>CM036767.1:0-132500 GCA_020796225.1 Arion vulgaris
GATTTACATCCCTGTTTCCCAACGTGACACACCTCACAGGGGCATTTTCATCGTTAGGGGGCAATGGACTCGTTAGAGTTTAACTAATGTTCATGATGTTGCAAAACCGATATATTGACTTTTGGATGTCTGTTTACAAAAACCACTGTTGCTTCACAATCACTTTACTGAAGTTTAAAAATCTTCAATAAGCGGAAAGTACTTACATCTAGGTGCATTTCTATCTCATTTTAACAAAGCTTTGAAAGCGGGAAAGCATGTGTTATTGTGTTAAAAATGAGTCATATTAAAAAAACAAACTGTAATGTGTCTGTCATTTGATAATCTTGTCATGAAGGTCAAAATGAGTTTATAAAGTGCAATCTTGAGTATGTAATAGTATTGGACAGAGCCACGCATATCATATTTCCGCCACAGAAAGCAGGTCCGAAGGGAAAAGGAACCAAGAAACATCGAGGTGGTTTGACTCAAATACAAGTTATGGGCCATTAGTTTGATTACCAGAGTAATGGATACTCACTGTGCAGCTGGATTATACAGGTGTCCTTAGAGTACCATTTTTGTAGTTGTATAGTTAACGAAGGAGCATTTATATATATGGATTACAGTAGAATGTGATGAGATCTTGTTTTCCATGTTTAGTAGCAGATTAAGAAGACGTGATTGGGACATACATCTTTAGACAATGACAGAAGAATGTCGTTAGTCGAAGTAAAATGAGTCTTTTCCAAGAGAGGAACAGATGTGGGAAATCGCAGTCATGAGAACAAAGTTTTGAAATAGTAAAGTAATAGAATATTCACCCATATATATAGGCTGTGGACTTTAAGAAGAAGAAATAATAGAGCAGATAGAGAGCCAAATACAGAACAGCTATGAGGTAGCTAGAATAAAAATAGAGAACTAGACATATGTAATAGGTGGGAGGGGAGGTATTCTGGTGGTAGATCTAAATTTCTGCTGTAGTTCTGATTTTTGCTTGATGTGTATTTATTTGATGGTTTCCTTTTTCGTGTTTATTAGATGGTATTCACAGCAGTTATACGATGATACAACATAGGAAACAACCAAGATTTATTGTTTGATTTCCTTATCTTTATTTGATGTTAACAGACAGACTATTACACGTCCATCAGTGTCCAGTGTTTGTATCGTCTCTCTGTGTTTTTATTCGTTACTAACACGTCACTATTTTACTACACAAAAGCGCATGTTCGTTGTTATGTGTTGCGCCTCTGCTTAGAGAGTGCAACACATAGTCTCAACTATTAAATATCTAATTACACTACTCTAACTATATGGCTAACTGTCCATTCTTCTGCTGCCATCTGGGGAACTATGACACATAGAACAGCTAAAGTACAGGACTGTTAGGTCAGATATATGAGAAAAGCAGAAGAGAACCAAAGAGCTTCACGTAGAAGATAAAACTATTGGAGGTTATAATTTATCAGAGCTAATTAGAAGAGAACACCGCATACTTTTTCAGAAGAGCAGATTTGACTACAAAAACGTGAGTATAAATATTGTTAATGATTTGATTTGTTTTTTTTCTTCAAATAGTCATGCTACAATAATCAAATTTTCTCAAACGTATATCACCTGATGTGAAATTATTTTTATATTAATGTATTCCACATTAATGTCTTTTCCGCCAACAATGCTTGACCAACGAATCAATGAAACGAGGTCGTCTTGAGGCGAATTTGAAGGCGAAACACAGTGCTCATATTAATTCAGATTTGAATTACTTTTAAACTTTAAAGGACAATTTTGAAAAAAGAGCAACATTAAAGTCTCTGTTTACTGCTCATACTGCAACTGTCAATACTACTCTTGAGGCCAGTTACCAAATTGTCTTACTCATTGCTGAATGTGGGATGATCATAGTATAGGAGAGAATTTAATCAAAGCATCAATATCAGCATTTCTTAAAACGGTTCTGGAAAAAGATGAAAAAGCTATGCCACTCAGTAATAATACTCTTAGCAAAACAGCAGACGAAATGGGTGAAGATATTGAAATACAACATTTTGAAAAGCTGTAAACAAGAAAATTCTCAGTGCAAATGGATGAATCAACGTTGAGAGACAGTGTTGATAAGTAGTATTGATAACTTACATAAGATATATTGATAATGGGGATTTGCTGAAGAAATGTTGTTCTGTAAATCATTAGAAAGCACTCCTACCTTCAAAGATATATATAATAAGCTAAAAAAAATTACTTAGATGTCAAAAATATACCAATAAAAATATAACATCTTGTGCCACAGATGGTACTCCTAACATGCTTCTTGTGCATTGTGTGTACAGGGAAAAGTTGGTAGCTAAATATATTTCGCCTGTTCTGAATGAAGTACTAAATTCAATTATAAAGTGTATCAATGCTATTAACTCTTTCGCTGCCACCGACGACAAAAGTCGGCGAAGTACAAACTCCTTTGTTGCCGCATTTGCCGTCAACGATGTCTTTAAACGGGAGTATCGCTTGCAACGGGGTCCCGTGACGTACTACTTCTGTATTGTTTCGCAAGCTCTCCAAAATGGCGGATCTAACACACACACGGTAAATGTCGGTATAAGTCTGATTTTGTCGCGATTTTTCGTAAGTAAACAACAATTTTCAAAATGGACGACGTAGCTGATGAATAGTGATGTCCAAAATGACTCTTTTCAGACTTTTTAGCCAGTGATAGTGTTAAACGAACTCTGAATGTGATATGAATTTGAACTGTGATTCACGTGAGATGATTATAGATCGATAGCAGATATTGTCACGGCGAGTAGATGACGGACACCTATCTCGAAAACGACGGCATATCATACTGTGGATAGGTATGAGGATATCAGTTACTACAATAACTTGTGGATTATAAAGATTAGATTCTACATATAGACAGGTTAGTAGCTCATTAATATATGAACACTATTCCGTAGTTTAGAAGTCCTAAGTTTATTAGTTTATTTTTACGATTTTTGAAATTGTCACTCTGAAAACTGATCATACCGAAAATAGCGTGGCACTGGGCCAGACTTTGTTGAAAAATGCGTGGCAGTGAAAGTGTTAAAGCTAATGCCAAAAGTGAGCGTCTCTTCAAGCTATTTTGTGAAAATGCAAGCCATGTGAGACTTTTACTTCACACTGAAGTAAGATGGCTCTCGAAAGGGAACTACGTGACAAGATTTATGGAACTCTTTGATACTCTTAGTGATTTTTTAAGCGACATACCTGAAATGAAGTAACTGTTAACGGTCGATGGAAAAAGCATTTGTGAGCCGATATCTTTGAAAAACTAAATATATTAAATAACCAACTTCAATGAACAAATAAAACTCTTGCTGATGCAAAAGCAAAGATATTTGGTTTCATTACCTTTATTGAATTATGTCAGAAATATATTTGCAACAAACATTTTGAAGAGTTTCATTGGCTCCAGAAATGTGAAGTGACTGATACAGCTATACTGATACTTGTTATTGTCGATCATCTGAAAATTCTATCGGCTGATTTAAAAATATTTTTTATTTGAAACAAAGTAATTACAGTCAATGTTAGTGGATTTATCTGATATTTCAAATATGCAGTATCAAGGAGAACTCGCAGAAATGCAAAATGATGAGTCAGTTAAAACTTCACTTAATATAAATGGGGCGACGGCATGGCTTTGTGAGGAAACAGAAATCAAATATACAAATTCAAGCAAATGTGCAAGAAAACTGTTATTACAGTTTCCATCTTCATATTTAGCTGAATGTGGTTTTAGTGCCATAACTGATTTGCTGCTTAAAAAAAAAAAAATCAAAAAAATCTGAGCTGCGTAATGAAACTGAGCATCAATCGAACAAGGAGACTTTTTAAAGAGAGCTGAATGAAATGTTTAAAATTCTACTTTTTTCAGTAAAACAGACTTTGGTAAAGGAAGACATGGCACTTAAATGCATGGCAGGTTGGGAAACACTGATTTACATGGATGGATCAGTAGTTCACCACGAAAAGTCAGCATGGGCCTTCTATGTGAGCTCATATGGCATAATGGTCAAGGAAGCCATTGGTGCATTTAGTATGACAACAGGTGTGGTGCCAGGGTCCACAAGGGAAGCAAAGAATAGTATCACTGTAACTTACAAGGTATGTCATAAGAGGAGAATGATGTAGGACCTAGGGAAGCTACCCTAGTAAAAAAAAGCATCGCAGGTATCATATTAGCTGGCCTACTTGTAGGCGCATAACTGGCACAGCAAACAATCGCTCTTAGGATCAGATCACATACAAATCACACAGAGCGAGTGATGAATGGTCGATGTGAAGCGTTTGACAAGTGGCCGATGTGCAGCATTTGACAAGGGGTCAATGTGGAGCATTTGAAGAATAAGAAATATGACAACAAGCAGCATGACAATGAAATTCATGGCGGTGACCAATGCACTATTCTGGCTAGTCACAAAACTACACTCATCGTGCATTCTGAGTGATTCATTGAGTATGATCCAAAAAGTGGAGACTGGTTCCGTATGCAGGCAATGTACTGAATCACTACAAGCGTCAACAATTTGCAGAATTACATTCATCTTCATTCAGGGCACATGATGTCTTTGGCAATAAGAGAGCAGACAGGCTGGCTTGTTCTACCACTATATCAGGGGGTCAGCTAATGGATAGAGCTGACATTCTGAATACTGTCATAGAGTATGGCTGCAAAGATGATTTTCATTCAAACCAATCCATGTTAACTGCTAATTGCAATAGCTTGGATTGAAGATTGGAGCGCCAGAAAAGAACATCACATCAGGTATATGAGTAGGCTCATCAATCAAAATCGAACTGGTACAGTTAGTTGTTGGACTGCCCGCGTGGTTACAGGGGCACAAATTGGGGTGTAAAGAATAGAACCACTGTTACCTGCCACACTGTTACAAGAGGCAACTAAGGAGGTTGGGCGTGGGCTAGCTACCCTCACCGTAAAAACACTAGATGGCCACAGAACAGAGAGCGAACCGAGTAAACACTGGCTGAAACCGGACACATCATGGGAAGAATAAGCACCAGGGCTCCAAATGGTGCTGAAGATGTGACGTAAACACACCAATGCTAGGGCTGCATGAATAAGATTTCCACATGAATAGAATTTATGGGGAGGTCTGGACATCGGTCTGGGTGGTGATCGAGAGAGAGTCGCTGGACACTATCGGAGGAGAATGGAGTCCATATGGACATGTCTTGAGTGCAACAAAATGTTATATTCAAAATTGCAAATAAATAATAGGATATCTGCAGCATTTGTGACTAATTTATTCAGTGTCATCTCTTCTTGGACTGTGGTCAATATTTTGAACTAGTTGTTACTTCAATTCCATATTTTTCTGTGATTCTATTGGTCTGGTATTTATATTCTTTAGCTAATTAAACATTTTTTAAAATGATTGTTGTTATGTTTGTACTTTCCTTGTTGTCTTATTATATCATCTATTTAGATTGTCAAGGAAATAACACACCTAGAGCTACACACAAACAAACCTCTTTAAACAAGGCTCCATAAAATTGTACAATGTATGGACACTCATTGCTTCTCATGACAACATCCAGATCCATCAATAGCTGTTTCTGATCTCTCTCCTCAACAGTCGATCGAATACGCTGTAAATAGGATAGTATTATCAATATTCTTCTTCTGCATTCTCACTAGATTGGGATTTCGGATTCTCAATAAAGGCAGCGTCTGCCTCAGATTATCAGCCCCGCCATACAGTTTGTCTTGGACGCTAGTGTAAGTGGGCCACCTCTTTCTTCTGCATACTGTGCATACCTCTGCATACTGGGGGCAGTTCTGTAGGATATAGTTCCTATGATTTTTGCTTCCCTGTTTGTGCCGACCTCTTCCCACAGTAAGTTTTGGCCACCTATTCTTTACACCCCAAATTTGGGCCCGGTAACCACTCGGGCGCATATTATCAATATAAGGGAAAACCGTGGTAAAACTATGTAGTAATGGTCGAAACAAAGTGCTGTAGTTTTAACAAATAAAAACAAAGTGCTGTAGTTTTACCAAATACAAAAATAATACACAGCAGTGTTTTGAGCAAAGAGAGGTGAAGAATTTCACTTCTACACAACATGTAAGATAAACAATATGTAGAATCAAACAATAAGTTCATAATAGCCGTAAAGTGAAAATATGTGACTAAAATGGTCACATATTTTCATTTTAGGGTCATTAGGAACTTATTGTTTGATTCTACATGTTGTGTGCTGTGTGAGAAGTAAAATTCTTCACCTCTCTTGTATCCGTTGCTTGATAAAGGCCTTTTTGTAGAAACGTTGCTGCGTATGGTTATTATTTTGGTAACACTACAGTACTTTGTTTTTATGTCTTTCACCATTGTAAATAGGATATAGTAATACAAGAGTATACTAGGGATGAAAATTTATAGTCATTGTATCTTAGGGTCATTTTAAGTCCTCATAGCTTGGGAGTGTTCTGCAATGGATAAGGAAAAAAAAAAAATGCTCCAGAAACCACAATTTCATAAATGTTTTGATGCAGTCTTCTTGCAAGGAATACCCCCCTCTGAGGAATTTCCCTATGACCTCCTCAGATTTGACACCATACTACAATATAGTCTAGTAGATGTGGTAATATAAAGTGGGATTTTATATTCATAAAATCAATAGCCCAATATGTGTCCTAATAGACAATATTCCCCCATGTTATCTGGGATTGAGTGCTGAAATTGTTCCCAACACTATGTCTATTCTTCATTGCAGTATGTGCAACAACGTCAAGTTTTAATAGATTTGTTTTTATCTATAAAATAGCTTTGTTACAGATACTGCAATGAAGAAATGACATAGTGTTAGGAATAATTTCAATACTCTATCTTGCATCTCGTTGTTCCACTATAAGTGTAATAAAAAAAGCAAAAGTGTGATGGAAATTGTCAGTTTTCTTAGCCCATTAATGCATCGATCCCATTCCTTCGGTTAATTATTCTCACTTATTTAATTACTACAATGTTACATCAACATCTTGAAACAGGTTTGCAAAGTAATACAAACCAATATAGCCATGTGCAATGTAAGAGGAACTTTTCTTATCACACACTTTTGAATAGTTTTAAAACAGGAAATGACTTGCTATTGACTTTTCCTGTCCTTGTAAAACCAAATGGAACTGTCATTTCAGTTGAAATGGTTTGGCCATGAATGGGAGGCACAGAATCAGACATCCAGAAGAGTCCAAAGTTTGCTGGGAGTGCAACTTTAGACAGTCTCTGAAGGACTAAGGAAAAGACCAAAGAAAACAATGGAGAGAATTGTGTGGTGTTTCCTCTGTTCAAACTCTGTAACTGTACACTACAGCTTCATAGAATATAGGTGGTCAAGTGTAGCCCATTAGTGGTCATTCTGCAGGTGGTTAAGTGTAACCCATTAGTGGTCATTCTGCAGGTGGTTAAGCGTAACCCATTAGTGGTCATTCTGCAGGTGGTTAAGTGTAACCCATAAGTGGTCATTCTGCAGGTGGTCAAGTGTAATCCATGACACTGATATCTATACTGACCAGTACATGACCTGAGCTAAACTGATTGACCTCATTAAGATTTTTACCTTGACAGCCATTATTGTGCCGCTATTCTCATGGATCATTTTGTTGACAAAGCCATAGTTTCCTCTACCCATTTCTCCAAGGTCTATCAAGTCTTCTGATGTGAATTCAAACGACTGGCAAACAGACACATAAAAGTTATATACAAAATGTTATAATTATATTTCAAAATGCACATTCAAATGAATTCTCATCTAATATATATATAAATGAAAGTTGAATGCAATTGCATCTATATGTCTCAATTGTATGAAGATATCTGGACATCCTACAGACTTGAATTTGGCAAGAGGGTAGTTTTCATAGATAGGAAGAGGTAAAAATTAAAAAACTAGATTAGTTGTACGTTTCTATAAATATATTCAAACTTAAACGATATGGCCATGCACAGAATTTGTCAAAACAGTATATCAATGTTGTAATGACATTCCCGGCCACGTGATACGCATAGGTTATGTTGTTAATTTCCAGTAATGTGATAAGCACAGCAGCAACATATTCAAATGTCTAAAGTAAGTTTGATCTAGAGTACACTGTAGTATTTTAACACATCTAATCTCTATTCGATAATTTTATAAACAGTTCAATTATTGAATTTGCCAATTGTAGGTATTGAAGCATTCCCATTTGACAATTAGAAAACATATTGTTATTAATGAAAAAGCAGCCAATTTTGATGTTTACGTTATATGGTTGACAGGTGACAGAGCATGTCTATTTAATATGTTCAGTCTGGCATTGTTTGGAACTGAACAGTTTTCTGTTTGTGTTCGCAATGTAACTTTAAAAGTGGTGAAATATTACAATTAGATTTAAACTAAATTCAACTTTCACGGGAACAGGAATTCTATTGTATCAGGTTTTACTGGCAATCGAAAAGAGGGACATTTTAAATTATATGTCAACTTTCATGCAAACGGGAATTCTGTTGTATCAGCTTTTACTGGCAATTGAAATGAGGGACATTTTAATCTTATGTGGCCAACCGACAAAGTTTTCAAACCAAGCATGGAGAGAAAACGTATTGTTTTTAATGGGGAAGAAGCTGATTTTGAGGCAACGGGGCATGTTTCTTTAAGGGATTTTACAAATAGATTTAAACTAAATTACCAGTGCGAAGAACGGGTAAAACTGCTAGTATGTTATAAAAATAAACAAATAGAGGAGAAAAAATTTAGCTATATCATTTATTGAGCCCATAGTATATACAGGGGAGACAGGAAATCTTAGCGGCAATGAAATATACAGGGGAGACAGGAAATCTTAGCGGCAATGAAATATACAGGGGAGACAGGAAATCTTAGCAACAATGAAATATACAGGGGAGACAGGAAATCTTAGCGGCAATGAAATATACAGGGGAGACAGGAAATCTTAGCGGCAATGAAATATACAGGGGAGACAGGAAATCTTAGCGGCAATGAAATATACAGTCAAATATACTGTATTCAATTTCAGGTACAGCCAATTCCTCAGTCTGTCAAGTCAAAAATGGGAACCCAGACTTTATAAGTCACGAACAATTTTGAATTGTTGCCAGAGCTACTGTGTAAGTGCTCTATTCCTGATACCTTTGTTTGCTGAAATAGAATAAGCACCTATGGGGTGTCATGGGTGCAGAAGCATACGTTCTAACCAGTTTGACAGCAATTCAGATTGAAAAGTTAAACAAATATTGCAGCATGAAACATGGGGTTGGCAATAGCAAAGTTAATAATACTCGGCATCAGTGACCACATGACGTGGAAATTCATGGTTTCGAGAATTGTCATAAGAAAAGCAAACTTTCATATAAAAATCAGTCAGAGGCAGCCATGACTATGTCTGAAGTAATAGCATGGAAATGAAAAACTTGCGCTCGAGTGGTTACGGGCCAAAATTTGGGGTGTAAAGAATAGAACCACTGTTACCTGCCACGCATGTCGTAAGAGGCGACTAAGGAGGTTTGGCTGAAATCGGATGCACATGTCCTAAACGTGCAGAAGTCTATGTGTTTAGGGCCTACCAAACCAATGTGCAACGTATACACGTTCTTGGCAATGATCAAACATATCACAAAGAGTGATTAAAATTGGTAGTAAAGAAGACAAGAAAGAAGAAGAAAAACTTGAAGTTTAAGGGTTTGTGAGAGTCGCATTAGTGTAGTTGTTAGTGATCTCGCTTTTTAGGATAGTGGTCCGGGTTCAATTCCACAGTGGGTGTGGAATATCTTTCAGACCGTAACTGCTCTCAGGTTGACCTGGCCTTAATTGGACACTAGGAAAAGCACTGGGGAGTAAAGGAGGCCGCCGTGATGTTGACCGCATCACCCATCGTGTGCTGCCAGTCAATGAAAAATACGGACATAACGTTGTATTCCCAATATACATCGAAAGGTATAAAAATGGTTTCTTTATTGATTTTTTCAACTAAGGTGTGTGTGTGTGATGTGATATCACAACATAATGAAGTAGAAAAGTTGATGTGAGCTGATACAAATATTGAGTCAATTCAATTCTATTAAGCTTACAAAATACATTAGACAAATAAAAATGTGCATACTAAATATGTATTCCTAGTGTGAAACCCTAATGAAGGCAGATAAAAACATAATGGCCAACTAGTACAATGTAAACTAAAGTGTATACAAATAGAGACACAGGCAAAAATACAATTGCAAATAGGAATTATATGGTACTGCATGAGAGTCATTTACTTGGGAAACATAAGAAACAATGAAAAATAAATATGGGAAATATAAAGTGATAAGTCTTAATCGCACACAATGATATCAGAATTTCAATCAATTTTGGAAACATTGCAAGAACATAACATTACATGCATTTGACTAGACCCCACAAGGGAAGACCAAAGAATACCCTGCAAAGAACAGTAGAAGAGAAGATCAGAGCCACAAATTTACAGGAACAGACCTAAGTAATGTTCAAGAAAAGAATGCTGCATATGTTTCACAAATTAAAATTGAAACAAATAACACTGAATTGTTTTTTAAAATCAAGTTATTTGTTTATATTCCCAATCACAAGTATAAGAACCATGTTAAGAATCAAGAAGTCCCATTGTTATTCTTATTTTTTGATCGAAGTAATAAATATTATTATAAAAAATGGCCCACATTTGATAATCAATGAAATATTATAACTAGATGTAATTTAGCAAATAAAAGCTGCTTACCTCCTCAGGGGAAATCTGTAGCTTGCCTGTTGAACGTTCTATACCACGTGACCTCAGTCGCTCTCTAACAAAGGAAGAAGTCATGTTGATTTGTTAAACATCACACTGAAGTAATCGATATCTACAGTTGTAAGGGACACTTTACATACTAACATCAGTGCTATTTCAGCACAATAATAGGGGCATGGGGTCATCACAGGAATTGACTTACTTGCAAGCTGACCTCCCCAAAGTATTTGCTTTTACAGGGTTGGTTTCTGTACTGTCTGTGTGTTGCCGGGGGTAGCAAAGAATAGTAACACTGCGACCTTCAAGGCACATCATAAGAGGCGACTGAGGTAGGGGCCTAGGAAAGCTACCCTCTCTCTCTCACTTTGCCTTTTTACCCCGGATTGGGGCATAGGCCCTCAACCAACTCTTGCCAAGTCTTCCTATCTCTAGCTATCTCCTGTAGCTCCTCCAGCTCTTCTTTATATTGATCTCTGCCTCCAAATGTCATCGCCATGTATTTCTCGGCCTCCCTTCTTTGCTGTCCCTCGGAGTCCAGGCAAGGACTCTTGTTATATTCCCTCCGGTTTTCAGGAAGCTACCCTAGTAAATAAAAACATGGCAAAATTGGATGTGCTGGCCTACTTGTAGGTGCATTACTGGCACAATGTACAATCACTCTTATGCTTGGATCATATACAAATCACAAAGAGTGCTTACCAAGTGGTCGATATGGAGCGTTTGAAGAAGGTTTCTGTAGCAATTTGTTCTACAAGATGAGGTTCTTCTTGTGTTGTCACACTGTTACCAGTTGTTGCCCAATGTCATGGTTTTATGTTTTAGTTCAAGACGAGGTTGCTAACCATATACATTGGCTTTCTTTAGTTACATTCTATACAGTATAAATACACCTAACAGAAAAACACAGACCACAGTCTTGAGACTTAGAATGGGACACTGCAGTCTCAGAGCACATCTCTACAGAATGGGTCTCAGCTACCTGCACCTGTGGAGCACCAAACTGTCCCAAGAGCCCATCCTGCAAGGCTGCTGGAGCAGTGTGAGAATGGAAATCTGGTCAACAGAAACAACCCTACAAAACCAACTATCGGGGACTAGTGAAGACCTCAAGCACACAGCCCTGTTTATGACACATGTCAGAGTAGTCGCATAGCAGAAGTTGATCGCAGAAGAAGAAACATTTTATAATAGGCTTGGTTATAGTCAGTGCTTAGTTTATTTCTTCCCCAATTTGGGGGTGTTGGGATTCACAATAACCATCAAAATTGGTAGCCATTAGTAATTTGCTATTTTAACTCATTAGTAAAATGATTTCAACAACGGGGTGAATGGGTATGCATGGAAAGAAAACTACTGAGAATTGTCATCAACATCAAATATAATTTTCTTTAATTTAATATAATAATCTATAATTTAATGTGCCCCGGTTCATAAGCCCCTACGACTTGTAGGACAGGTGCATCCACTAATTTTGGCCTAATTTACATAATAGCTCCCATGTAACAAAACAAACTGAAACATGTATTTGTCTTTTGTTTCAATAATGATAAACACTTTAATTGAATTCATTCTTACTTATTAATTTGTTCATGGCAGAAGGAGTTATTGAACCTCAGCCTGTAGTGTCGACATGTGAAGGATAGTGGAATGACCTTCAGACATGGAGCAGCAATCTAAGCCAGTTTCACACTGGACAATTGCAGTACAAATGTTGATACTTTTCCAACAAGTTGGGGCAGGATAACAGGGAGTCCTGGTGTTACCAATGAATTACACTGTTTGTCAACGGCAGAAGCATCAAGCAAGTTCTGGCTGTTGTGAGATTAAGACATTAAGAGGAGTGATATCTGGATAAATAAAGCAACATGAAGCTGTGCAGTCATCATGTGGTAGAAAGAGAGGATATGACAGATAATCCATATAGAGACTTCTTCTTCCAACGCTCCGCATCGACCAGTTGTTAACCAATCTTTGTGATATGTATGTGATTCGAGCCTAAGAGCAATTGTACATGGTGCCAGTTATGCATCTACAAGTAGGCCAGCACATCTGATTTCTACGATACTTTTTATTTACTAAGGTAGCTTCCATAGGCCCCTACCATAGTCGCCTCTTACGACATGCTTTGTAGATCGCAGTGTTACTAATCTTTGCTCCCCTAGCAGACCCGACAACACACAGGCAATATAGATACAGATACCATAACCTGATCTGCAAATACATGAACATCTATCATCATGGTGTCGCTTCTATAAGCTACAGCAGCAAGTAGGTTTAGAAGGAAACCAAGCTTTCACATAGTTGAACCTAAAACAGTCTATAGATCTTACCCTGACAAAAAGATTGATGATCTAGCATGAGCAATGATCTGGATTCAATAGGCTCTAAAAGACTGAACTAGGTCAGAAGGTAAAATAGTTGATGGGATTGCATTTTCTTTGTGGATGACCAAATTCATTTTGTGAAATCTGAGCTGCCCATGGTCAGATAAACTTTGAACTATTCTAATTGCATTTGAATTTCCAAACTTATTACAAGAGTTTTACTTTTTTGTGTATTAGTAAATATTCCTGTTTGATTTATTGAGCAATATTTCTTATCAAATTTGTCTGGTTAAGAATTTATCAGATAATAGTAGCATACTTTATTTACCTTCTTCAAGATCAAGGATGGGTTCGCTGGGGAGGGTCTAAGCTGACAAAGATCAGTTTTGTGCAGGGCATGCAGGTGTAAGGGGGAATAAATATGTGGATAGGCTTGCAGGTATGGCTGCTGTACAAAGTGGGCGAGCAATGGACAATGCTGATATTATAAATTCCCTAAGGGAGAGAGGACGTGTGATAGTGGTGAATCTACAACACTAACCAGACTGCAAGAACTCCAAGTCAAGTGTGGTGTAGCTAGACAAGAACGCTATGCTGGTAGCCACAGAAGAATTGTAAACCAACAAAGAACCAGTGTTGTTAGTCACCCCACGCTGAGGGAAATACTGAGGGGGATATCGGAGCACTTATGGACTAATTGGTTCGATGTGCAGTGATGATGATCTGATGACTAAACTAAGATCAAAATTGACTTCAGTATTTTACCAATATTAATGTCCACAAGAAAACAAGACACGGATAAGCCATTTTTAATAAGTGATTAAACATCAATGGCTATGGCAACACAAAGGATAACAACAACACATCAAAAATAAGATATTTGAGAACATTTGGTCAAGTTATAAAATGAGATACGGTTGAAATTCAGTGTCGTGGTTTTCTGTTTTTGTCTTGCGCTGTTCTGGTGGCTTGTGTAATTGTTATCTTTGCTCTTTCACAGGATTCTGCTATGCCATCTAACCATCTTTTCCGTGGTCTTCCTCTTGCCTTCTTTCCCGATGTTCTGTTGTAGAAGACTCTGTATACTGTAGAGTTTGGATGCATTCTTATTAAGTGGCCAAACCACTTCATTCTTTGTTTGTCTATGTAATTCAAGCTCAATGTCCATGTTTGACTGCATACATTGGCTCTGGTAACACAAAGTAGGTATAAAACATGCTGTTGATCATCTGTTGCTTAGCTGTCTGTGAAATTTTTGGCAAAACACGTAATTACAAAGTACTGTAGTTTTACAAATTACAAAAACAATGACAAAATACAGCAAACGTTTCGACCAACAAGGCCTTTATCAAGCAAACGAACAAACAGGAGTGACAAATTAAAATGAAACACAAATGGACGACCAAATACAAACGTATCTAAGGAAAATCTGGAATAAAACGAATAACGAAATAAATGTAACACAAAAACACACATAAAAACTAGAAATAGAAAGGAAAAGAAACAATGAAACATCTAGTAAATATATAACTTGAATACATGCAACATATACCCATATAGATTACAAAGCAGGGAAGAGAAAGTACTAGAAGCATAAGAATGGAATTAACTGATACAGTACCCAAGTACACATAAGAATATAAAAGCATAAAAGTATACATTGAGCCCGCGTGGTCGCAAGGTACCATACAAAGAAATCAACCGATTCTCCAGAGCAATCGACTACGATCATCAGAGGAACATGATCGGATGGCTGTGACCTGACATCGTGAGCTCCTAAATGGCCAGTATCATTGAAATGGTGGCTACAGGGGTCACAGAGCATTGGCGTATGTCGCGTAAGTGTTGGGCGAATCGGTCACTGAGCCTCTTGCCTGTCTCGCGATATAAGCCTTGTTACACCGCTTACAGATAATGGCATAGATAAGATTACGGGACTCGCATGTGAACCCATCGTCAATAAAACGTACCTAAAGGAAAAGATACAGTACGCGTCTGTATCACATAAGCACACGTGTTGCAACGCCGACGACCACACTGGACAGTGCCAAAATGAGTCTGGATATTGGACTTAAGGCGACTGTGTACCAACATATCCTTAAGACTTCTGTCCAGTCTGTAAGACACCAAAGGATAGTTGGGGAAGACAGAACAGGTCTCAGGATCTGATCTAAGGAGAGACAGATGACGGAATAAAACATTTTTCACCAGGGAACTATGGGGTGGTAAGTTAAGATAAGTTTTACTCTGTCAGAGTTAGTAGTCCTATGCTGACTGGTAAGGGCCTGCTGGCGAGTGATTTTCTGAACTCGATGCATAGCCGAGACAAGCACCCTCGCCGGGTATAGGCGCCTACGAAAGAAATCAAGCATCTCATGAGCTCTCTCAAGAAAATCATCGTCCTCACTACAAAGGCGACAAAGGCGTAAGAGCTGCGAGAATGGCAAAGAGTCACGACAAGCCCGGGGATGGGAAGAAGTATAGAGAAAACTATGTGCATCAGTAGGCTTGTAATATACTGATGTAGAGATAGCGGATAGGAGTAAGGTGATAGTAATGTCAAGAAAGTTGACACAAGTAGTGGAGATGGTGAGAAGTAAAACGAATAGAAGGGTTGAAAACATTAATGAAATTAATGAAGCGTGACAAATCGGCTACAGGCATATCAGTGATGCCAATACAGTCATCAATGTATCTGTGATAGACAGACGGAAGGGGGCCATCATATGTAGTCCATACTAGGTGTTCAAGATAACCCATGAAAAGACAAGCATAACTAGGTCCCATTTTAGTACCCATGGCAACCCCACTGATCTGCTCAAAGAATTGGTCATTAAACTGAAAGGAGTTAAGAGTGAGAACTAGTTCCAAGACGAAGGAGAGCAGAAGTTGACACAAGTGGATTAGTTCTCTTATTGAGAAAGAACTGGAGAGCTATAAGGCCGTCAGGATGAGGTATAGAAGTGTACAATGAGCACACATCAAGGAGGAAGAGACGGTAGGTTCTCTCGGTAGCAACTCAATGGTAGAAAGACAGACAAAGCGTGGTTTGTATCCTTCAAAAATGACGGGAGTGTGGTGACTATGGGATTAAAGATGCTATCAAGGAATTCGAGATGTGTTCCGTAGGGCAGGAGCAAGCAGAAACGATAGGCCTACCGGGATTGTGGAGTTTATGAATTTTGGGAGCATATAAAAGGCGGGTTTACCCAAACAGCTATCGATCACATAGAGTGATGATGCACTGGATGGAAGGTCGTTTGTGGCAATTAAGTTCTTAATGACTTCACGAACCTTATTATTATTAGACTGAGTGACATCAGTAGGGCTGGTTTTATAAAACTGAGTGTCACGCAGTTGGGTATGACCTTCCTGAAGGTAAAGATCTTTGCTCCAGACGACTATAGCTCCGCCTTTGTCGGCGGTTTGATAACAATGTCATCACGTCGACGGAGGTGTGATAGAGCACGAAACTCCGACGGTGACATGTTAGACTGCCAAAGGCGTTTTGGGTGGAGCAGTCCAATATCATGTATAGTATTCTTGATGGAGAGATCTATTATTCGTTATTCGTTTTTATCCAGATTTTCCTTAGATACGTTTGTATTTGGTCGTCCATTTGTGTTTCATTTTAATTTGTCACTCCTGTTTGTTCGCTTGCTTGATAAAGGCCTTGTTGGTCGAAATGTTGCTGTATTTTGTCATTGTTTTTGTAATTTGTAAAACTACAGTACTTTGTAATTACGTGTTTTGCCAATCAAATAGTTTTACTGCAGTTCCATATATATATACTGAAATTTTTGGGTGCCTTAACAATGGGGCTAGCTGGTAGGTTACAGCATTTGCTTTTGCACTCTAGCCTCTATCGCTCTATTCAGTTTTCCGTCTTCTGTTAATATGCTTCCTAAGTATTTGAATTCTTTCACTTGGTTTATTTTAGTGCCATTGACATGGATGTCTAGATTATTATGTTTTCTTCCCATATTCATTATTTCTGTTTTAGTGTTGTTGATTTTCATGTCATGTTTTACACAATTTTTTTCAAGGTGTCAATATGATGTTGTAGATCTTGTTCATTTTGATGTATCAGGCACTGATCATCTGCAAAAGCAGTTCATTTATTTCTTCATTATCTGAATTTGACTCTTGAGTTATTTTATCCATATATGCAATAAAGAGTAGTGGTGAGAGGACACAACCTTGTCTAACACCTGATGTAATGGAGAACCAGTCGGTCATTCCTTCTGTTGTTCTTACTGTACTCTGCCGCCAGTGGTTACTGGGGCCCAAATTTGGGGTGTAAAGAATAGTACCACTGTTACCTGCCATGCATGTCGTAAGAGGCGACTAAGGAGGTTTGGCTGAAATCGGATGCACATGTCCTAAACGTATAGAAGTCTATGCATTTAGGGCCTACCAAACCAATGTGCAACGTATACACGTTCTTGGCAAAGATCAAACATATCACAAAGAGTGATTAAAATTGGTTGTAAAGAACGAAGAACGCGAAGAAGAAGATACTGTACTCTGGTTATCTTGATATAAGGCCATGATATTACGTAATGGTTGTCCCTGGACGCCATATTCTTCAAGGATCTTCCATAGTTTGCACCTGTTTACTCTAATACCACATGGTAGAAGACAAATGACTAAATAAAAAAGAGACAGAGTAACCCTATGAATCTAATCTGAATGTAGTAACAGCAGTTCTGCAAAGTAAATATCCACCAGAGTTTATCATAGCAAGAACTTACATTTGAGTAGTGTGACCATGGTCTGCCAGGATTGAATTAGATGGTGATGGCTGCTTAATGTGAATTGGGGTTGCACTGGGACTTGGACTAACCGAGCCAAAATCCAAGCGAAGGCTCTGTCGGATTTCAGCTGGAAAACAAAGAAAAGTATATTTAACCCTTTCGCCCTGTTTTATTTTGACCTCTGGACGCATTTATTTTGCGATTCAAATTTAACATTCAATGTCAATTAGTTTAATCCTTTATAACTCTTGTACTGTTTCTCTAAAGTATGACATATTATATATTAAATTGTTACTAATTGGATGTGGAATACATTAATATAATAATATTTTACATCAGGTGATATACGTTTGAGGAAATTAGATTATTGTAGCATGACTATTTTGAAAAAAAAAAATGATAAAAAATATTTTTACTCTCCGGTTTGTATTACATCTTAATATTAATAGATGTTTCCAGAAGTAGCAGTTAAATGAAGATAATCTATGTGCGAACATATTCTATAAGTTTCATCTCACTAGGTGCAGTAGTTTTTATAATATTCACTTTTTAGTGCGGACATGTCAATAAATGGAATGTGGAACGCCCATTCTTTAGATGCAATTATTACATTAGACTTACAACTATCGATACTGTATTTCATAAACAATCAAATGTCATTATTACCATCAATTAAATATTCTTCATTACTATCACAAGTTATAATTTGATCTAACAGTACTCAAGATTACACTGTAAACATCGTCGGAAACATTAACGTTTTAAAAAAAGTCTCGACTTGAATGCAATAATACACTGCTTTCCTTCTTTCAAATCTTTGTTAAATGGAGATAGTAATGTACCTACATATATGTACTTTCCGTTCTGAAGATTTTTTTAACTTCAGTAAAGAGGTTCTGAAGATACATTCGTTTCCGTGAACAGACATCCAAAAGCCGATATATCGGTTCTGCGACATCATGAACATTACTCTGAACCGATATATCGGCTCTGCAGTCCGATGGGTTAAAGATAGTATCATACATTTGATCTGTTTTAAGTATGAAAAAATGTGAAATAATAATATTGAATTGATGTCACAAAGGCGATTAGCCAAGCACCAAAAGTGTACTCAGGCATCCAGCGGTTATCAGTTATATGAGGAATATCATCACAGCACTCCAGACATGTCCATAGATACTCCAATCCTTGCTTCAAGACATCCAGTGCACCAGTTAGATGTTGATTACGCTTATTCTAACACGTCCAGGGGCAAAGATAATGGTGATTTCTCTGATCCTTGTTTGTGTCAGTATCTCCACCCAGCATCATCTCACCATTCCTGTTTCGATGTTACTAATCATACCAATGGAGTTACTATGAAAACATGAGGGCAAATAAGAGATGCTAACCGCGCCAACACCTCTGTAACTGCCGACCCCTCCATTGTCGAACTTTTTGTGCCTGTCGTGTAGGCCCCACTGACATTTCTTATTATTTACTACTGACAACTGTTGCTAGAACTGAGAGGATACTGAAGTGGCCACCTATAGATCCCATCTGAGTAGAAACCTCCCTAACACACGGCATAGCACTAAATAACCAGAGCTGTTGGAGTCTTCATGGTATGCAAAAAGGCCCTCCAGCACCTCGCCTGCTCTAAATAGAAAAAAAGAGTGCGAACTCATATTACCTAGGAATCTAGAACAGACACATTTTTCAGTAATAATTCAATTTTCTTTTAGTGCAACTTAACTGTTAAACTGCTTTCAGCAAGTGAGTCACATATCCTATAAGAGGTAATACATTGTAATGAGAACTCTAAACTTAGTTTAAAGATACCAAATGTCTGTTATCACTTGTAGGGGGTCTTTGTGGCTAAGCCCTTGCCTTGCGAGTCAAAGATTTGAATCTGGACCGCACCATTCTGTTCACAAGTGCATTTTTCCCCAGAGATCCCTAAGATTGTAGCTGGAGCTTTGGGAGGTGGAGTGCCATTTCGACGGAGAGGGACCGACCAATATGGGGTAATACCTGGTGCAATGAAGTCAATACTTTGGCTTTAAAACCTATTTTTTAAAACTTGTCAATTCATGAATGATTTCAGGCTATAATTAATGTCACTAAAATAGTTTAAGTTATGTTTATGAAGCACATTGACAAGAATAAAAAAAATTATTGAGTAGCAATAATTGCGTTATTAACAGTTATTATATTGGGTGTCAGCTTTATTTTGTTTGTGTTGGTTACAAATTTGCAAACACCTGTTGTTTATATGTACACACACACACCATTAAACAGTTAACTCTTCAATGTCATATGTACAAACCACAGGAATAAGATGCAAGCACCTCCAGGCAAGATGGTCTTTCTAACAGATTCACAGTCAGCTATACAAGCCCTAGAGGCTAAATCCAGTGACAGCATGATACAGAATCTAGAAAACAAACTTGAATGGTTGCCAAATAAGGAAGAAATTCACCTGTAGGAAGTGGATTCCATCTCAATGTGTCAAGGAGTGCTGACGTCTTGGCTAAGGAGGGAAGTGCCAAAGAACAAATCTACTAACCACTGTCTCTTCAAGAGAACAAAACCCTCATAGGTAGAAACTCTGCAGTAGACTGGAAGACAAATACTGAATATCGTTATGGAAAAGACTCCCCCAAAGTCCCCAGCAGAACAGACCATTATATTTCCTAGGTATCAGACACTGTAGACTGAACAGACTGGGAATAAATCAAACAGCTTTTCGCCAGTGTCAACAGGTGGAACAGACACTGAAGTATGTCTCACAGGTCTTCTTATTCTTATTCTGTGTTCGCCCGCTATGAATTCAGACGTAGCCATGGCACATACGATGGTACTTCTCACTGATTTTTGCATGAAAGCCTGCTACCGTTTTATGGGTTCCCTCGCCATGAAGGCAGATTTTTCTGATGTCAGAGGTCCCACAAGACTGTCCTCTCCTGGGTAAGCTAAAAAAATGACATGTGGCCACTCTCAGTCTACCTGAAAACTAAGCTTCAGGGGAACCTGACAGACCTGAAGCAAACATCGCAGCAGAAGAAGAATATGTACCCAAATAACAATTCTTCAATGTTACATGCACGCACACACACACAATCAAAGAGAAACTCTTCAATGACTGACGATTTACGAGGCGTGTTCAAATGAAAGCGGACTTGTGGATTTATTTAAAAGTATCATCGCAAATTAATAGTTTCAACGGAATTAAACAAAGCAACCACTTGTGAATAAGAATGCACCTGGGTTCATCAGAAAAAATCTCCGTATGCATTTAGGCAAGCATCCCACTGTTTAGGTAGGCGTCGAATACCGTCCGAGAAAAAGGTGCGTGGCTGTCACTGAGCGATGTGGTCACCGCTGTCTTCACGTCTGCGTCGCTGTTCAATCGCTGTCCCTTTAGTGCTTTCTTCAACGGTCCGAACAAATGGAAATCACACGGGGACAAATAGGGACTATAGGCTGGGGGATGAAGAACTTCCCAATTCTTCTTTGCCAATGTTTCCTGCACAATTTTGCGACGTGCGGACGAGCGTTGTCGTGGAGAAGGTCAGGTCAGGCGCATATTGTTGCAACAGAAGAAGCCATAGCCTTGCTTGATAAAGCAGTACTGACTGACCGTCGTCGGAGCATTCGTTCGCTTGCAGAAGAATTCCATATGTCAATTGGGACAGCCCACATGGTTGTTCGGAAGAAATTGAACTATCGGAAGGTGTGTTCACAGTGGGTCCCACGGATGTTGACTGACCACCATAAGGAAAAACGGATGGGGTGGAGTTTGAACCACTTGATGCGTTACAGGACAGAGGGTGATGCATTTCTGTTGAGCATTGTGGCAGGTGATGAATCATGGTGCCACCACTATGAACCGAGCAGCAAAATTGACAGCATGAAATGGAAACATCCAGGTTCACCAAAACCCAAAAATTCAAGACACAGGTTTCTGCTGGGAAGGTTATGGCGACCACATTTTTTGACCATGAAGGGCTTTTGTTGGCTGATTTTAAGGAACCTGGTGTCAACATCAATGCCGCCCATTATAAAGACACTTTAGACAAGCTGCATAAGGCCATCAAGGCTAAGCGACCAGGTAAACTTTCTCAAGGTGTGATTCTTCTCCACGACAACGCTCGTCTGCACGTCCAAAATTGTGCAGGAAACATTGGCAAAGAAGAATTGGGAAGTTCTTCATCACCCAGCCTATAGACCCGATTTGTTCCCGTGTGATTTCCATTTGTTCGGACCGTTGAAGAAAGCACTAAAGGGACAGCGATTGAACAGCGACGCAGACGTGAAGACAGCGGTGACCACATGGTTCAGTGAGCAGCCACGCACCTTTTCTCGGACGGCATTCGACGTCTACTTAAACAGTGGGATGCTTGCCTAAATGCATACGGAGATTTTTCTGATGAACCCAGGTGCATTCTTATTCACAAGTGGTTGCTTTGTTTAATTCCGTTGAAACTATTAATTTGCGTATGATACTTTTAAATAAATCCACAAGTCCCGTTTTCATTTGAACACGCCTCGTATGTCAAAAATGGCAGGATAAAATTAGTATGAGGTAAAGAGAATTTAAATAAAAATCCGCTATTAAGTTAAGTTTTGATCACAACAAATACACAGACTATATAAATTAAAACATCACAAAGCTGCAACAATCTAAACAAAGCTCTTCTTCGTCGCCTTTGTAGCGAGGACGATGATTTTCTTGATAGAGCTCGCAAGATGCTTGATTTCTTCTGCAGGCGCCTATACCCGGAGAATGTGATGGTATCTGCTATGCATCGAGTTCAGAAAATCACTTGCCAGTAGGCCCTTACCAGCCAGCATAGGACTACTAACTCTGACAGAGTAAAACTTATCTTAACTTTCCACCCCAATAGTTCATCATCATCATCATCAAATAGCTTGTCCTGAGCAGAACTTTGCCACCCCAACAGTCCTCCGGAATTTCTCTCTCATAGGCCAGATGTGAACTTTGTTTTGATAAGAAAAAACATAGATTCAAAGATCTCGAGAATATCTAGAGGCAAATCAATGTAAAACTCAAAAAGGTAAGCTGGAAGGATATATAAATATTGATACACAGCACACCAGAATCAAGTTCATCTTTCATTCAAAAAATAATATCCAAGGGAATCACTTAGCAGATTCAAGAATTCATTCTGTACACTTTATTGTGAATGTCGGGTGCATTCCTGGAAAAAAAAAATTGGCTTCACATCAGCGCTGCTTTTGAAAGCTAAGGATTACATTTAACCAATAACTATCCAGATCATGTCCACATCCTTCTATCTAACTGTGTTTTACAAACATGTTTCCAAGATTTACATTCTGACATCAGTTTTGATGCTTGAAATTGTATTACACATGTATTTTCTCTCCCTGAAGTTTCATGCTCAGTTTAATTAGCTGGTATAAAATGTCTGCTAAGTAAACAACTCTTTTCTTCAAAGTTTCAATTTCAAAAATAAGATTGACAAGATTACCAGATAACCAGCTCTGTATGTCAGTGTGGAAGAGAATAACATTGATCGTGATAACAAATTAATGTCTTTAAGAGTTCTTTAAATAGACATTAGACAACTGACAAGTAAGCTGAGAATCTTTCAATCAAATGGGAGTGCTGTTCTATGGTTTGTAAACATGGAAGACAACAAAAGAAGCCATCAGAAAACTGCAGACCTTCGTAAATGGATGTTTACGTAGAATAGAGGAACTGAAATGGTATGATAAGATTACAAACGAGGAACTCAGAGAAAGAACTAAGCAGGTACCAGTGGAGAAAGAGCTCAGGAAGAGACGCTGGCAATGGATAGGACATACACTGAGAAGACCGACCGGAAGCATTGTAAGACAGACACTGTTTTGGAACCCGCAAGGAAAGAGGAGTAGGGAAGTCCTAGACAGACCTGGAGGCTGATATTAACCTTTATAACACGAATCCGGCCAATTGTCGGCCATTGATTGTATAGCCAAAAACACGGAACGGACGATCATCGGCCCCATCTTTGTTCCCACAACACAGTAACAACTTTCCTGCCAGGAAACACTGCTAATGCTCTCCCCTTATTCACTGCTGTATTACGTTTACAAATGGCCACTTGCTAGTAAAATGTGAGCATCGTGTGATTTTTGGTTAATTTGTTTTTGACTGTGTCCTAAACTGTCTAAAACATGTCTGATTTTGATGATTCCACCTGTGATATGGATGTTTAGGAAGCATATTAATTAAGTGATTTTAGCCAGGAGGCATATAATAGACTTAATGTGATAGAACAGATGAGACAATGAAATAACAACATCTCAAACGTGGTCCAGAGCAGGGTATACCCTCCTGAAGATGGCTGGAGTGTGTTACATCAATTCTGTGAACCGCCTGGCCCAAAACACATGAAGAGACTCTACGCCTGCCTGTTATTTGTACCTGCTTCTAACTCTTTTATTGACGTCATTTGTACAAGAAACCAATAGATATGCCACTCAGTTCATTGAGAACAATTGCAATATCCTCAAGAGGAGATCTATTGTTCAAAATTGGAAGCCCACCAATATTCCTAACTGAAAAATACTTTATTTTGTAGTGACCGCTCTCAAAGAGGAGGAAGAAACCGAAGCAGAAACATGTATTCTGCATGTGAAAGAGGTGTGCACCACTATTGTTTTGACAAATATCATTGTAAAAAGGTCAAAGCACAATAAAAGATATGAAATAAATATATAACTTGTATGTATCTTACCTTGAAGTTGTAATTACATGTATTGTCTTTTCTATTTTTAGATATGCAAATGAGCTAATTTGCATATGTGTCAATTTTTAACATTTTTGTTGTCAGTAATGTACCTCAATATATACCCTTACTATAAATATATATATTACATGGTGTCAGAACAACAGAAAGGTGTCTAAAAATAAAAACACAACTCCATTTACTGAAATAATGCTCTGTGTTTTTGGCTAAATGGCCAAAAAATCATCCGTGCTAAAAGGATAGGTAAAACATGGAAAGAGTTGGAAGGGATGGCAAGAAAGAGGAAGAGCTGGAAGAAGTTTGTTGAAGACCTGTGCTCTGCTGGGAGTTGAAAGATGAAGAAGAACTGACAAGTGTTTTATTGTTAACAGGTTCTTCAGATTTGATGACATTCTAATTTTGATAACAGAATTAAGTATCTCTTGATGATTGATATATGAGCAAAGAAGATCTTAGCAGACTTAGTCTTAGTACTAAGATGTATTTGTTATTGTGACTGGCGTGAGCTGTGATATATGTAGTGGACACAGCTGTAGTGTAAGTGTAGCCTAGTAGAGGCTAGTGTAGGACAAGCTATGCATGTGGTGTCTGTGAAGTGTTAATGATTATTGTAAATGATTTATTGAGAAACTCTTCTACTTTCTCAAAACTGTACCCAAAACAAGACTAAACAATACACTGATGTATACAATAATATTAGCAAGGCGACTACAGAATGAACTAGTAAAATAGTAGTTTTATTAAATACCAGTACTCGGCAGTACCGTTACTGCGTACTGTAGAGTAGAGTTGACAGTGACTGACTCAACTCTCTGAGAACACATTTTTCTGATTTTTCATTCATTGTGAGGACTTGAAGAATGTGCAGAATTTGACTTTAAATACTTCATAAATATATTCAGCTGTAGCGTTGTTATTACAACAACATAACATGTCCGAAATATAACAAACAACATGACGCATACGACACGTCTGTAAATAGTGAACACTAGACTATTGAAAATGAAAGAGAGAACCCACCGATACCTTGATTACTGGAGTCCGGGGCCGCCATCTTGGAGTTTCGGCTAAAATTTGCCAGCTTTCTAAAGTCCTCCTGGGCAAGACTCTACCCATAAACAGTGTCGTTTTGTGGCCAGCGTCTCGGTTTAGTTTCTTGCCTTGCTGAAGGAAATACTCTTATGCCATCTGATATAGATTTTGGGCGCCTAGGTTCACTTATTTTTGATGACTCATCGATGATTTCGTCGGGAAAATCCCTTGACGTCATGAGGACTAATTTTTACCGACTCTCGTGAAATTGCGAAGCGCGAGATTCCCCGTAACTCTCCTCGGGTCTCAAAACTGAAATACGAATTTAGTTTCTGAAGAGCAGGGAAACAACTTTTGGAAATACAGTCTCAAACAATATCCTTTTGTTTCCTTAATGCAAAATATCAATTGTTTTGTTGCGACAGATGAAGATAGTAGATCAGTGTTTACCAACCTTTTTTGTGCCATGCCCCAGCAAAGTCTTTCAAAATTCTCTCTCCCCTTCCTATGTAACATATACAACAAATTTTATTTTCCAAAAATTGAATTGTTCACTGAAGAAATGATAGGTTTTAGGAAGAAATCACTGGGAAATTGTTTAGGAAAAACAGTAAGTAAATTTTTAAAACATGTAATGGAGAACAGAAATTCAAGTACGATATCATTTTAATGATATATTTTTCTACATTATTTTAATTATTAGTAACTATTTATTACTTACACTTAGTGAGATCCTTGCGATTGATAGATGCTGCAAAGAGATTTTATGATAGGTTCCAATTTAGTTAGCTTCAGTCTCAAGTCTCCCATTGTGTAATATTCAATCAATTTCTTTTTTTAAGCAGCAGATCAGTTATGGCACTAAAACCACATTCAGTTAAATATGAAGTTAGAAATGGTACTACGTTTTCTTGCACATTTGGTTGAATTTGTATATTTGATTTCTGTTTCCTCACAAAGCCATGCCGTCGCTCCTTTTATAATGAAGTTTTAACTGACTCATCATTTTGCATATCTGCGAGTTCTTCTTGATACTGCATATTTTAAATAGACAAATCCACAACATCAGAGATGATAGCAAACACAAGACAGAAATTTGTGGAGATCCATGATCGCTTCACGCCAACCAGGACGCGGTACCTGGTGATCTCTTCTTCTTTACGTTCGTTCTTACGACCAATTTTAATCACTCTTTGTGATATGTTTGATCTTTGTCAAGAACACGTATACGTTGCACATTGGCTTAGTAGACCCCTAAATACATAGACTTCTACATGTTTAGGACACTTGCACCGATTTCATCCAAACCTTCTTAGCCCCTTTACGACATGCGTGGCAGGTAACAGTGGTTCTATTCTTTATACCCCAAATTTGGGCCCTGGTAACTCACTGGTGATGATGATGATAATTTCTTCTTTCTTTGCGTCGTTTCGTATGCTTATCTAAATCATGAGATGGGTTGCCTCTATGAAGCTGCATGAGAGTTCTTCAAGAGTTCCCATAGCTTGGTCTGTAAGCTTTGTTCATGAGGCCATGTTTCATTTCGTTGGTGTATGTATGATGGACATGACTGCAGGATGTGCTCTGGAGTCTGTGTTTCTGTCTGGCATGCACACTGTGCAGTCTGAGCAGGCTTTATTCTGTGCATGTGGTGGTTGAGCCTGCAGTGACCTGTTCTTAGGCGAAAGATTGTTGAGTGCTGTTTTCTGTTTAGTCTGCTGATTGGATCTTGTGGGTGTTTGCTGTGGGTTTGTTGCCTCCATACCTCTTGTACTTTCTTTTGATATGTGTCTTGATTTCTGGTAGTGATACTGGGTGTTTCTGTTGTGTAACTTTTGTTCCTCCTTAGCCAGCATGTCTGCTCTCTCATTTCCTGGAATGCCATAGTGGGCTGGTATCCACTGGAGAATAATTTTGTTGTGTTCTGAGAGCTTGGTTACCTGTAGTGTCAGCTCTCTTTCCATGTTATCTTGTGGTTCCCTTTGTTTGGCCTGCAGGACTGACAGGCAGTCGCAAAGGAAGACAAGTTTGTTGTTTTGGATGTTTCTTTGCTGCAGTATTTTTGAGGCATCCACAATTGCCTGTTGTTCCGCTCTAAAATTTGTTGATAGTTCTCCAGTGGCACTTGAATTTGTTAGTGTAGTGCCGTCTTGGAGTATGATGATGGTTCCGCCCCTCCTTTCTCGCTGTCGTGTCTGATGATCCGTCTGTGTATATATGGGTCCACTCGGGATGGGGTATGAGGTGTCAATGTGTTCTAGTGTCTTTGCTCTCAAGATTGGACCTGTTTCTTCGCCTTTTGTCTACATTTGGAATTGTTGTTATCACTGTGAAGTTGGGTTGTAGGTCTGTGTTGTTGAATGGTACTATCATTTCCCAGGTTGCTGGGTCTTTTGAGAGGATGTCCATGTTTTTTGCAGAGTGATTTTGACAAGTGATGGAAGCTGCAGCTTTTTATGCGGTTTTTGGTTGGTTCGTTGATTGTTTGGTGCATGGGGTTATTTTCTGTGCGTTTGAACTTTTCTGATAGTGTATTTTTTGTTCCCTGCGTCGTCCCAGGCTCTCAAGGCCAGCAGTTGCTTCCAGATCTTTGATTTGTGTACTTCTTAGACCTCCGGTGATGATTCTGAGGCCTGTGTTCTGTATTTTATCTAGCTTGTATAGATTTGTTTGTGCTGTGGTTGTGTAGGCTCCTGTGCCATACTCCAGTTTTGGACGTACATATCCTGTGTATATTTGGCGTGTAGTGTTCGGATCTGCTCCCAGTGGGTTCCTGCTAGTTTTTTCATGAGTCTTAATCTTATTGTGGCTTTCCTTTGTGTTTCTTCTATGTGGGGACCCCATGTGAGTCTTTTGTCGAATTTTATTCCTAGATAGGTTGGATTGTCCTCCTTTGGTAGTGGTTTGTTGTCCAGGTAGAGGTTGACTTGTGCAGGTTTTGTAGAGAGTGAGAACAGTGTTGGCACTGTCTTGTTTTGGTTTATTGTGACCCCCTAAGTGTCTGCCCATTTCTTTACTGCATTTATGGCTCCTTGCATTCTGATCTTGGCAGTTCCTATGTATTCTGTTTGGGTCCATATGGCCAAGTCGTCTTCATGGAGTGCCTTGTGAATGTTAGATGTAAATTGTTTGGGGAGATCATTGATAAAAAGGATGAAGAGTGTAGGATATATTGCACTTCCTGTGGAACCCCATCTTCTAGTCTGACCAGCTTGCTTCTGTGTCCTACCAGTTTGACTCTTGCACATCGTCTGTGTAGGAAATCTCTGATCCATGTGTACATGTGACCTTTGATCCCGCTTTGTGCTAGTTTTAGCAGGAGTCCTTTTTCCAGACTTTGTCGAAGGCTTTAGTCATGTCGAAGAAGGTGGCCAGCAGCTTGTGTTTATTCTGGAAGACATCTTCAATTTCTTGGGCAAGATAGGTGGTTTGATCATCTGTGCTTCTGTGTTTTCTGAAACCTGATTGGCAGTCATCAAGTATTTTCTTTTCCTCTAGAAAGTTAAGCAGCCTGTTGTTTAAGAGCCGCTCCATTGTTTTCCCAAGGCAGCTGAGGAGGCTTATGAGACGGTAGCTTTTGTTTTCCTTGGACTTGCCTTTTTTGCTATAGGATTATTTCCGCCTCCTTCCATTCCTTTGGATATACTCCTTGCATCCAAGATTGGTTTATCAGGTCCAGGAGGTGTTGTCTGCCACCTGTTCCTAGGTTTATTATCATTTCGTTTGTCACCCCATCTGGTCCTGGTGCCTTTTTTTTCTTTAGTTTTTTTATTGCGCTGTCCAGTTCTTTGAGAGAGAAAGGTTTGTTCATTATGTCATGTTTGTCTGCAAGTTGTTTGTTTATTTTTTTTAGTTCTTTTTTTGTTTCCTTGATTTTGGACATATGTATGTTGCTTTCTTTTACAAAGCCATCCGCAAGAATGTTTGCAGCTATTTTGCCCGTGTAGGTTTTCCTCCATCTTCTATGACTGTGCAGGCATGGCTGGTTGTGTTTTCTTCATTTAGGCTCTTTACAAGCTGCCATAGTTTTGTGCTGTCTTTTTCCATGTTTAGGGTTTCTGTTTTTTCCTGCCAACTTTTCCTTATGCATGTGAGTTTTTCTTTTCTGTATATGGCTTGGTGTTTGTTGTGTTATGGACATTTGTGTCAGATGGGTCTTGTTCCATTTTTGTTCGTGCTGCTGTGACTTTTTCATGTGATTGTTGTAGTTCGTTGGTCCAGAAGGGTTCGTAGTGTTTTCTTCTTCCTCTGGGGATTGATTTTTGTGCTGCTTTAGTATGATGTTGTGAGAGTTGTAATGTTTTTCTGGATGTTGTTTGTTGTGTGGGTTTCTGCATGTTTCCTTCAGTTAGGTTTCTGTACAGGTTCCAGTTTGGCTTTTGTAGTTCCAGCTGGCTATTTTTTTCCATTTTCTGGTGACTTGAGCTTTCCTACAGTAATAATGATTGGTTTGTGGTCGCTTCCTCCTAGTTGTTTCATCACCTTTCTTTCTGCACGTCTCTGATGTCTTCTGTGGCTATTGCCAGATCGGGTGTGCTTTGTGTTCTCCATACTTTGAGTAGAAAGTTGGCTCTGAGTCAGGTTTGTTTATGAGTATGAGTAGGTTTTCCATCATCCATTCCTCTACTTCATCTCCTCTTGAATCCATAGTAGCATATCCCCAGCTGGGGGAGTGGCTGTTAAAGTCGCCTAGGATTATTTGGTTCTTCTCAGCTGTATGTATGCTCTAGCTGTATGTATGCTCCAGCTGTATGTATGCTCTCTAGTTCTAATTTCTTATTGTTTGGCAGTAGTAGTTTGTAACATGTATTGGTTCTGGGAGGACATGTATTTTGACTGTTAGGTGTTCGGCTTCACCTGTACTTCTGGAGGTTTCTGAGACTGCGATGTTGTTTTTGACTAGTGTGATGATGCCTCCCTTGTGTCCGTCTCTATCCAGTCTGTATGTCTCATAGTCTCTGATGTAGAAGCAGTTTTTATTTAGATGTGTTTCCTGTATGCATATGATGTCGATCTGTTGTTCATGTAGGAATTTTTGCAGTTCAAGTTTCTTTCTGGCAACGCCTTCTGCATTCCATTGCATAATCTTTAGTGTGCTGTTCTTGTTTTGACCAGTGGCATTACTCTGCTTAATCCTGGTTCTTCGATGCGCAGAGCTACTGTCAGTAGCTTGGGGTGGACCCCTTCGAGCTTGGGATCCGGCGCTGCTCCGCCTGGCAGCATCCACAGGAGCAACCCCATATCTAAGTAAATATCTGGCATACTCACTAACCGTAGTGGTTGATGTCTTTTCCATTTCTGGATGCCCACGCCATTCTGGCGACATGTCCGTCTTCAGTGGGGAAGTTGAGGAGTCTTCCTATCCATGTCCTGGCTCTTCCCAACACTGCCTGTCAGGCATCAGAGGTTTTAGGAGTTTCTTCTCCGCTTTTGTTCAACCAAGGTGAGCTTCCTGGGTGTGATCTTGGTGGGGATCTGGACTTGTCCACACACAGGTGGGCCATGCATCCGCTTCACTATCGGGGATCACACTCCCCAGGGTTTTTTGTCTGGCTTACCCCAGCCATAGCCTGGTATTTTACCCCTTCCGGCATTGGGGGGCCCAGTTATAGCGCTGGGGACTCGCTTTTGTCAGAGCCGTGTTAGTTTAAACGGGGAGCACCACGTGAAGGTACGGTTGACTTGACTGCAGGCATTCCTCATTATTTAGATGAGGCCTATAACAGTCCTTGCTCCCCTGATGATAATTCAATGACAACTATTTCCATTATGAGGATGAAGGTTTACCTCTGAAGTTGGTGAAGGCCCACATGGTGAGGGAAACCAGTCAAATGATAAGCAGGTCTCACGCAAAAATCACTCAGAAGCGCAATACCAGGCGTCATAACTACCACCTGAATTGACAGCGGGCGATCGAAGGATGAAGCTTAAGACCGTTACTGCTACCATCTATTGACTCCCTAATACTCCGTTTACTGTGGCCGTTGTTGTATCTGACTCTCAGTCGATGTTTCACAAGATTCAAAAGGGCAGGTTTCGGATGAGGGATGTCGTCTATAGAAGTTTATAACCTCCAGAGGCGTACGTGGATATACTGTCCTGGGAAGGGAGGGGGTTGCATCAACAGTAATAGATTGTTGAAGATGGATAAGGGTATGTTCTTTGGTCTCTTCATGACTACCTGTTGGATGAAGACACTAAAATAGATGTTGAATCGATCTAGCAGTTTGGAGTTACCCGCTGTGCAAGTAGAGCTGAATGCAGAGGGCAGAGTGAGGAGTGTGTTTAACCAGGAGCCACGGAACCATCAGTATGCATACTTTTCGACATCTGTTGAGGGAGACTGAGCGGGTCTGCCCGGAGTGCAATGACGTCAGTTCAGTAACCAATAAACAAAATAAGTGCAATGACGCCAGTTCAGTAACCAATAAACAAAATAAGTGCAATGTGTACGATTCAGAATCGCAAAAGTCGTGTTCCAATCTTCAATTCTCTCTCTCTCTCTTGGGTCACCGCACAGACCGTTGTACCAGATCTCACCATAAATTCTATTCATGTGGAAATATGATTCATGCAGGCCTAACAATGGTGTGTTTTACGTCACATCTTCAGCACCATTTGGAGCTCTGGTGTTTATCCTTCTACGATGTGTCCAGTCTTAGCAAGCGTTTACCCGGTTCGCTCTCCGTTCTGTAGCCATCTAGTGTTTTTACGGTGTGGGGTAGCTAACCCCACGCCCAACCTCCTTAGTCGGCTCCTACGACATGCGTGGCAGGTAACAGTGGTTCCATTATTTACACCCCAATTTGGGCCCCGGTAATCACTCGGGCGCCATCTCAATTGAATGTGGTTAATGCTGTCGATGAGGTTCGACAACCTGTCTGTATAAATCTCCGTTAATCCTAACTACAAACAACTGTTGAAACAGAATCAGACAACCAACAATGCCCAAAGAAAGGTACAATTATTGTAATGTCTTCTGTCGTACCATCTCCCCATCCGATGTTGTCTCAAATTAAAGTGTGCATGAACTCATTAATATTGTGTCTATTGCCGATGCTAATTTTCTATAGCCCTTTAATTCACTAACGACAGTTTGTGCTGTCTTACATCAAAGGTTGATGCGATTGTCAAGAAATTATCTTCCTTGCCCTTATGATACATTCTAGCAGACTGCTATCTGGTTCCTCTCTAGATGTTCCCCTTCCTAGTTACACCCTTTCTTCCGTTTTCTCTACTGCCCTTAACTGTCACCTAAAATATGGTCTTTAATAATGTCGAGACAAGTAAGTCTGATCGAATGGATTAGATCGCTGACTCCCTGTAGTCAGGACCGTGTCGTGCTATGATACAGAGAGGCGGCCGCACCAGGCGATACGGTAACGGGGCGGCATAAGCAGCAAAATCAAAATTACTATTGAAGGTTATTTTAAAAAAAAAAGACTTTAGGGGCGGCATTTCGAAGACTTGCACCATACTAAGAAAATATACCGCACGGACCTGCCTATAGTTAAACCCGGGTTCAATCACAGGTAAGGATGATTGAGGTGTTTTTTTCTGTCGGTGGCATGAAGAACAAACTTCTAACTTGAATAGTTTCGCGTCGACTGTACTAGAAATGCAGTCATTCAATCCCTCAGCTCATGTCATCCCTGCCCTGAAAAATGAAAATCGTGCATATCCTACAAAAACGTAGCCATCAACCACAGTAAATGAGTCGTTGATTTTCAGGCACCACTTATACGTTCAGTAGTTTGTCATTGCTTTCTGAACGGTGAGGTCTATTTTTACCATTTGTAAAATCCCATGAAAAATGGTTGCTTCCAAACTTGCCCATCCTGGAGTTTGAACCAGGTACGCTTGGGTTCGTGATCAAGCTCACTACCGCATGAGCTACAGACGCTCACCTTCCTATTGTTATTACAGATAGTAAAGACAGTTTTTTTTTTCTAAAGACCATAAGGGGCACGAGCACGCTGTACAGCCTACCACTGTGTCATCCAGATCTTTATGAGCAGTGTGGACTTTTTCTGTAGCTGTTTGCTTATTTTACAACGTGGGGCGTCGGCCTTAACACCGACCTCTCTACGCCGCCTTTTACGACTTGAGTTGGGACAGTGATTATGTTATTCTCTATCCCAGAAACCACACGGGATCAGTACAATATACATTTTTTATTCTTGCCATACAAGACGTCTTAAGGAGTGTCGGCCACCGACTTCTTCTCTCTGCAGTATCCAAGAAAATAAAGATTCGGCTCGGTGCCATGGACATCGTAACCCTTCGGTTCGGTACCACGAACACCTTAAATCTGGAGAACCTGTGGCTTTTCTGCCACCCCGCGGAATTGAATCGCACTCATAGTGGGCTTGTCCACAGCCAGGCTCTAGTAGTTGGCTCTGGATTGTCACACCATCATCCAACGCGCTACTAACACGCTGAGCAGGCGGATAAAATGTTTGATAAAAATGAACGTAATTCGATAAATAATTCGATTCGTAAGGAAGAATTCGATAAACGGAAAGTAAGCAAAGTCATGTGACTTTAGTCTTTTAAAAAAAAAATAGATATCATATGACTACTTATTCCATATCACGGGCTTCACCAGCTGTACACAAAAAACATTGCAGTAACTGTAAGCGAATTAGCACATATTTATATTCTAATTAATTCATTAACTCGCCCCCTATTTTTACGTAAGTTAGAAATCATATTCTATATATGGACCATTATTAGCCATGTTAAGACGATGTAATTTATATGAAACATGGTTTATATTTATAATTAATTAGTAATAACAATAGTAAGTTTATTAAAAGTTTCTGTTGGCGGATGACCCAGCTGTTTTATGTAAATAATAATATATAAAAAAAATATTGTTGTTATTAAAGATCTTTAATCTTTACTGACTTTTCATGTAAGTTTTATTACTGCTCATATATTATTTTGAGCTACTGGAAACAAACACCTTGTACAAGAATGAAGTATAGTTATCATGTATATGATGTATATAAATGTAAAGACGAGAATGAAGTTTTAGAGGGTATGCATGCACTATTGTTTTGATTTTATGTAAATGAAGATCTGAGTGAAGATAGTTATCATGTATTATGATGTATGTAAATGTAAAGACGAGAATGTACATTATTATGATGGGTGGGACTGCATGGACAAAATACAATATTGAATAATTAGCATACGTTATGATACGATACCAATTACGAATGCAGTCTTGAGTCATTAACGAAACCAATATTCAGTAAGCGTATCTATAGTATCAGCTATTATAAGAAAGAGTAGGTGGAAATTGTTTGGCATACTCTGATGATAAATGATCAAACAGTTTCTAAGCATGCACAGTACAGAAGTGTGAGGCCAATAGTTCAGGAAAGAAAGGACGCCCAAAAGGAAACCCTGAAACGAACTTTTCAAAGAACAGGCGAGAAATATCGTTCTTCGTTCTATAGGAAAGATTGAACGAGATACCCGGAATAGAACAGTATGGAGAAAATTTCTTGCATGCCCTGTGTAACATGTCATTGATTGGTAGGAGAACAATACAATACAGTACAATAGATGTAGTCATTATTATTTAATTCATAAAGATAATTGCGCTTCAAAAATTAAGTGATTATTTTGTCTTGTATTTCATACTGCTGCTACTGTAGTGGATAAGTATGACGACGGTTATAGCAACCAGACGAGATGAGTCTCTTCAAACTGACATACTGCATCATTGAAATGTTGTCATAAAACAGTTCTCTTGGATAGAAAGATAATTGATTGAAATGGCTTCTAATTTTCCAAGAAACTTAAAAACATATGGAGCAATTAGAGATGATACAGAGCGTCTCCTTTCACCAAATCATTTTACAGATACTGCAGAGGTGACCGTAAGTAACTTACTTTTCTTCTTCCAACGTTTTCAGACATCGATATTTGTTTACTTCTAGGCAGTTAGTGGTCATCCGGCCATGTGTTTTTCTCTGTTCAGTGTATATAATATTGAACAGTGTAACTATTGTACAGTTTTTTAGTTAGTTACACTCACACCAAGTTGCAGTTAATTACTTGAATTAGTTTTGAGTACTACAGTAAATTGGTAATTACAGTACTAAACTTGCACTTCTGTTTCTTCTAATTTCAGACTTGACAATACTTTATATCAATTATATGATTATCAATCAATTATATAATTTGATCTAACCCATGATCAAATTATTTCTATTTTGGTAAAATTCTCTTAAACACTAAAACAGCTCAGCTGTTATTCTTCCATATAATGATATATTCCTCTCGTACCTTTATAACGTTACATAGGGCCTGTAAGTAATTTATAACATAGTTTACATACACCTGTGTCCTGGGCTACTTGATCAATCTCTTCCATGGAATTGAGTCCGATATTTCTTTCCTCTCAGCAAAGTTAGTTTCATGGTTGCCCTATGCTCCTCTCGCTCCCACTTCAGTGCATGTGTTGGTATTCTTTGATCATGTCTTTTCAAGGTATGCCAAACAAATCTCCATATTTCTCTAATATGAATTAACTCCAAATTTATTTTATGTAAAGTTAGTGTCCTTGGAATATGCCCATTTCTTCTATAAATCAAAATCTCAAAGGTTGCAGATTTCTCTTTTAATTGCTTGCTCAGTTTACATTTTTCTGTACTATAGAGTAAAGATCAAAATATATTATATATATAACAGCTTAGAACTCTTTTTTTTGTTATCTATGCTCAACAACGGTGGAAAACCAAAGTATTAAATCTTAAACAAAACTTAAATTAGGGTAAAGCAGTGTCCTGTAAGTTTTTCACAGTAGTGAGTGCTGGAAAATGAACCATAACATAATACACAAGTTGGAGACATTCTAAAATCAATGGTTAAGAAGAATCCTGCAAATGTTCGGATCAAATACCATATCAAATGAATAGTGTCTAAACGCAAGCTGTGCATCACTGGAGATCATGCTAAAGATGGGGATGTATGTCCAATGCCAGTAGGGACATTGGCCAAGACAGCTGTCTCATGGACAGCGGATGGGAAAAGAAGGTCTGGACGTCCACAGGAATCATGGAGAAGAACTGTGAAGAGTTGAAAGATTGTGACCTGGTAGTGGAAAAATTATTATTTTTTATTTTTTAAAAACCCGCCCCAGAAGTGCTACATCGGGTGGACCCAGTACCAGTGAACCTAAAAACATTTATAAACTCGAGGCCATCAATCCTTCGATCGAGAGCGCCGGAGTTTGGTAAGGGGTAGTATTTGCCATTTGGCGTTAGTGAAGTCTCCTCCTTGGCCTTGATCAAGTGGGCACTGTAAGAACAGATACTACACTTTGATATTAGCTAAAAGGTCGAAGGCAGCAAATGACAACAATGAAATTCTCTTGTGGAAGCATTATCTGTCAAATTGGACATGAGGAAGAAATAGAATGTATGTATAGATCGTAAACTTAAATAGTGTCAGAAACTAGATAGTGTCAGATTAGATATTTACCATATCTTTTTACCACTATGTCGACTTCATATTAGTTTATATTTTTGTCAGGCTAAAGTATCCCCACCCTTTTTTTTCCATTTCTGTTCTCATGACCAGTTTGTCTTCCTACTCATGTCCAGGGATGTTGCAATGAGATAGGATGGTCATTATTACATTAACAAATAATAAATTTGGTTATGTCCCTTGTTAGAAGTTTCTCTCCCTTCTTTCAGCAAATTATAACTAATGTACAGTGGAACTCTTCTTTGTATGATTTCCTGATTTGCAAATGTTAAAAACATCTTCCGGATGTGATAGAACCAGAAATTTTGTGTCCTTCCATACCATTTCATTATGGTCATGGATTCCAATCAGTTATCTCTGCATGTATCAATAGTGAAGAGTGTCTGGCTGAATGGAATAGAGTGCAGGCTCCCATTCAGGAGAATTTGGTTTGGTCCCCAGTAAGGACAGTGAGTTTTTTCTGTCGAAGGCATCAAGAAAAATTAGACCTGCACAGTTTCACAGTGACTGCACTAGCTTCTTCTTCTTTTGAACGCTCCATATCGACCACTTGTTAACCACTCTATGTGATTGTATGTGATCTGAGCCTAAGAGTGATTGCATGTGCCAGTTATGTGCAGGTAGGCCAGCACATCCGATTTCTGCAATGCTTTTATCTACTAGGGGAGCTTCCTAGGCTCCTACATCAATCGTCTCTTACAACATGCCTTATAGGTCGCATTGGTACTATTCTTTGCTTCTCTTGCAGTTCCCGACACCACACGGGCGAACTGCACTAACCATGTGGCCAGTAAGTTTCTCAGGCTCATGTCCCACCACCTTGTCCTACACTGCCATAAAATGGTGGTATTACAGGCAGTAAAAACAGTATACAATAAGAGAAGATGGTAGATAAGTTGATAGATATATGAGACTTTCAGAAAGCACAGCTACTAATCAGGGAGATTTGTGACAAGTCAGTAGAGTTCTAATAACAGAAGTGGAAGCTAATGGAGTCAATGAATATGATAGATAAATAGACATTAGACAGGTATTTGAAGATACTGGAAACACATTTGCCAAACACTAAAATTGAACCACAAATTTTATTTCTGTATGCATCCTAGCTGTACCATGACCAGCCAGCCTCCCCTTCCCTCAAATAGACTAGTTTTGTTGTGTCTTTCCAACAGCATTGACTACACAACATGGAAAACTAGATCAGATTCTAACAGTGCTAGGACAATCACAGACGTTTTAGCTTTGTACTTTACATTTATATAGTCTAAAAGCGAAGGACTGACTTCATTGCACCGAGTTTCTCCATATGACTCTGTCCCTGTCGGCGGAAATGTCATGCCATCTGCGGAGAGTGTTGCAGGGGTCTCTGTGCTAAGTGGTTAAGCCCTTTGCCTTGTGAGTAGAAGGTTGTGGGTCTCGAATCTTTACCATGCCGCTCTGTTCGAGTGCAGTTTTTTCCAGAGACCCCTAGGATTGTTGCTAGAGCTACGGAGTTCTTGCTGTGTGCAATGCTCTCGGCAGGTGGCATGCCATTTCTGCAGAGAGCAACTCGAGCTATGGGGTAAAACCCGGTGCAATAAAGTCAATCCTTCGGCTTTAAAATTCCTTTTTATATATATATATATATATATGAGACGAAACATACGCATATAACAAATGCACAGTTCACATATATTTGTAGCAAGCATCAATTGTGTTTTCCAAGAACCTCATATACCTGTCAACTTATGTACCATGCTCATTGGCCCCAGTACTTCCCCCTGAGTTCTTATATTCACTTAATAGCAAAATATTTGGAGGAAGACTTGAAGTACGAGGCGTGTTCAAATGAAAAGGGACTTGTGGATTTATTTAAAAACTATCATACGCAAATTAACAGTTTCAACGGAATTAAACAAAGCAACCACTTGAATAAGAATGCACCTGGGTTCATCAGAAAAAAATCTCCTTATGCATTTAGGCAAGCATCCCACTGTTTAGGTAGACGTCGAATGCCGTCCGAGAAAAGGTGCGTGGCTGCTCACTGAACCATGTGGTCACCGCTGTCTGCACGTCTGCGTCGCTGTTGAATCGCTGTCCCTTTAGTGCTTTCTTCAACGGTCCGAACAAATGGAAATCACACGGGGACAAATCGGGACTATAGGCTGGGTGATGAAGAACTTCCCAATTCTTCTTTGCCAATGTTTCCTGCACAATTTTTGCGACATGCGGACGAGCGTTGTCGTGGAGAAGAATCACACCTTGAGAAAGCTTACCTGGTCGCTTAGCCTGATGGCCTTATGCAGCTTGTCTAAAGTGTCTTTATAATGGGCGGCATTGATGTTGACACCAGGTTCCTTAAAATCGGCCAACAAAGCCCTTCATGGTAAAAAATACGGTCACCATAACCTTCCCATCAGAAACCAGTGTCTTGAATTTTGGGTTTGGTGAACCTGGATGTTTCCATTGCATGCTGTCAATTTTAATGCTCGGTTCATAGTAGTGGCACCACGATTCATCACCTGCCACAATGCTCAACAGAAATGCATCACCCTCTGTCCTGTAACGCATCAAGTGGTTCAAACTCCACCCCATCCGTTCTTCCTTATGGTGGTCAGTCAACATCCGTGGGACCCACTGTGAACACACCTTCCGATAGTTCATTTCTTCCGAACAACCATGTGGGCTGTCCCAATTGACATATAGAATTCTTCTGCAAGCGAACGAATGCTCCGACGACGGTCAGTCAGTATTGCTTTATCAAGCAAAGCTATGGCTTCTTCTGTTGCAACAATATGCGCCTGACCTGCCCGTGCAAGATCTGCTGTTAACTGACGTCCGTCTTTAAACATAAGCGCCCATTCCATCACTCTTGTCCCCGACAAACATTTGTCCCCATATGCCCCTTTCCCCTCCGATGAAGTTATTTTTGGACATCCTTCAAAAAAAAACGGGACACAGCACGCTGTTTTACTTGGCGGTTGGGAATCACACCCCCTATTGAAACAGTTTTGCAGCATATGCTGCTAAGATGAAACTAACGATAAATTTTGGGATACCACACTATGCAAATGTCATCAATACCCGGGCATTTAGGCGTGGTGAAAAACCCCGCATTTGAACACGTTAAAAGCAAAGGGGATAGATTTACCGGGGTCGGCCATAGTAATTTAAATAACACCCCCTCAAAGAAACGTCGAAATTCGGGTACAATTGGGAAAAAATTTATCGGCGACAGGGTACGCTGTTTTCGAGACCGATCGTTTACTTGGGGACAACCAATTATCTCTGAAGTCAAGGGTTTCTGAATGAAAGGGGGACACGGGGAAAGGAAAGGAGTCTTCTTAACTAAAAACCCCCGCCAGAAACCGCCTGATTTCATACTGGCCTTGTTAAAAAAAAAAATAAAAAAGCATGACCCCAACCACAACGAAGGTTTTAGAAAATGAGAGAAAACTGCTCCCCCCATTTGGACGGGATAAAGAGAGAGACGGTGATATCAGATTTGATCTGACGAGGGGAAACTGGTTTATCTATATTAAAATTCGTCTTTTAAACCCATTTTTTTCAATTTTTTTTTTATCACCCCCAAAGCCCTGTGCCCATGTAAAAGAGATGTGCAGTAACATATTCTTTACTTTAATAACCATGTCAGTTGGTATACAAGGTTCGTTATTTCATCCGGGGTTAATTGAAATCTGGCTTTGTTTGTTTTAAAAATGAAAAATTTGTGTTAATGAAATATTTATTCCTTTTGGACCAGTCACTGTTTCGCTTCCTTTGTAGACACTGGTCACCGTTCTTCTTCCTGAAAATGCCAAAAACATCCCCCCTTTTCATGTGGTTTATAAAAAGTGTTACTTTCTGCTTATTTGATAGATGCTGTGTTCTTGTTGGAGAAGATATTTACCTTCCTGTACCTAGACACTGGTTTATTCCTGTATTCCTATCCTGTGTTCATGACGTTTTCCCTAGACACTGTGTTCAGACTTTATATTCTGACACGGCATGATTTGTTTTTTCTAACACTGTGTTCAGACTTTTATTCTCTAGACACTGTGCATGACTTTGTATTCCCAGACACTGTGTTCATGACTTTGTTTTCCCCTAACATGTTTTCAACTTTTTTTCCCCTAGACACTGTGTTTTTTCCCCTTGTTTTCCCCTATCATGTTTCATGACTTTTTTTCCCTAGTCCTGTGTTCATGACTTTTTTTCCCCCATACTGTGTTCATGACTTTGTTTTCCCCAGTCACTGTTTTCATGACTTTGTTTTCCCCCTAGTCATGTTTTCATGACTTTTATTCCCGTCACTGTTTATGACTTTGTTTTCCCCTGACACTGTGTTCATGACTTTATTTTCCCCTAGACACTGTGTTCATGACTTTGTATTCCCGAACTGTGTTTTTTCCGTTTCCCTAGTCACTGTGTTATGATTTTGTTTTCCCCAGTCATGTTTTCATGACTTTGTTTTCCCTAGACACTTTTTTCATGACTTGTATTCTCAAGACACGGTTATGACTTTTTTTCTAGACACTATTTAGACTTTGTATTCCTAGACACTGTTTAGTGCCATTGTATGTCTCCCACTGAGATTTTTTTTTATATTGTAGATCTTTTTGAATTTTCCCCATTGTTATTTATTTTTTTTTTTGGTCAATGACTTTTATTAAATTTTTATTATTTTGTCTACTATTCTTTATTTGCATTTTATCTTGTTGTCCCCCTTCTGTATAGCAATCATCAAACGTATAAATGTTGTTATCACGTGGTTTCTAGGTATGGGTTTTATTTCCAAAACTTGCCTTTTAAAATCTTTCTGTGTTTTTGGGAAAAAAATTCTATAACCAAAAACCTTGTACTTTCGAAGAGAAATTTAAAAATCATTCAAAAAAAACATAGAGAATATAAATTTAACGGGAAAATTTCCCAGAAAATTTCAAGAAGATGGATACAGAGGGGAAAGAAATGTGAAAACCCAAAACTTGGGGGGAAGATTAGAAAAACTGAAAGAAATCAATCACAGCTGGGAAAAAATACAGATGACCCCAAGAAGGGGGTATTCATTTTTTGGTCCTAAGGCCAAAGGCACAGGGGAAAGGGGAGAGAAGGCATTAAATTTGCCTATGGGGGCATCATAGACATACCGCCCATCTCATATTAATCCTTCCCCCGAACAGACCCTTCACGATAAAAGTTGGAAATTATTTTTTGTTGTTTGGGGGTAATTTGTTTTTGACGAGCAACCCGTCACCAAGGCCTAACTATAAACACATTTCTTTAAAACTTGACAATTGGAGTTACTTATACAAAATATAGCAGGGTACCTAACAATATTTTAAAGCATGAGATTCACAGGTTTTTCGGGATCTAACGTTTTCTTTTAGAAACATACCGAAGTGTCAAAAAAAAATAGTGACCCCAGTGGACCAATACAACACCCAAAGATCAAGATAAATAAAAGACATGATAAACTGTATTTTTACCAATACTTGTTAATAAAATTGGGCTCTGACAGCAACACAAAAGCTCACCAGAGTGAAATAAAAGCGAGGGAAAGGGAGTGGAGTCACCAGAAAGATAGACTAGAAAAGATGACATCGAAGCAGAATGGGAAATTCGCAAGAACACCGAAAAAACACTATGGTTTGGAAAAATTAGAATGAAAACAAAACCACCCGATACAATAAAAAGAGATCAGGCTTTTGAGCTAAAAATTACAGAACTCCGGATGCCAAAATTAAAAACCTGAGAGCCTAGGCCCTTTTTAAATTGGAGAATAGGAGGAAAAAAAATGGAGAAACAAAGTTTATGAATATAATGTTACAGAAGAGTCCTCATGTCATGGGCATATGAGAACAAAAAACTATCCCGAAAGAACCAAAAACAAGAAAACTGGCTGATGCTAAAAAGAGAAAGAAAAATTGAGGTATTTTGGACAATGAAAAACCCAATGGCAAAAAGAGGAAGGAGGATACCAGCAAGAGGAGAAGAGGAAGACGACGGAGAAGATGGATTCATGATTTAACTGATAGTCTGAACATGACGACTGCAGAGGCAGGACATCTGGCCTATGAGAGAGAGAGAGAAGTTCCGAAGGACTGTTGGAGTGGCAAAGTTCTGCTCAGGATAAGCTATTTAATGATGATGATAATAGGGAATTGAATAGATGAATAATTCAACTCTTTCAATACCCGAATGTTACTGGATTCTGACTGCGCTAGTTTATAACCCCTGGGGATTTTTTCCTACAACAGTTTTGTGATTACGATGCTTACAGCAGATAGAGTGGGAAATATGTCAAAATAACTAATGAAATCGAACATAGAGGAAGAATAAGCGTTAGATGTGTGCTAAATGTCGAGAAATCAACCCCCCTTTCCACCCCACCCTCCTTATTATAATGTAGGTGCGATCCTAGTTCTTTCAGAGAAAAAACTAACATCTTTTTCCCCTTGTTCCAGTGTAACATGTAATACAACTTATCTCCCTTGTTCCAGTGTAACATGTAAAAAAACTTATCTCCTTGTTCCAGTGAAACATGTGTAAAATCTATCCCTTGCCATTAAATGACAGAAAACTACTCCTTGTCGTTAACAGTAAAAAAATTTTCCTTAGCAAACCAGGTAAAAATAAAATTACTATAGTTTTACATGAATACAAACCCCCAGTGTACATAAATACAACTTTCTCCTAAGGGTCCTTTAAATCATGTAAAAAACCCTTTTTTTAGGTAAGAAATAACCAAACAGTTCCTTTAAAAAAGACAACAAAAAATTCACAGTAAAATTTCATTGTAAAAAAAAAAAAAGTACTATTTTTTACAAAATCAGAAACAGTGAGATAAACAGCAACGTTTCACCCAAAAGGCCTTTATAACAAACAAGACAACAAGAATGACGAATTTCGAGGAACACTACAAATGGACGATTACATGTAGAAACATTCAAACCTATCTAATGAAAATCTGGGAATAAAAACGAATAACGAAATGAGTGCAACACAAAACCGGAAGTGGAAAAGAAGATAACAATATAGTGGATAAATAACTTATATATATATGGAGCAAATACACATATAGATTACAAGGCATGCGATAAGACAGTACTAAGAAGCATAGGAATGTAGCATAGGAATAAGCATAGGAATCGTCGCCATATCACTGTTTCTGTATTTTGTAAAACTATAGTATTTTATATTTACGTGTTTAGCTATTTTTCCAAGTTTTACTGCAGTCTGCACCCTTTTTCTATAATTTCATTAACAAGTTTTAAAACTAAAAATAATTCCTTCCAAATCTTCCCCTATTATTACCATATGTTCCATCGGCGGTTGACTTCCCATAAATACAATACATTGCATTGCTGAAGATATATAAAAAAAAAAAACTCATATCGCTTTTTGGATCGGAAGAAATTATATCATACCTGCATACCAGCATGTGTGTTGGTGATGAAGCTAGCGCAGTCAGAAGTAATGAGCACTCTCCGCAGTAGCTTCCAGCTGTTGTGTACTAGAGAACTAAACTGAATGAATACATTCAGGGAGACAGCTCATCATCGACTGTGACAGTATTGTTGTGTCAACATTCCGTTATGGAGAAGGAAACTTTACATCTACGACGTGTTCCTAATGGACCTGATTATACTCAGCTTCGTTCGGTATCTTTTTCATTTTATTTAGATAATCATCTCGTTCTATTTTCGTTTACCGTATTAATCTGTTTTTTAACCCTGTCAGTCCATCATTTTTATGTGTGTTACCACCTGACGCATTTATATTGCAATATGTACTGACTTAGTGAGCTAGATCACAAACCCAAGGTAAACTGGTTCAAACTCCGCGGCGAGCACGTTTGAATCAAATTGTTTCGTGGGATTTTCACGAAAAGGTAAAAAAAGACCTCACCGTTCAGAAAGCAATGGTAAACTACTGAACGTATAAATGGTGCCTAGAAAATCAACGACTCGTTTACTGTGGTTGATGGCTACATTCTGTACAGGATATGTCACGATTTTCATTTCATACTGACTTAGCCAGTATACTGGTTTTGCGTTATCTGACATAATATTGTGAGCCAGTATATCAGCGCAGAATTGCGAAAGAGTTAAACGCACATCTGTGAGCCGCGATATCGTAGTAGATAGTGCGTTTGTTTTGTAAGCTCGTGGTTACAGGATCAAATCTCACAGTGGAAGTGACATTTTCCCGACAGTTGCGACAGTTTGTCTACCAACTTTAACTGTACTCAGAGAAACACCGTGAAGTAAAAGCTGATTGCGTGTTGCTGACATCAGCATCACACAACATGTGTCGAGGGTCAGAGAAATGTGGACCGAAAATAACCGTATTCTCATTATACCGCATGGTATGAAAATGGGTTCTTAACTTTTACTGATCTTGGATTACAACTATCATACGTCACAAATTTATAGTTGCGATGTCTTCTTAGTGTTCGCCTCTTTGATTTTATCTTTAATTCTTCATCATCGTCATCATGCATTTGGCTACACGTGGTCTTAGCGAAAGCATCGTCATCATGCATTTGGCTACAGTGGTCTTAGTCAAAGCATCGTCATCATGCATTTGGCTACACGTGGTCTTAGCGAAAGCATCATCACGTTTGAATCTTCACATTTTAATTCTTACAGTCCTAAATTATATTTTTTCGGGCATGTGATGAGGAGAGGAGGTTTAGAACACACTGTGACAACCGGTAAAATCGAGGGTAGACGAGACAGGGAAAGACAGAGAAAGAAAATGTTGGATAGCCTGACTTCATGGCACTGTAGAGCGTCAACATCTGAGTTGATAGCAAACACAAACGACAGAGATTTGTGGAGATCCATGATCGCCTACGCCAGCCGGCACGGCACCAGATGATGACACAGTACTATATATCTGCTTACACAGTACTTTAATTATATCTGCTCACACAGTACTTTAATTATATCTGCTTACACTGTACTTTAATTATATCTGCTTACACTGTACTTTAATTATATCTGCTCACACAGTACTTTAATTATATCTGCTTACACTGTACTTTAATTATATCTGCTTACACAGTACCTAATTATATCTGCTTACACTGTACTTTAATTATATCTGCTTACACAGTACTTAATTATATCTGCTTACACTGTACTTAAAGATATATCTGCTTACACGGTTCTCATTGTATATATTTTAACATTTATTTATTTATTTATTTAACATTTATTTATTTATTTATTTAACATTTATTTCTGGGCGACTGTCTGTTGGATGAGGACGCTAAAATCTATGTTGAATCGAACAAGCGATTTAGGCAGTTTGGAGTTACCCGTTGTACAAGTCGAACTGGATGTCTGAGAGGCAGAGTGAGAGGTGTGTATTATCAGCGAGCCACGGGAACCATCAGTATGCATACTCTTCGATATCTGTTGGGGAGACTGAGCACCTATGGGTCTGCCCAGAGTGCAATGACGTCAGTTTAGTAACCAATAACAAATAACATTTATTATTCAGTCTTGCTCCTTAACTCATTCGTCTGAAATTCAATGTAGAGATACTACTTGTACATTCTGTTAGTCTTAACGTAAGTTGTGGAGGATATTTCACAAATCATCATCTAGATAAGTCAATACTTTATTAATTTAACGCTGAAGAGAGAGTGAACATTTTTTTAGTGTTTTTATTTTCATATTTCTAATGAATTTTGCACTGGGAGCGACTTTCCAGCCTAATTTTACCAATTTTCAACTTCCAATGGTTCTTTGACGTGCTCAATTTAAACACGGTGCCTCACTGTTTTATTGTCCGTCTTCGATAGAGCTAGGAACTAGATCTCACCTACACTGAGATCGGGAATCTCTGGAAAAATATCCTGATCTCTCAGGAGAATTGAACGAATATCTTTAGAGCGAGACACAAGCACCTTTATCTCCACGCACAGAAACCTTCATACTACCATGCAGTATGGGGGAGGGGAAGAGATGGGCAATGAGATAGTTATACTATTTAATGAGAATGTATAAGTTCAATCAGATAACACTGCGACTACAGCGATAGAAGGTTTGGTAGAACAGCATGATAGAGAAAAGTAATGAGGCAGATGGTAAGACAATGTCAAAGAAATATTACAACAGCATGGACATCATCTGCGTTATGCTTGCTCCAACAATGTGAGCGGAAACTACCAAGACGCTTCACTTTACAAGACCTTCACTTTACAAGACGCTTCCACTTTACAACTGAATGGACAAAAACAAAACAACCAATAACGATCAAATGGAAGAACATCTATTTTGAAAATATAGACTTGTGAAATATCAACATCATGTGCTGACGTACGGGATCATGGAACTTCACAAACGTCTGTCGTTAGTGCTGATTATCAGCTCCGATGTTGATAAAATCTACGTGTCAGGAGGTTAGACTGTCGACAATTTCTTTTTTATCTGTCGTCCTATGTCTTGTCCCAATTTTATTTTGCCTGTTGTCGCTATGTGTGCTAGTCTATATTTTCTTATATAACCTTCCATTCTCTCTCTCTCTCTCTCACCTCTCTCTCTCTCTCTCTCTCTCTCCCCTCCCGACCCATTTCCCTACAAGCAGGATGGCATCTTTTTTAAAATGTTAATACTAAACTGTATCAGGACATTGAGCTCATTTAGCACGTCTTGTTAATTTTATATTTATGGAAATAAACACAGTAAAACCCGCATAAACCGAACAGCTTCGAGCAAGTTTCAAATATCCGTTTAGTAGAAATTAGGTTAATATGAGATTTCCATTTTTGACCGATAATTGTTAGACTGTTGTCCACTAAAAGATACAACACATTTATGAAATCTTCACTGTTTGAAACTGAATATTTCTCTGTGTCGTAAGTTTTTAAACTGGTTTAGAATCGACGAGGAGCGTCTGGCCGAATTGATTAGAACGCGGCTCCCATGTGGGAGACCCGTGTGTAAGGCCAAGGATTTTTCTCTGTTGGGACTATACAGAAAAATCTTAACCTGAACAGTTTCTGGCGAACAGCACTAACTATGCGACCACTAAATTCCTCTTGCCTCGCCTCACACCACAACCAGGCTCTATATAAGGCCTTCGTTCCATAAATATTCTTCCAGTGGTCTGACAGTTAGAGTTGGTTGTGCCCTACATCGCCATAAAAAGCGCTACTACAGACAGTATCAACATTTGTTTTGTTAGATTCATCATTCCCGCGTACATCAACATTTTTGTACTGATGAATTTAGATAAACCTGTTTAGCTGTAAGTGCAGTAACATCACTGCGTACATCAACATTTTTGTACTGATGAATTTAGATCCACCTGTTTAGCTTTAAGTGCAGTAACATCACTGCGTACATCAACATTTTTGTACTGATGAATTTAGATCCACCTGTTTAGCTTTAAGTGCAGTAACATCACTGCGTACATCAACATTTTGGAACTGATGAATTTAGATCCACCTCTTTATCTTTAAGTGCAGTAACATCACTGCGTGCATCAACGTTTTATATATATATATATATATAAATATCCGTCTAATACCGTTATTCATTAGAAAAGGCATATACTAATTTCTCCAGACCTCTCTCTCCTGTACAACTCGCAAAATCTCTTCTATGGAACTGAGTCCGATATTTTTTCTTTTCTCTCAGCAACGTTCGTTTCAGAGTTTCCTTAGTGCCTCCTCTCTTTCTTGAACCTTGCATCCCACTTCAATGCCTGTTTTTTTCTTCTCTCAGCAACGCTCTGTTCATGGCTCCCCTAGTGCCTCCTCTCTTCTTAAACCCCTTTGCCTCCCACTTCAATGCCTGGTTTGATATTCTTTGATCATTTCTTCTCAAGGTGTGTCCAACATATCTCAGTCTTCTCCCTCTTATAACAGAGATAATATAACTGAACAAGAAAACTCGGTGGAACGTCCTTGACCCTCGTGACTCGTAGTGCAAAAAAGGTCCCTGTAAACATTTGTTATGATGAGGTCAACATGTTATCTGAAACACATACTTCGACCAGACGTCACCCCTTCCCAGCCAGCTCATAAATAGATAAACATCTGTAAAATGCACATGTAATCTATACTTTGACTTTTTCAAAACACTCTCACGGAAACAAGGGCCAGTACAGTTTATCACCCAAGTTAGTTTTAATAAGTCACATTACTTAAAAACATTACATCGGGAAATGTTGCCTGTGTGTTGCCGAGACTTGCAAGGAGCTTCTTCTTCTTCTTCGAACGCTCCATATCGATCACTTGTTAACCACTCTGCGTGATTTGTATGTAATCTGAACCTAAAAGCGATTGTACGTTGTGCCAGTTTGCGCTACAAGTAGGACACACATCCGATTTCTGCGATGCTTTTATTTACTAGGGTAGCTTAGCTGGTCTACATCAGTCGCCACTTACGATATGTCTTGTAGGTCGCAGTGGTACTATTCTTTGCTTTCCTTGCGAGCCCAGGCACCACAAGGCGACAGCAAGGGGAGCAAAGAATAGTAACACTATTACCAACAAGGCATGTTGTAAGAGGCAACTGAGGTAGGCGCCTAGATTGGCAGAGATCGGATGTACTTGTAGGCGTATAACTGGCACACCGTACAATCGCTCTTAGACACAGATCACATACAAGTCACAAAGAGTGGTTTAACAAGTGGTCGATATGGAGCGCTGGAAGAAGAATAACAATGACATTTCATCAAACTAAAATGAAGTACCCTGTGCTGCCATAAAATTCTTCAGGTCACGTCCTTGTCCTACACGCCCTAAAAGCGGTACCATGCAGTAACGATAGTTGTTTTTTCTCTCACTGTTGTAACGTTAAACACACGTGATTGGTCGGTATCTGGTGAGGTTGTATAGAGTGTCTGTAAAGTCTCACACAATTGCCCGTTTGCCCAGCGTGTTCATAGCGCGTTGGACTACGGTGACTATCCCTCTGTGTGTGCGGGTTCAATTCCGGGATGGCAGAAAAAGCCACAGATTCCCCAGATTTACGGTGTTCGTGGCACCGAACCGAAGGGTTACGATGTCCATGGCACCGAGCCGAAGAGCTGAAAAGCTCAAGTGCTTCTGGATCGGAAGAAAAAAGAAAGTCTCACAACACTTCATATGTAGGTCAGCTTGAAAAATGAAGTACATGATGTCGTCAAAATGTAGCTAAAACAAAGTAGTGAAAGTTACTGCTATGGTCTACTGTTGTTCTTGGTAAACTAGAAAGAACAAATGAAATATTCATTATAGCAGATGTTTCAAATATCCACCACGGGTTTCAAGATATGTCTGTACACGTTTCTTCATATTGTCAAATATTCTTTCTTTAGTTGAAAACACTATTATGGTTTTAGTGAAAAGAATTACCCCAGCAGACAACAGTTATTAGAAATAGCCGTCCATCGCAAGCGATGATGACAACAATCTCAGACGTGTACTGTTGCACCTCTCTGGTGTGTGCGGAGGTGACTGAGAGTCCAATCCTAGAACAGAATCCCCGACCACAGGTGGGGCATACATGATCAAGGTTAGACATGTGCGTGTTGTGTGCTCTGTCTTTTCGCGCTGCTCGTTTTCTCTGTGACTCAACAATACGATGATTCTCAGCTATTCGGGTTCCTCTTTTGTTGTTACAGCGCCACATTTGGCGATCTTGCGCAAGGGATTCCCAGCACGTATTGTCTATATCGAAGCATTTCAGAGACACTTTAAGAGTGTCTTTAAAGCTTTTTTCTGTCCACCAGCTAAACGTCTGCCCCCTTCAAGCTCGCCATACATCAACTGTTTTGGGATGCGTTTATCAGGCATTCGAGCAACGTGACCGACCCATCTCAGTTGGGCCTTCTGCAACAGGGTGTTGACGCTTGGGATCTTTGCTCTTGTGAGGACTTCGCTGTCTGGAATTTTGTCCTGCCAGTTTATTTTTAGTATTCTGCGTAGACAGCTTGTGTGGAAATGGTTTAATTTTCTTGCGTGTCTCTATACACTGTCCATGTCTCGCTTGCGTACAGCAGCGTGGTTAGCACTATGGCCTGTAAACTTTCAGCTTTGTGACTATGCTTATCCCCTTCCGTTCCCACACAGTGACACGTAACCTTCCGAACGCAGCACTGGCTTTGGATATCCTATTGTGGACCTCAGAATCTGTGTTTGCCGATCTGGATAGGAGGCTGCCAAGATAAGCAAAGTTGTCCGTTGACTGGAGACGCTGGTGTTTAATGTTGATGACTGGATCGTAATACTGTTCTCTAGGGGCGGGCTGGAACATAACCTCTGTTTTTTTGGTGTTAATGGTGAGGCCAAACCTATCACAGGCCATTGAGAACTTGTCCATGTAAGTCTGCATTTCTTCCTCAGAGTTGGTAGCGAGGGCACAGTCATCAGCAAACAACAGGTTTGAGATAGTTGATTCTTTTACCTTGGTGGAGGATTTAACCTCCGAAGATTGAATAGGTTACCGTCTGTCCTGTATCTAATCTTTACCCCATGTTCGTCGCCTTCCCAAAAGACATCCGTGAGCATGGCAGCAAACATCATGCTGAAGAGTGTTGGAGCCAGTACACAGCCCTGTTTGACGCCGTTGGTGACATGGAAGGCTTCCGACAGCTCTCCTTCGTCAAGTACACGTGCCATCATGCCCTCGTGAAACTGTTGAACGATCTTGATGAATTTCCTTGGGCATCCAAATTTTCCATGATCTTCCATAGACCCTCCTGTTAACCGTGTCGAAAGCCTTTGTCAGATCGACAAAGACCATATAGAGGTTCAGTGCTGTCTTCGGCATTTCTCCTGTAGTTGGCGAGCAGCAAATATCATGTCTGCTGTTCCACGACCTGCTCTGAAGCCACATTGGGTTTCAGGGAGTAAGTCCTGTTCCAGGTGATCGATTAATCGATTGAGAAGGACTCTGGCCAGTATTTTGCCAGCGATTGACAGGGCGGGAGATCCCTGTGGTTATCGCAGGCCTGGCGGTTTCCTTTCCGCTTGTACAGGTGGACAATAGTGGCATCCTTTAATTCCTGTGGCACACGTTCGTTACACCAAATGGATGTAAATAACTCTGTCAATTTTAGCATCAACGTGGGCCCTCCTTCTTTGTAGACTTCGGTTGGTATTGAGTCCGCACCCGGTGCCTTCCCGCTGGACATCTGGCTTGCTGCCTTCTTGACCTCTGCTAAGGTAGGTGGAATATCAAGCTTGGCATTGATTGGGACCTGGGGCATGCGCTCATGGCTTCATAACATATAGTGGATGGATGGTTGAGGACAGAACGGAGTGTTCTGCCCAGCGATTTAGTATCTGAGGCTTGTCAATTAGTAGCCTTGCTCCATCTGCATCGAGTATGGAGGGGTGAGATTGTTGAGGTCCGTAAACAGTTTTTAGGGCATCGTAAAAGCGTTTGAAATCATGTCTGTCTGCATATATCTGGATTTCATCAGATTTTTGCTTAGCCATGCGTCTTGTAATTTCCTGATTCTCTCTTGAGCCCTTCTACGAGCATCTAGGAAAGCTGTTTTTTGGATGATGATGATGGGTCATTTTGATAGGCTCTGTATGTCTCATGTTTCGTGAGAAGAATAGACTTGATTTCTTCGTCATTTCGTCAAACCAGTCGTGGCTCTTGCGTACAGAGTGTCCTATGAGCTCAGAGGTAGATAGGTACAAGGTGTCTCTGAGGGCAGTCCAGTCATCGTCCACGCTGGTTTTGCCAAATTGGAGGTCCTTCAATTTGTCGTCCAGGTCTCTTATTAAACTTTCGGTGACAGTGGAGCTTTTCAATTTGGAGACTGCCAGCTTTTTGTTGGTTTGCGACCCTGGTGACGTTTTCTAGGCTTGATGCGGAGGTTGAGCTTTGACACGATCAATCTATGATCGGTCCAACATTCTGCTCCGCACATAGCCTTTGTGACTCTGACGTCACGTCTGTCATTTTCCTTACGATGACGTAGTCAATGAGGTGCCATTGTTTGGAACGGGGATGCATCCATGACGTTTTGTTTCGTTGGTAAACGAAACAAGGAGTTTGTAATTTAGGTCGTGGGCAGCACATAGTCTGAGTAATAGAAGCCCATTACTATTGCACTTGCCCAAGCCGTGTACTCCTAGTACTCCATCCCAGACCCGATGGTCTGTCCCTACTCTGGCATTGAAGTCCCGAGTATGATGAGCTTCTCAGACCTTGGGACCGCTGAGATGGCTGAGTCAAGGTCCTCGTAGAAACCATCCTTGATTTCGCTTGGATTTGTCATTGTCGGGGCGTAGACGCTGAGTAAAGTGGCACACTTTTTTTCTCCTAGTGAGATCTGAAGAGTCATCACTCTGTCACTGACACCTTTTGGGAGTCTGGTGAGGCCGCGCACAAGATGAGATTTGACAGCAAACCCTACACCAGATTCCCGACGTTCTGTATTGGCTCTCCCACTCCAAAAGAAAGTGTAACCTCCGCCCACCTCTGACAGCTGACCCTCGTCAGGAGTCTGGTCTCACTCAAGGCAGCTATGTCGATATCGTAGCGTGCCAGTTCTCTAGCCACGAGTGCAGTCCGTCTCTCAGGTCTTTCAGCTTTGTTGTTATCTAATAGTGTTCGACGTTCCACGCGCCTCATGGTGAGAGCTTTAAGCGTGTTCTTCATGTTTGTGATTTGTGTTGTATGTAGTTGTCTGAAACTGTAGCTTGCGCTGTATTTGGATTATAGTGAGGAAAAGTTGCGCTATTCGTCAACCTCACTCTCTCGTCCAGGACTATCTGTATCCAGGGCAAGACAAGTCAAGACGACTGGAGATACACTGCATATTGCACCACAATTGACTACCGAACACATTTTTTGATGACGTCATGTACTTTGTTTTTCACATTCGTTCTACGTATAAAGTATAAAGTGTTGAGGGACTTTACAAACACACTGTATAACTCTTCCTCATAAATCAAACCGAAACATCAACACACCGGTAGTTTTGTAAGATACAAAAGCAGATTACCTTTCGGTAAAAACTACCTAACTTATTGCTGTGATATTTTGACATTTAGAAAACAGATGTACTGTTCTAAAATTCATTGCATATCCTTTACAGTACTTTGCGAATCAACACCAGCTTTGTAACGATGTTTGTGATTTTTCTAGGCATTATTACGTTCAGTAGTTTGCCATTGCTTTCTGAACGGTGGTGACATCGTCCTTTGTAAAAATCCATGAAACAATTTAACCAAATTGTCCTCATCGTGATTCGAACTCAAGAGTACTGTTTTAATATGAACAAATATTGCAACTTTTGTGTGAACTAGCAACGCAACATACTTGCTCTCAATGACGTTAATCACTAAGAGTGGTTTATAAGCGCCAGTTACTTTGATAAATTTCATCGCATTACACATTTGACCAAACTCTTGATCATTAGATTCAAACTTTCGCCCCACCCACCACCCCACTTTGCACAATATAAACTTTGTAACGCGGCCCTTCACATTATAACAGTTTGTCAACCCCCACATACTCTATTTTCTCTTTGACATAGCAAATTGATATATATTTCGAATACATGTCAATTTTCAAATGATTATATTCATGAAATAGAAAATTGATGACAAAAATGGATCGTGTAAGACGGGCATAAGATGAATTAAAATGCAGAATTCAAATGTTAAATGATTATTCAATCACAAAATCACGAAAATAATTTATTTAAAACTATTTATTATTAATTTCTTCTTTAAGAAGCCATCACCAATTCTTCTGAACCTACTGGGGGTTACGCCCACTTTGGGAAACACTGCTCTAGATGGAACCACGATGTAGTTCTATTGTTGGAGAGTTGAAGATGGATAATGGGGATGCTCTTTGGTCTCTTAACGACTGCCTCTTGGATGAAGACACCACTAAAATAAATGCTGAATCGATACAGCAATTTAGCAATTTGGAGTTACCCGTTGTTCAAGTAGAACTGGATGTCTGAGAGGGAGTGTTTAACTAGCGAGCCACTGGAACCATCAGTATGCATACTCTTTGATATCTGTTGGAGAAGACTGGAGCACCTATTGGTTTGCACAGGGTCATTGACGTCAGTTTAGTAACCAATAACCAATGTCAGAAAATAAGATATCGCATTAAGTGGCCATAGACCTGATGTGTTACGAGACGATGTTAATCTATTACTTTATAACATATGTGACTATTAATCTGTCGTTGAAGTGTCTGGTATGTTTGTGAAGCCACCATGTTTCGCTTATTTTATACATATTAAATGTACGTCGGTGATTAATAGCAGTAGATGTGTGTTGGTGTATTTATGGCTTTGTCAAGTGACATTTAGGACATACAACGTAGTACATTGTCAGAGAATTGAATCTACATACTAACGTTTAGTGTTTAGGGGTGTTGCATTAAAGTCTGATGGTTTCTTCTTCACATTTCAACTCCCAACGGAGGACAGGTCTTCAACAAACTGCTTCCAGCTCATCCTCTCTTGCATACCTTCCAATTCTTTCCATGTCTTGTATATTCTCGTCCATTTGTTGCTGGGACCCACAAGGGGAACAAAGAATAGTAACACTGTGACCAGCAAGACATGTCCGTAAGAGGCGACTGATGAGGGGCTAGGAGATTACCTAGTAAATAAAAAGCGTTGGAGAAATCGGATGTTAAGACCTACCTGTATGGCTACATAACTGGCACAACGTACAATCGCTGTTAGGCTGAGATCACAAATAAATCACAAAGAAAGGTTTAACAAGTGTTCGATATGTAGTATTCGAAGAAGAAGTATATTGTGTCAGTTTTCTCATAGGGAAAAGAAGATTAGTCGGCATCACTGGATCCTTTCGGGTTTCCCGGTCATAAGTCCCATGTTTGGGGACCTTTTCCTGGTTCCGATGGTTGAGTTAGCTTTTTTCTTACCATGTTTATTGAAGTTTTATGGGACTATCTTTTCTACGGTGAGATAGCCAGCCCCACGCTCAACAGGGAGCCTGGTGGTTTTCGGTACAGTAACGTCTTGTGTTTCCATGTACAATGACAGTGACTGTCTGTATACTTATGTTTAGTGACGTGTTCGATGTTTATAATTGTGTCAAGTGACATCATCTGTTTGTGTTACTGACTGTATAATTGTGTCACTAATTGTCAGTAGCGTAGTTTGTTGATCGTTCCCTGGTCTCTCCTTGTAAGATAGTTGATGGTGCTGGGTTTTGGGTTTGCCTGTGTCAATCTCCCTCTTCCATGTACATCTGTTTGTGGTTGTATTGGCTTTGTCTTAATTCCTTTTTAGCTAACTTATGTACTTTATAATTTTATGGTGTATTTGAATGTCCAGAGATTTATTGCATAGTTATTTTGATGTAACAAACTAGGGTTTTTTCTTTTTTTTTTTTTTTTCGTCGCTTTCAACTCAGACGAAGTTTCATCTCTGAAACTGATTTTTGCGTGAAAATCCGTTTTTCCAATTTCTTACAATGGCAGCGGCGTGCACATTGTAAATTACTTTACACTGGCAACCGTGTGCTCAATGTACTCGTAATTAGTATTCCCTCGCCATACAGGCAGATTTTCTCCGACTTCAGAGGTACTCACGTTATCGTCCTGAGTAAGACCAGGGGACTCGGACAAATGCCGGACAGTAGGTTCGAACCCGAGCTATAGGCGTCTCACAGCTGCAGGCGAGCTACTATCACTACTCTAGGCAGTCCCCCTCACAAACTAGGTAATATCTAAGACTAGGGGGGTCTCTGTGGCTTAGAGGTTAGGTGCTTGCCTTTCCTTCCAAAAGTACTCGGTTCGCTCCCTCATAGAGCCATTGGGATATTTTTCCAGATATCCTTGATCTCAGTGTAGGTGAGATCGAGTTCTTAGTCTTATCGGAGGACGATAAAATGTATGTCCTGTGTTCAAGTTGAGTACATAAAAGAACCATTGGCGGTTCAAACTCAAGAAGAACAGGCTGGAAAGCCACTACCCTGGCAAAATTCACTGGAAAGAATATTAAATAAAATTCTTACAGAATATTTTTACCATCTTATAAATTACATCAGGGACCCTTGCTGGTGGTAGAGTTCATGTACTGCCACTGAGATCTTCCTGTGTAAGAAAGAGATCAGAGCACACATGGTTACTCACCGAAGTGCTATAATGCTGGTCCAATCAATCAAAAAAGCTAGTTTGAAAGTTAGTGTACAGAAGCAGCTTTGTACCACCTGAAGACTGTTTTCAATGCCTTTCCATCCAAGGCACAAAACATAATTATTTTCTACAGATTCAATGTCTGCCCTTCAAGCTCTAGAAGATGGTGGACATTGTAAATCTGAACTATCCCAAATAGCCCTAGATATTGACAGACTTATTACATCACATGACATCAAAATAACCATGCAGTGGATCCCTGGACATTCAAACACACCTGGAAATGACAAAGAAGATAGGCTAGCCAAGAAAGGGTCAAGACAGGAACAACCAATCACAGTAACAACTCTCCATACAGCAAAGCAAATCCTAATGACAACAAATAAAGAAATGTGGCTGAACAGATGGGCCATGGGAAACACAGGAAGAGGTGTACACCCATATGGCCAGCCTTAACCTTAATGACAACATCAACCACCTTACAAGAAGAGATCATAGCACCATTTTAGACTCCAGACAACACATAACACTTAATAATCACTTGAACAGAATTCATCCACAACACACTCCAGAGTGCCAACTGTGCGCACATCATCATGAAACCGTTCACCACCACCTCTTCAAGTGTCAAGTACTAGATGACATCAGAAAGACCCTCCTTCCTCCAAGGCCAGATAAATGGAACACATTATACAGAACAAAAGAACAACTTACAAACACATGCAGATACCACTACATAGCATTGGGCCCGAAGGGCAAAAGCTCAAGTGCCGCTGGATCATTGAAGAAGAAGAAGAAAGTTAGTGCCAATAACCACTGATTTGTCAGCTTCAGTAACTAACTACTAGTTATATATGGTTTTTTTAAATTAGGTAATATCAATTTTGTGTATTATTAGAAGTAGCTGCTGATTAACTTTAGAGACCACAGCATTTTTAAAGTGTTATGAATATTCACTGTTATCGTCATCAGTATTTAGAGTTGACAGATCAGAAATGAATTGGGTGATCAAGAGAGCAGGCGCTGGAATCACACAGGGTCATAACATAGAAGATGCTATTGTAAAACTCAGAGGGTTGCCATTTGGCTGCTCCAAGGAAGAAATAGCTCATTTTTTTGCAGGTAACATTCTTCCATTCAATATTTTGTAAAATAGAACTTAATTTATTTATAGTTTAATATTGGATAGGTTAAAAATATTGACAGACCGGATCATAGTTATGAACTGTTTGTTTTATAGAGGGTAAAGTAGTATATTTAAGCAAAAAGATATCTTTCAACATAAAACATAATCATTTTCTGACTATATCAGAGCATTTGTTATATAAACCACAAGAATACTAAATTAACTCCTGCATAGAATTCAGTTATTAATTATCCTTTAGTTATGAGCTTTATTTTGTGCATGTTATTATTAGTTATGTGTTTCATAAAATATTTAAGCTGTACAATATGCTAACATTTGTTGTCTGCTCTGAAGTGTGTGGTAGATTAGTCAAACTAATCTAATCAGCTGTTTTCTTCTACTAATGACAGTCTATTTCCTGTTTTCTATAGACAGTCTTCCAGTTAAATTTGGGTTGTCCTGTAGGCTTAGTAGTGGATCAATACTCACACTTAGGTATACATGACAGTTACTTCCAGTATGAAAATGGGAAGTTGAGGCCATTGGTGTTGCCTTCAAATGATCCCTGAAGACTTCATTTACTAGGGTAGTTATAATGTCTGGCTTTATTCAGACTATTTTCAATTCCAATGTTGTATCAGTCTAACATATGCTAGCAAGAGTTGGAAAATGACTAAAGATATAGAAAGTAATTTGAAAATAGATGCTTGCGAACATAAACATAATAAGAAAAACAATGAACATAAAATGTGATGAATTCTGGAGAAGAGATGTAATCAGAGAAGTCTGGTCAACCACTAGTACAAACTTTTATAAGAAACTGAAGATGGAGATGTGTTGGACATGCTCTGAGAAGAAATGATTAAAGAATACCAAAGCGGGCGTTGAAGGGGGAGGCAAAGGGTTCAAGAAATAAAGCACACCCTATAGAAACCCTGAAACGAACTTTACAGAGAGAGACAAGAAATATAAGAATCAATTTCAGAGTAGAGACTGAAAGAGTTGTCCAGGACAAAGCGGTATGGAGAAATTCCTTGCAGACACTATGGCGACAACGATACAATATATATATATATATATATATTGACCAGAAAGAAACTTGAACTGCAAAAATTCCTACATGAACAACAGATCGACATCATATGCATACAGGAAACACATCTAAATAAAAACCCCGCTTCTACATCAGAGGCTATGAGACCTACAGACTGGATAGAGACGGACACAAGGGAGGCATCATCACACTAGTAAAAAACAACATCGCAGCCTCAGAAACCCCCAGAAGTACAGGTGAAGCCGAACACCTAACAGCCCAAAATCATGTCCCCCCAGAACCAATACATGTTACAAACTACTACTGCCCAAACAATAAGAAATTAGAACTAGAGAGCATACATACAGCTGAGAAGAACCAAATAATCCTAGGCGACTTTAACAGCCACTCCCCAGCTGGGGGATATGCTACTATGGACTCAAGAGGAGATGAAGTAGAGGAATGGATGATGGAAAACCTACTCATACTCATAAACAAACCTGATTCAGAGCCAACTTTCTACCAAATTTATAGAACACAAAGCACACCCGATCTGGCAATACAAGAAGACACCCAGAGATGTGCAAAAAGAGAGGTGATGAAACAACTTAGGAGAAGCGACCACAAACCAATCATTATTACTGTAGGAAAGCTCAAGTCACAGAAAACAGGAAAAAAATAGCCAGCTGGAACTAAAAAAAGGCAAACTGGAACCTGTACAGAAACCTAACTGAAGGTAAACTGACAGAAACCCACACAACAAACAACATCCAGAAAAACATTACAACTCTCACAAGCATCATACTAAAAGCAGCACAAAAATCAATCCCCAGAGGAAGAAGAAAACACTACGAACCCTTCTGGACCAACGAACTACAACAATCACATAAAAAAGCCACAGCAGCACGAACAAAAATGGAACAAGACCCATCTGACACAAATGTCACAGAACACAACAAACACCAAGCCATATACAGAAAAGAAAAACTAAATGCATTAGAAAAAGTTGGCAGGAAAAACAGCAACACTAAACAGGGAAAAAAGACAGCACAAAACTATGGCAGCTTGTAAAGAGCCTAAATGAAGAAAACACCCACCAGCCATGCCTGCACAGTCATAGAAGATGGAGGAGAAAACCTACCACGGGCAAAATAGCTGCAAACATTCTTGCGGATGGCTTTGCAAAAGAAAGCAACATACACATGTCCAAAATCAAAGTCAGGAAACAAAAAAGAACTAAAAAAATAAACAAACAACTTGCAGACAAACAAGACACAATGAACAAACCTTTTTCTCTCAAAAACTGGACAGCGCAATAAAAAAACTAAAAAAAAAAAAAGGCACCAGGACCAGATGGGGTGACAAACGAAATGATAATAAACCTAGGAATAGGTGGCAGACAACACCTCCTGGACCTGTTAAACCAATCTTGGATGCAAGAGTATACCCAAAGGAATGGAAGGAGGCGGAAATAATCCCTATAGCAAAAAGGCAAGCCAAGGAAAAAAAAAAAAGCTACCGTCCCATAAGCCTCCTCAGCTGCCTTGGGAAAACAATGGAGCGACTCGTAAACAACAGGCTGCTTAACTTTCTAGAGGAAAAGAAAATACTAGATGACTGCCAATCAGGTTTCAGAAAACACAGAAGCACAGATGACCAAACCACCTATCTTGCCCAAGAAATTGAAGATGCCTTCCAGAACAAACACAAGCTGCTGGCCACCTTCTTCGACCTGACTAAAGCCTTCGACAAAGTCTGGAAAAAGGACTCCTGCTAAAACTAGCACAAAGCGGGATCAAAGGTCACATGTACACATGGATCAGAGATTTCCTACACAGACGATGTGCAAGAGTCAAACTGGAAGGACACAGAAGCAAGCTGGTCAGACTAGAAGATGGGGTTCCACAGGGAAGTGCAATACCCCCTACACTCTTCATCCTCTTTATAAAGATCTCCCCAAACAATTTACATCCAACATTCACAAGGCACTCCATGCAGACGACTTGGCCATATGGACCCAAACAGAATACATAGGAACTGCCAAGATCAGAATGCAAGAGCCATAAATGCAGAAAAGAAATGGGTAGACACTTGGGGGTCAATAAACAAAACAAGACAGTGTCAACACTATTCTCATCTCTAAAAAACCTGAACAAGTCGACTTATACCTGGACAACAACCACTCCCAAGGAGGACAATCCTACCTATCTAGGGGAAAAAAATTCGACAAAAGACTCACATGGGGTCCCCACATAGAAGAAATACAAAGGAAAGCCACAATAAGATTAAGACTCATGAAAAAAAATAGCAGGAACCCACTGGGCGCAGATGCAAACACTAAAACCAAATATACACAGGATATGTCGTCCAAAACTGGAGTATGGCAAAAGGGGCCTACAAACCGCAGCACAAACAAATCTACACAAGCTAGATAAAATACAGAACACAGGCCTCAGAATCATCACCGGAGGTCTGAGAAATACACAAATCAAAGATCTAGAAGCAACTGCTGGCATTGAGAGCCTGGGACGACGCAGGGAACAAAAATACTCACTATCAGAAAAGTTCAAACGCACAGAAAATAACCCATGACCAAACAATCAATGAACCAACCAAAAACCGCATAAAGACACAGCTTCCATCACTTGTCAAAATCACTCTCTGCAAAAAAAATGGACATCCTCTCAAAAGACCCAGCAACCTGGAAATGATAGTACCATTCAACAACACAGACCTACAGCCCAACTTCACAGTGATAACAACAATTCCAAATGTAGACAAAAGGGTGAAGAAACAGGTCCCATCTTAGAAAAAAAGACACTAGAACACATTGACACCTCATACCCCCATCCCCAGTGGACCCATATATACACAGACGGATCATCAGACACGACAGCGAGGAAAGGAGGGCCGGAACCATCATCCCTACCCAAGATGGCACTACACTAACAAATTCAAGTGCCACTGGAGAACTATCAACAAATTTTAGAGCGGAACAACAGGCAATTGTGGATGCCTCAAAAATACTGCAGCAAAGAAACATCCAAAACAACAAACTTGTCTTCCTTTGCGACTGCTTGTCAGTCCTGCAGGCCACACAAAAGGGGAAACCCCAAGATAACATGGAAAGAGCTAACACTACAGCTAAACAAGCTCTCAGAACACAACAAAATTATTCTCCAGTGGATACCAGCCCACTGTGGCGTCCCGGAAATGAGGGGAGCAGACATGCTGGCTAAGGAGGGAACAAAACTTACACAACAAAAAACCAGTATCACTACCAGAAATCAAGACACATATCAAAAGAAAGTACAAAAGAGGTATGGAGGCAACAAACCCGCAAACACCAGAAGTCCCATCAGCAGACTAAACAGAAAACAGCACACAACAATCTTTCGCCTAAAAACAGAGTCACTGCAGGCTCAACCCACATGCACAGAATAAAGCCTGTCAGACTGCACAGTGTGCATGCCAGACAGAAACACAGACTCCAGAGCACATCCTGCAGTCATGTCCATCATACATACACCAACGAAATGAAACATGGCCTCATGAACAAAGCATACAGACCAAGCTTGGGAACTCTCGAAAACTCCAACTGACATGCAACTTCATAGAGCACCACTCATATTTAGACGAGCATACGAACCGACGCAAAGAAGAAAGAAGATATATTCGTACTTGGAAGGATCTAAACCGAATGACTTCAGTATGAATATAGGCCATCTATAGATGCCTCCAACCAACGTTTTCTTTGTCTTAGTCACTCCTAACCTGGGATGAAGAGGTCATCCAGAGAGATTTCAAAACGATCCCATTCTTTCCCAAAATCTGTGCTTTTAAAAATTTATTCTACTTTTTGCTTGTTCTACGATTAATTTTAATCACTCTTTGTGATATGTTTGATCTTTGCCAAAACGTGTATACGTTGCACATTGGTTTGGGAGGTCCCTAAACGCATAGACTTCTACAAGAACATGTGCATCCGATTTCAGCCAATTTAAATTTATTATTTCTTATCCACATTTTTACAACTAACAGGTGATTGGTCTTTGGTGCCTCTTTGGGGGTCTTACATGTATATTCGTCTTTTGTGCCTCTCTAGGACTCCTACATGTATATTGGTCTTTTGCACCTCTCTGGTGGTCTTACGCACGCTCTGGGGGGCTTAAGTGTATGCTGTACTAGACATACCAGAGTTCATTGACATAACGAGTAAGATTGACATATTGTCTTGAAAATACATAGTGGTAATGGTGTTATATATGCGATGCTTGCCTCCCGCTCCAATGCGAGTGCATAAAGTATACGATCGCTATTCTCCACTGATCCCCAGGGTATTTGAGATCGAGTTCCTACCCCTTTTTTTGGAGATTGGCAGTAAAACACAGAGGTTGGCACTCAACTTTTAAAGAACTATAGGTGCATTCACTCTATGAGCAACAGATGGTGCATAAACACGGACAAGTGCGCACTCGCTCATAATTCTTTATCCAATTTTTAAAAAACTAACATACGGATAAATTAAAAAATTGTTGTTTTTTTGCATTCAGTCTTAACCAAATTAACCAACCATGTGTGGTTTGCACCAAGAACATGAATACGTTGCGCCCAGGTTTATAGGCACCTGTAGCATATGTTACAACACATGAAAATTTAGGCCTAATGGAGAATTGCTGAGAGAAGACAAACAACCTATCCATCTCTGAGTTACATTCGATAATAGACTGACTTAGAAGCATCAACATTGGTTAGAAGGAAGTTTGTCGTGTTTCACTATTTACCAAGTTTTACTGCAGTCTTCCCCCTATTTAGAAGGAAGTTAGCCATCTTGAAGTAAAAAGTTTCACCCATGGGGGAAATAGCTAGAAAATATCATAAGTTTACTAGTAGAGCTTATGACCACACCTGAAATATTGATAATTTGCATGATGTTCATCATCAAACAGCACAATCTGAATACAGGTCAATGCCAGGTGCTTAAGGTCATCACGGGTGAAATTATATCAATTCCTACAGTGGAGATAGCCAAAGGTACCAGATTCCTCCCTCGTAGTAGCAATCTGGATATTTTTCCAGAGATCTCTGATCTCAGTGTGGGTGAGATCGAGTTTCTAGTCCTATCGGAGACTGGTGATCAAATGTAGGACCTTTGTGCAATTTAAGCACATAAAAGATCCTTTGGCAGTTCAAAATTGAGAAGAGCAGGTTGGGAAGCTGCTGCCAGTGCAAAATTCATTAGAAAAGATTTAAAATAAAATTCCTACAAAAATATCCTCACCGTCTTCAAAATTACATCAGGGACCCTCGCCGGTGCTACTGAGTTCGTGCACTGCAACTGAGATCTTCCAGTGTAAGAAAGAGATCAGAGTACATATGGTTACTCACCGAAGTGCAATGATGCTGGTCAATCAATAAAGTAGAGATGGATGGGATAACTGCTGAGAGAACACAAAACCTACAGTGACTTCTCGTGATCTACAAAAGACATGAGGTTTAAACAAAAGACAGACAGCGTGTTCGTAGCGCGTTGGACTACGGGTGACTAGTCCTCTGTAGTGCGGGTTCAACTCCGCGGACTGGCAGAAAAGCTACAGGTTCCCAGATTTACAGTGTTAGTGGCACCGGGCCGAAGGATTCACGATGTCCATGACACGAGCAAGAGCTTTCAGCTCAAGTGCTTCTGGATCGGAAAAAAAACCGAAAAAACACAACATTGCAGATATATGCAATATTTCAAGTGAACAAAAAGAAGATGCAACTATAAAATATATATTTAAAACATTTTAGAATTACTAGAATTAGTATTTAAGAAATTGTGTTTTAGTTCAGATAATTATGTTTATATTGTCATATTCTATGTTTAAGCTAAAGATATAATTGGATTTACTTATTAATGTTTAAATTGTAATGTTTCTATATTTAAGTCATAATGGGATTTTCTTGTTATAGTTATCAAGTATGTTTCCTTGTAACAAAATCTTCATATGTTTTTATTCTTCCTTCTCTCTTACCCAATGGTCGGGTGGGGGTTGTAGGGTTGGAGATAGTTCCAAATGGAATTATGCTCCCAGAAGATCTTCAGGGGCGGAGCACTGGGGAGGCGTTTGTTCAGTTTGCATCACCTGCAATAGCTGAGAGGGCTTTGGAAAAACACAAAGAGAGGATAGGTCACAGGTGGGGTTCTTCTAGGCTTATACTAAATTGGTTGGTCATTTTGTAATGGTCTGTTTTAGGCACTATCATGAACTCAGTGTAGTGGGTTCATTAAGTAATACATCTATTTATCTTGAAGTTCCCATTTAATGTTTTATTCTTGATAAGATTTCAAGAGATGTTATTACAGTGGATGTTACTAAAATTGGAGGATGTGGATGTCTTACTTGTTGTTTCAAATGCTTCTTTCTTCTTCAACCGCTCCATGTCAGTGTGGTGCTGGGGCCAGCAAGGGAAGCAAAAATAGTACCACTGCGACCTCAAGGCATGTCAGTAAGCAGACTGATTTAGGACCCAGGAAGCTACCTAGTAAATTAAAAGCAGCGCAGAAATCGGATGTGCTGGCCTACTTGTAGGCGCATAACTGGCGCAACTTACAATCTCTCTTGGACTCAGATCACACAGAGTGGTCGAGGTGGAGCGTTTGAAGAAGAAGGCTGAGTAATTTGAGTAGAAATTTTCCTGTGGGCGACAGGTGGATTCATTTGTTTGGTATGGGTGTCTTCATGAACTCCTGCCCCTCTGTTTCTCACAGCTCTAGTTGCCGATCCATCTGTATATATGTCATGCTTCACTTGGATATAGTTCTTCATTCATTTCACAGGCTACTGTTTTCTTTTGGAGAATATTTAGCTCTCCTTAGGGCATGTGTAGCTATGGTAGTTCTAATGGTAAAATTATGTTGTTCCCATGGGGTTGGGGTTATATCCTTGGTGATGTCTGGTAGATCGACCTTATATGTTCTATTAGTATCTTAGACCGGTGCACAAACTACTTTTTCAACCTCCCACTGGCCAGATCTCTGAACCTTGCTTTCATTGGATGTGTTGGCATATTCTTGTATTTTTCTGCCTGTATGAGGGTCTTTGTGTCTCGTCTGTATGATAGAGGTGGAGTGCATGTGTTGGCATATTCTTGTATTTTTCTGCCTGTATGAGGGTCTTTGTGTCTCATCTATATGATAGAGATGGAGTGCATGTGATTTTTTCCAATCGCGTCAATTGCAGTGGTCTTCATAGCACCTGTAATCAACTGGAGGGCTTGGTTCTGCACTTTATCCAGGGCTTGAATTTTTTATTTGGCTGCTGCTGACCAAGATGATGATCCATACTCTAATATTGATCTTATTAGTCCAGTGTATACTCTCTTTAGTGTCTTTTAATTAGCTCCCCAACTTGATTCAGCTAGTTTCCTCAGGATAGCTAATTTCCCTTTTCTTGTTTGGGCCTCTGTTCTCTCCGGGAAGGCTTCCATGTCATTCTTGTATCTAATGTGATGCCTAAATAATGGGTTCCTCATCTATTGGGACTTTTGTATTCCTGAGTGTATTTCTCCTGCCCTGTCTTTGTTTGATAGGGGAATAGTGTTGGTTTTTTCCCAAGCGTTGATCTGAACCAACCATTTCTCTGTCCATGTTGCTATGTTGTCTGCAGCCTTTTGTATTTGTGTATTGCCTATAGCTATGTGTTCTTCTACACTCTTTTGCTAAGTCATCAGCATATAGGGCAGTTCTCACACCCTGTGGCAGTTCTGGTATGAGGTCATTGTGAATACGAGGAACAAGATGGGAGACAATATAAGAATATAAAATACAATTAACTATGTCACATTAAGAACTATGTACTGCTAGCTATTAAAATAGTAGCATGTCCCTTGCAAAACATCACTTTCATCACAGCCTGCCTGAAAAAAACTTTTGTCTCTTCAAGTTCTCAGCGTCATGTTCCAGGTTTCTTTGATGTCCTCCCTGTTCGTCTTGGACTTTCCCCCCATGCCTCAATTACCATTCTCCCCAGACCACTATGATGACGTTAACATGGTAAATATTTCTTTTTCCCGGGGACATCTTCTTCTTTCGTCGTTCTTTTTCAACCAATTTTAATCACTCTTTGTGATATGTTTGATCTTTGCCAAGAACTCGTATACGTTGCACATTGGTTTGGTAGGCCCCTACACGCATAGACTTCTATACGTTTAGGACATTGCATCCCATTTCAGCCAAACCTCCTTAGTGCCTCGTAACATGCGTGGCTGGTAACAGGGTTCTATTCTTTACACCCCAAATTTGGGCCGTAACCACTCTGGAATTTTCCCGGACATGATATTTATGTGCCAATGCTCCTCGATATGCAGGTCTTGTAGGATGTCTTTGCTGTTTCTTTTCTCTGTCCAGTATGTCCTAAGAACGTTTCTGTAACACTTTGTTTCAAAACCTTCAATTTTGTTCTTTAATGTTTGTGTTATGGTCTACGATTCACATCCATATGTTGCCACAGGGAGTATGCATGTTATCGAATCTCAGAAGTCTTACTTTTGTTCCTTTGCTTGTGTCGTGCATCTATACTTATTAATATTAAAAATAACATTTAAATGGTAACAGGGTTAGATTATATGTTGAAGAAGTTGCCAGACAATATTTTAGGAAACAGAATATTAACTCTTAGTGGACCAAGCGCCACGGTAAGTGGTGTTTGAGGTGGACGCGTTTTTACATTCCGCCACGCTAAGTGGCGTTTAGTTATCAATCGTAAGCGCTTGTAAAATGTGACTTTTGCCCTGGTCCACTAAGAGTTAAGATTAGTTTGTATGTAATTGTTCAATTTCTCTGTTTTCATTATTTTTATTCATATATTTTAGTTTTAGAATGTATATATATTGTTAAAAACAGAGCGAAGAAAGAGCGAAGGGTTGATTATAGTATTTATGATGCCAAATTATTTTATTAGTGTTTATCTGTGAACTTCTTCTGCATTCCGCTAGAATTCAGGGCAGTCATTGTGTTTGGTATGGCGCTTTTAGCTGATTTTTGCATGAAGATGTACGGTCCTTTTTATCGGTATCCATCGCTATACAGGCATGCCCGTCTCCTACTTCAGAGGTACTTGAAGTTCTAATCATCACGTTTAAATTTGAAGTCAGGAAACCTGTAGTCCAAACCACTGGTCTTGAGATCTTGTGACTTATAATGAGCTAGGCCCATATTTAGTGACATGAAAAGAAATTGTTAATAAACCTGGCTAAATCTGTTTTGAGACCACAAGATTGAATCAGTTATAAACCTGTTGTTTGATATCACGTTGAGCCATACTTTAATTTCTTCTTTTCTCTAATACTGTTTTGCCTCACAGCATCAGAAGAAATTTCTAGAGCTGGTTCTTGTGTGCGCTTTGTACATGGTGCCTTTCATGGTCTCTGTTATTTTTGTTTATAGACCTTTCGCTTTGTATCCACTGTATCTGATTAGCATTGTCTATTGGTAATCTGTTTATGTAGCTGAACTATTTCTTCTTCTTCACGTTGTTTCTTTAGACCAATTTTAATCACTCTTTGTGATATGTTTGATCTTTGCCAAAACGTGTATATGTTGCACATTGGTTTGGTAGGCCCCTAATTGCATAGAATTCTACACGTTTAGGACACATGCATCCAATTTTAGCCAAACCTCCTTAGTCGCCTCTTATGACATGCGTGGCAGGTAACAGTGATTCCATTCTTTACACCCCAAATTTGGGCCCCAGTAACCACTCGGGCGTCTGAACTATTTAATTTGTTGTTAATTTGTTGTTTCTTGATAAAGTTCAGTACTGATGTTGTTGTACCTATATACTTTGATATTAGTATTAATTAACCACATGTAGGTCTATATTCACCATTGATCTGTCGTCTTGCTTGTGAGTAAGTTAAACCAGATGTGGCACCAATGGATGGTTAGACTTCCTGATACCCCTCCATATTAGCCTACCTTATCGCGGTTGGAGGGTTTGTGTGCTTTAGGACCCTTTCCCAGGCTATGTCGGGAGTCTAACTCCTGGCAGGTCTAACCAAGCCGAACAGACTGAAGGTGAAAGGCCAGCCCAAAAAGGCGGGAGCAGGATGGGGCCTCAAAGGTGACAGTGCAGAACCCACCGGCGTGTGGTAAATGCTCTGGCTGCAACCAACCCATCCCCAGCTATGGGACAAATAGCACTTGTCCTCTCTCTCTCTTGAGGACACCCTTTTCTTGTCTTGTCTTCTACTTCTATGAACTTTCCTTTAAGCAAATTAAACTACAGTGTCCAGGGAGCACACCCTGCATAAAAGCCTGGGTTGGTGTGCCCGGCAACAGAAGGCTGAAGTCATCTAAGTGGGCGATCAGACAAACCCGGGAAGACAGATCTCGTCAGCGGGGACTGCAACTGCCCAAGAGAACAACCTAAAAAAAAGATGTCCTCAGAAACGGAATGTGTCAGCCATTGTTGGCGGGGAGGAATCGACACATACGAACAACTCAAATGGCCATGTGCAAATATTTATATAACTGTGGTGCCACCACCATGGGAAACAGCCAGGTGGTGGTGGGACCGGCCCCCCTGCCTCGAAGGGGTCCACCCTTAGCTACTGGCGGCCCTGTTGATTCTTGCAAAGCCAGGAGGACGGGAATATACTACGGGCAGCAAGGACAAACTTTCCCCCCTCAAAATTATGCAAGGGGAATGCAGAAGGGAAACCCAACAAAAACAGAGCTAGAGGAACGTCTGCGAGCAGAAAAGATTGACATCTGCTGTATCCAAGAGACGCACCTTAATCCCGGAAATAGATTCAGCATTAGAGGATTTGAAACCTTCCGTCAGGATGAGAAAATAGACATAAGGGGGGAAAGTAGTAACACTAGTTGTAATTCCATCGGCAGTTGAACTTCACAGGCCCAATCAGATGAGCACAGAATTCAAAAGCTGTTCAACTCCTTATCAACAACACTAAGATGACACTATACAATATATACTCACCACCCCCCATTCAAACTGGCGGGAAGCTATCAAAGTTCAAGATGACAACTTGCTTATAGTAGGAGACTTCACAGCCACTCACCAAGCTGGGGCTATGACACGCTAGATCCTCGAGGTGAAGCCTTGAAGAATGGCTGATCACCAACAGTCTCACCATTCTCAACCACCCAGATGATCCTCACACATGCTACTCACGCGGTGGCGCACAACAAGCACCCCAGATCCGCTTTTGCTACGGGCGCCATTCACAGGATAACCGAAAGGCAAGTCTGCGACCAGATTGGAGGTAGGGACCATAGACCAGTGAAACTCCTCATAAATAACATTAACAAGGAGGAACTTACAAACTCTGCCCCTAGTTGGAATTACACAAAGGCAGACTGGAAGCTATTCCAAGAACTAGCAGACAAGTACTGTAAAGAAATTAATCAATCGGGAAAAAGTGGACAGAGATGCCGTTCATTCAATAAAGCTTTTAGATGCTGCAAAAAGGCTATACCCAGAGGGGGGAGAAAAACTACAAGCCATTGGACACCAGAGATGGAAGTTCTCCATAGTCGCTTTGCAGTGCCAAAATACAATGGAACTGACAACGGCCCAAAAATGTATTGCAACACAATAGAGAAAAGGGCCCTTTATGTTAGAAAAGAAACCACAGTGTAGAAAATCCTGGAAAAAAAAAGACAGCCTCTTTGAACAGGGAAAAAAGATACTCAAAAGTTGTGGGAGACTTACAAAGCCCTAAACATGACAACCCATCTAGAGGGAAAACAGTTCTCCAGCAAGGAGAACAATCCTCACGGGAAAAGCGAGCAGCCCCCCTGATGGCCCAGTGTTACAAGCAAGAAAGCTCATGCTCAATAAGTCAGGAGCATGGGAAAGAAGTCAGAAGTGAGATAAATGCTACATTCAAAAAAGCAACAAGTGAACCCTGTATGGAGGTAGACATCACACTGCCCCGGGGCTGCAGAGAGCACTAAAAAAGCTCAATCGTAAAAAGGCCCCGGGACCAGATGGAGTATCAACGACATGCTCAAACAAATAGGCCCAATTGCACAGAGTCTTCTACCCCAGATTTTTAACAATAGTTGGAGACAGGGAGAGTCCCAGACATCTGGAAAAATGCCAAATCCACCCAATTTTCAAAAGTGGAAAAAAACAAAAGGACCCGCAGAGCTACAGACCTATAAGTCTGCAAAGTTGCACTGCAAAACTGCTGGAGAGAGTGATAACCACTAGACTCCAGTGGTTTTAGAATCCAACCATAAACTGGATCCAGCCCAGACAGGCTACAGGCAGCATAGAAGCACTGATGACCAAGTGGCATACCTCGCACAGGACATAGAAAATGGCTTCAAGAAAGAAAAAACCCTCACAGTGTTCTTCGACATGTCTAAGGCCTTCGACAAAGTCTGGAAAGATGGTTTGCTACTCAAGCTCTTACGCAGTGGAATACGGAGTAGAATGTACTATTGGATAAAAAACTTTCTTACCCATAGACAAGCATCTTAAATTGGATGGAGTTCACAGTCCCAGATTCAAATTAAGAGCAGGAGTCCCACAGGGGAGCGTACTGTCCCCATTGCTTTTCCTGGTATATATTAATGATCTTCCACAAACTCTGCCCAGACATGTATCACACTCTCTCCATGCTGATGATCTAGCTGTGTGGTACACCTCGGTTTCTGGGTCCTGCCATCTTTAAACTCCAGGCCAGCCTGAACAGCGTCATAATGTGGGGAAGTAAATGGGTCTAGAAATAAACCGGGCAAAACTATATGGCAACTTTTCTCATTGTCAACAAAAGGGAAAAACACTTCAGACTGAAATTACGATGATATGTTCCCGTTCCCATACTCCAACCTTTTTGGGAGTTAACGACAGTCGTCTGACATGGAAACATCCATAATGGAAACAAACAGAAAAGCTAGAGGGAAAAAAAGTGTGATGCGGAAGCTGGCTGGAACTACCTGGGGGGCTGATATTCGAATCCTGAGTCAGGTGTACACTGGTGCAGTTAGACCGACCCTTGAATATGCATCATCGACATGGATATCAGCAGCCCATTCAAACAAATCGATACTGGAAAAAACACAAAACAGGTGTCTCGTACTATTTTGAGCCATGAAATCTACACCAATTGTAGAAATGGAAAAGGCAGCCAACATCCAGCCCTTGGAAGACAGAAGAAGGAGAAAAGTGATTCTACAGACTGAAAGGATCAAAAAGAATGCCTCACCATCCACTGCATGAAAAATGGCGGCTAGAACAAAGAACAGACTAAGCGCACAAGTCTAAACCACAAAGCAAAGAAATAGGAAAGTCATACTTGGAACTACTAAATCATAATTCCATACCCTGAAGAATTGCTTTTTGATCACTGGGAACCAGACTCAGTAGCACTAAACTTCTCAACCTCCATCCCTAAATTATTAAGCAAAGATGCCGAGCCTAATCTAGTGAAAAAGCAATTACAATGGAACATCTCCATTACATGTTTTCAGAAGACAGCTGGATAAGAATTTACACAGATGGATCGGGAATGGAGGCAACCATGAATGGTGGAGCAGGGTGTACATTAGGCACCCAGATGCTACCACTGTGTCTCTAACGGCTCCTACTGGAAGAATATGTTCCAACTACAAAGCAGAACTCATAGCCCTTCTGATGGGAGCACAGCACATGAATAAGCTGCAAGCAGCTGCAAGCAAGATGGTATTTCTTACAGACTCATTTTCAGCTATACAAGCCCTGGAGGCTAAATCCACTGACAGCACAGTACAAAAACTACAAAGAGAACTTGCCAGCTTTCAGAAAAGGCAGAAATTCACTTGCAGTGGATTCCATCTCACTGTGGCATTGCAGGCAATGAGAGTGCTGATGTCTTAGCTAAGGAGGGCAATGCCAAAGAGCAAATTTACCAACCCTTGTCTTTTCAAGAGGTCAAAACCCCCATACAGAGAAAATCTGCAGTAGACTGGAAGACAAACACTGGATATGATTATGGAAAAGACTCCCTCAAAGACCTAAGAGAACAGACCAGGTCATTATATTTATCCCCGGACACCAGACTCAACAAACACTTATACAGACTAGGAATAAGTCAAACAGCTCTCTGCCAGTGTCAGCAGGCAGGGAAAAGACACCAAAAGCATATCCTGCAAAACTGTCCTCTTCTGTGTGAGCTGAGAAGCAACATTGGCCCACCCGTCGACCCCGAAAACTAAGCTTTGGGAAACCTGACAGACCTGAAGCTGTCTGCCCAGTTTGTGGTCCACAGTAAATTAGCGCATGACCAGAGATCGCTGAAGAAGAGAAAAACTTCCCGATACAGTAAACCCTCAGTCACTCAGCTCACTATGAGTATCCAGTGTTTAGGTTACAGAAAAATTTAGATTCATCACCAGGGGTCTTTTAAAGTCTCTGCCACTGAAACTTTCAGCTGGCTATGATGATAGGGACTGGGCACCTATAGACCCATCCTGGGGGCATTGACACAAATCTGACTGATTCTGTTTACATTTGTAATAAGTAATCAATCAAGGCCCTGCCTGCCGCGTAGGGTTTTCATGTCTCTCCCCAAACCTCTCTCCTTGGTGCAGTTCTGATGTTGATCTTTTGTCAAACCACGATGTCCCGACCATGTAATATTTTTCCCCCCTGTCTTCACAATATTTTCTTCCCTGAATTTTATCCATTGTTCCCAAATGTTCCAAACCTCTTCGCATTATATGCCCAAAAACCATGATTGTCTAATTCCTATTCTTTTGATAAGGTTTCTTTGTGTGCAGACCTGTTATAAAACCTCATAATTTGTTTTCTTCGCTGTCCGTGTAATAAGTAATAGATAATAACTTGCTTTGCCATCTGGAATTTCATCAAACTATTTGTGTTATGTTATAGCGACGGTTGTTTTGTCTTGAAAATAAATTGTCACTCTTCTACAGGTATATTGAAATTTTCAAGAGTAGCATGGCAGAAGCAAATTCTGCAAGTGATATTCGTGGGGGCCTCCACCCTCTTATGACAGGTGGGATGCCATTACGGCCTGGACACTATAATAGAAGTGATAGATTTGCCATGGGTATGGAAATGCTTAACATTGCATTTGGAAGAGGTCGTGGGCAAAACCTGAAAGGTAATGAATGTTTTTTATTTATTTTTTTATGAGGAAGTATTGTATGTAAATGTTCCAGAGATGCAAAGAGAGGAAGAGCTGGAAGAAGTTTGTTGAACACCTGTGCTCCATTGGGAGTTGAAAGGTGAAGCAGAAGAAGATGTGAATGTTCTATCCTTCAAGAGTTTTACAAAATTAATGATAGTAACATTGTCTCTCTCTAAGTTTGTATTTATAAAGTGTTTACAGATAGAGGACACGCTCTGCCTTAAGAGTTGTTATGGTGTGCACATCATCATGAAACCGTTCACCACCAACTCTTCGGGTGCCAAGCACTGGATGACGTCAGAAAAGTTCCTTCAAGGCCAGATAAATGGAACACACTCACGGAACAAAAGAATAACTTATAAACACATGCAGAACTTACAAACACATGCAGATACCACTACATAGCATTGGGCGAAGGGCAAGAGCTCAAGTGCCGCTAGATCATTGAAGAAATTGGTCATGCCAGAATGCATGGTCTTTAAAACTTTCCCTGGGGCTGCTGTTCAGATACTCTAACCTGGAAAAACAATACAGAATGAACGCTCGCAATATCTGTGTTAGATACAAACAATATTTCCCATTAGTCTTGTATCGAACTAAGATATTTGTAAACAACTGATTGTCTGGTCCTGTCAGCAATGCAGATGTCAACATAATAATTGCAATAATCGCCATTGTGTTGTCTGGGCCCACAGGGGAGCAAAGAATAGTAACTGCGACCTACAAGGCATGTAAGAGGCGACTGAGGTATGAACCTAAGGAAGCTAACCTAGTAAATAAAAACACGCAGAAATCAGATGTACTGGTCTACTTGTAGGCATATAACTGAAACAATGTACACTTGATCTTAGGCTCAGATCACATACATATCACAAAGAGTGGTTAACAAGAGGTCAATATGGAGCGTTCGAATAAGAAGAACATAATAATATCTGGCCATCGCAAACAATGACAACAGTCTAAGACGCACATCGCTGCGTCTCTCTCGTATGTGCGAAGGTGACTGTAAAGTCCAATCCACGAACACAATACTTTAGATGTCAACATAACCTGTCATTTTGTCACCCTTTTCACTCTCCTCACATGAAAATAATACAGAAGGATAATTCCTTCTTTTTGCTTTACTTTTCCTAATTCAGAGGTAGTAATAGCTCCTAATTTCTTATGACAATACAAACAGTATGTGCCCCAAAACAGTGGAGTTCTTCAATCAGAATGGTCACGTTGCTTCACAACATTAGTACAGCATGCTCTTTGTTCAGATCACATAGTGTTGATATATGATCATTTAGAGGAATACAAATTGGTGCTCAAATGAACAAATAGTGTTCAGAGGAAGTGAGGGGACTGTTACAGGCTTCACAACATGCTCTTGGTTCAGATCACATAGTGGTTGATATATGATCATGTTAGAGGGAACACAAATTGGTGCTCAAATAAACAAATAGTGCTCAGAGGCAGTGAGGGGACTGTTACAGGCTCCAACATGCTCTTGGTTCAGATCTCATAGTGGTTGATACATGATCTTGTTAGAGGACACAAATTGAGTGCTCAAATGAACAACTAGTGCTCAGAGGCAGTGAGGGGACTGTTGCAGGCTAGGGAGACAAATCTGATGTTATTACGAAAACAGCTCTCCCAGAGTAAATTTCACAATATAGATGGATGACCTGACACTGTGGGCAAACAAAGAGTTAAAGAGTTAATAGCAATTTCAAACCTCATATACAAAAGATACTTCTAAAATTAAAAAATCGGAACAAATCCTTGGTTGCTGGCCATCAGGGAGAGGAAAATCACATAAACAAACTTCTGCCTATCCAACAAGATACACAGACAGCTAAACAAAAAAGAAAAAAAAAAAGCATATATTCCCAATAGAAAACAACCCAATATACCATTACAGTCATCTGCAGTAAAGATAAGGGAAAAGAGCCAGAAAACTAATGGAAATTAAGAAAGGTTGGCAGGCACTTCTTCTTTTTGCGTTCGTTCTTCTGACCAATTTAATCACTCTTTGTGATATGTTTGATCTTTGCCAAAACGTGTATATGTTGCACATTGGTTTGGTAGGCCCCTAAATGCATATAATTCTAAACGTTTAGGACACATGCATCCGATTTCAGCCAAACCCCCTTAGTTGCCTCTTACGACATGCGTGGTAGGTAACAGTGGTTCGATTCTTTACACCCCAACTTTGGGCCCGGTAGCGATCGGGCGTGACAGGCACTGACTAGGAAGTGAACATCACGGCTTTCAGGTCAACCCACCCTCGGTTGGGTACCCAGAAAAGCTTGGGAAGTAAAGGCGGATGGCATGTTGTTGGCCACATCACCCATAATGTGCCGACGGTTAATGAAAATACAGTCTTTACATGGTAGTGCCCCACTTTTTTACTTACTTATATCTCATGATAAGGTAACAGTTGTTGTATATATTGATATGTAGTATACTTCTTGTCGCAGGTTTCTATGAGGATGGATATGAGGGCTATAATTATGATGGTGGTTTGAACATGCATAATCGGCGGGGTGGAATGGGACTCATGCAAGGTGGGCGTGGTATGGGAATGATGGATCGCAGAGGAATGCATCCTGGTGGCTGTTATAGTAGCAGAACAGGACACTCTGTACACATGAGAGGTCTGCCTTTCCAATCTGTGGAACAGGATGTCTTTGATGTAAGGCAGATTTCATATTTGATTGTATTAATTTGGAAAACTTCTGTCTCTAAGTACATATTTGACTGACTGTTTTTCTAGTAATTTTGAAAGTTAAGGTCTTTAGAGCCTACATGCCTGAGTGGTTACGGGGCCCAAATTGGGGTGTAAAGAATAGAACCACTGTTACCTGCTGTGCATGTCATAAGAGGCAACTAAGGAGGTTTGACTGAAATCGGATGCATGTGTCCTAAATGTGTAGAAGTCTATGCGTTTAGGGGCCTACCAAACCAATGTGCAACGTATACACATTCTTGGCAAGATCAAACATATCACAAAGAGTGATTAGAATTGGTCGTAAAGAACGAATGCAAAGAAGAAGAAGAAGAGAACCTACAGAGGATAACGTGTAAGTCTGCAAACCACGGTAGAACATGGTTGGCGAACCAACTCATATGGCCCCAGAGGATGGAATAGTGTAGCGCACGGATGCGCATAGGATAGGCATTTATTTAAAGCGAAGTATATCCGGGGGGAGGAACGGGGGTAACCACATTTGGCACGGGGAGCCCCAGAAGGGGTTCAATGGAAGGGATAGCGCAAGAAAGCCAATGAAGGGGATGGAAGGAAAACCCCCGAAAGGCACAGAAGCACTTTTTCCACACAAAAAATGGTTTTTAAGATGCAAAAATTATGCGGATAGGCGGATTGGCATGGGGTTTAAAAAGGGGATGCGCAAGAAGCGCTTTCAAGTGGGAAGGGTCCCTTGGGGGTTTTTTGAGTACCCTTTAGAATACCCATGGGTTACCCATGGGATAGCAAAAGGTACATACGTAGCGCATGGGAGCGACATTGAAGGCTGGTTTATCAAGGATGGGCAAGGATAGCAAAGGTGGGCCCCCGGATAGCAAAAGGATAACGCATGGATATGTATGGGGTAGCACATAGGGCAGCGCATATTAGCGTTTTGGTAGAAGAAAAGCGAAAGGTTAGACAGAGGATACCCATGGGGATACATAGGGAGCGCAGGGGATGCGTTGGGGATAGACAGAGGATGGGCGCAAGAATGGGAACATGATAGCGAAGGGTGGGGTATGGGATAGTGCAAGAAAAGGCGCACAAGTCCCAAAAATTCCGCACGGGGAAGCGCATAGGTTATTATGGGATAGTGTAGGATGGGCAACAATGCCATGATTGTCTACGAAAAAAGAAAAGCGCTTTCAAGGGGTGGGTTGCGCTTGGTTTTTTTCGGTGGGCCTTGAATACCCAAATTTAACTGGGGATAGCGAATAAGGTAGCGCGTTGGGAAGCGGGTAGGGTTATTACTTCGGATATCGTTTTGTGGAGCAACAGGGTAGCGCATCGGATAGTGCATATGATAATGCATAGGATAGCGCATGGGGATGAAGCGCATTTACTAGCGCATAGTGTAGTGAACAGGGTAACGCACATTGTAGCGCTGGAGTGTCCCTCAGAGAGGCGTTCAAGGTAGCATAGGATAAACCGCATAGAAAAGCGCATAGAATAAGCGCATATGATAGCGCATAGGGGTAGCGTATGAGATATCATGGAATAGTGCTGAGTAGCACTTGTTTCCAACTATGCAAAGCACATAGGTTACTGCATGGGGGATAGTACTGAGTTGCGCATAGGATAGCACAGAGGATAGTGCATAGAGTAGGCGCATTCAGTAGCCAATTAGGGTAGCGCTTCGGGTATTGTTTCAGGTGGCCTTAGAATAGCTCATAGGGTAGCGCATAGGATAGCGCATAAGGTAGCGCATAGTGTAGCGCACATTGTAGTGCATAGGTTACTGCATAGGATGGCGCATAGGATAGCGTATGGGATAGCACAAGAGGATATCGCATCGGATAGCGCGTTAGGTAGCGAGTAGGGCTGTGCTTCAGGTTTCTTTTTATGTAGCGCTTAGGGTAGCGCATCGGGTAACACATAGGATAGCACATATGGTAGCCCAGGATAGCAAAAGGATAACGCATAGGATGGTGTATAGGGTGGCACATAGGGCAGAGCATATAGTAGCGTATTTGGTAGCGCATAGAGTATCGCATGAGAATTTGCTTTTATGGGATAGCGTATAGGATAAGGCAAGGATAGCGCATAGAATAGCGCATAGGGTAGCGTATGGATAGCGCTGAATGCTTTTATGGTACCACTGGAAAGCGCATAGGTTATTGCATAGGATAGTGCATGAAGTTGCACCATGGATGGCGCATAGGACGCGTATAGGATGCTTCAGAGAATATCGCATCGGATATGGCGCGTTAGGTGGCGGGTAGGGCTGTGCTTCGGTTTTCTTTTTGTGTAGCGCTTAGGGTAGCGCATCAGGTAGCGCATAGGATAGCACATGGGATACTTCTGTAAGTGGCCTTGGGATAGAAAATAGGATAACGCATAGGATAGTGTATAGGGTCTCACATGGGGCAGCGCATGTAGTAGCGTGTTGGTAGCGCATAGAAGTGGCGCATAGGTTAGCACAGAGGATAGCGCATAGGGTATCGCGTAGGGTTATTACTTCAGGTATCATTTAGGTAGCACTGGTGGCATATCGCATTACGGTAGCGCATAGGATGGCGCATAGGGTAAGCGCACATGGTGGCGCATAGGGTAGCTATAGGATATCACATAGGTGGGGCTTATATGGTAGCGTATAGGATAGCGTATAGGGTGAAACAGAGGATAGCGCATAGAATAGCGCATAGGAGTGGCCAATATAGGATATAGCATAGAATAGCGCACAAATGCTTTATGGTACCACACTAGGCCGCATAGAGTTATTGCATAGGATAGTGCAAATTACTGCATAGAGACAAGCGCAAAGGATTGCGAATAGAGTACCACATTAAGTAGCAGGTAGGGTAGCGCTTCAGGTATTATTTCAGGTAAGTAACAGAATAGCGCATATAGTGGGAACATGGATAACATAGGTAAGCACATATATAGCGCATAGTGTAGCGCACATTGCAGTGCATAGGTTACTGCATAGGATAAGCGCGATGAATAGCGCATAGGATAGCTGAAGGATATCGCATGGATAGCGCGTTGGGCGGTGAGGTTGTGCTTCAGGTTTCTTGCTGCATGTGCTGAAACTTATCAAGTGCTTATAGAGATAGCGCATAGTCATGCGCATATAGTAGAGCACATGATGGCGCAGAGATTATTGCATAGGATAGTATAGGATAGCACATATGGTGGCCCTTGGGATAGCAAATAGGATGACATGGGATGGTGTATAGAGATTGGCACATGAGACATTCGCATGTAGTAGCGTATTTGGTAGCGCATGAAGTGGCGCATGGGTTAGCTACAGAGGATAGCGCATAGGGTAGTACATATGGTAGCGCATTGGATAGCGTTTAGGATGAAACCAGAGGATAGCGCATAGAATATCGCATAGTATAGCGCATAGGGTAGCGTATAGGATAGTGCATAGAATGCGCACAGAGTAGCACACATGGTGCCGCACTGGAAGAACATAGGTTATTGCATAGGATAGTGCATGCAGGATAGGGCATGCAATAGCTCATATGATTGTGCATACGGTAGCGCATAGAGTAGCGCGTTCAGTAGCGGAGTAGGAGGTTGCGCTTCGTGTATTTGTTTCGGAATAGCGCTTAGAATAGCGCATAGGGTAGCACAGAGGATAGCGAATAAGGTAGCGCGTTGGGAAGCGGGTAGGGTTGTGCTTCGGATATCGTTTTGTGGAGCGCTTAGGGTAGCGCATCGGATAGTGCATATGATAATGCATAGGATAGCGCATAGGATAGTGCATTTACTAGCGCATAGTGTAGTAATTAAGATGTACCCATTATGGCTACTGAGTAGCCCTCAGAAGAGGCGTTCAAAAGGTAATGCATAGGATAAACACATAGAAAAGCGCATAGAATATAGGCGCATATAGTGGCGCATGGGGTAGTAATATGGGGATAACTCATAGAATAGTGCACAGAGTAGCACACTTGTTTCAGCTATACAAACACAATAGGTTACTGCATAGGATAGCGCAAAGTTGCGCATAGGAGTAGCCTGAAGGATAGTATAGAGTAGGCGCATTCATGGCAGGTAGGGTTAAGTACTTCAGGTATTGTTTCGGGTAGCGCTTAGAATAGCTATAGGGTAGTATAGGATAGCGCATAAGATCAGCGCATAGTGTAGCGCACATTGTGAGTGCATAGGTTGCTGCATGGGATGGCGCATAGGATAGCGTATAGGATAGCACAGAGGATATCGCATCGGATAGCGCGTTGGAGTAGGGTAGGGCTGTGCTTCGGGTTTCTTTTTGTGTGGCCTTAGGGTAGCGCATCAGGTGTATAGGATAGCACATATGGTAGCTTGGGATAGCAAAAGGATAGCATAGGATAGTGTATAGAATTGCTTTTATAGAGCAGCGCTTGTATAGTAGCGTATTTGGTAGCGCATAGAGTATCGCATAAGTACTTACATAGGATAGCGTATGGGATAGAGCAGAGGATAGGCACTAGAATAGCGCATAGGAGTGGCGTATAGGATGAAAGCGCACAGAGTAGCACACATGGTACCACTGAAGCCGCATAGGTTATTGCATAGGATAGTGCATAGGTTACTGCATAGGATGGCGCATAGGATAGCGTATAGGATAGCTAGAGAATATCGCATCGGATAGGCGCGTTGGGTATGGTAGGAGCTGTGCTTCAGGTTTCTTTTTGTGGCGCTTAGGAGTGGCGCATCGGAGTAATGCATAGGATAAGCACATAGGATAGCATATCAGTGGCGCAGGATAGAAAATAGGATAACGCATAGGATGATGTATAGGGTCTCACATAGACACGCATATATTAGCGTATTAGTAGCGCATAGAGTAGCGCATAGGTTAACTGAAGGATAGCGCGCAGGGTATCGCGTGAGGTTGTGCTTCGGGTATCGTTTTAGTACTTGCGCCAAATTATATCCGCGATGGGTAAGCGCATAGGATGGCGCATGGGAAGTACTGGCGCACATGGTAAGCCTATCGGGTATATCGGCGGATGTAGCACATAGGAGTAAGGCATATGGTAGCAGCCATGCTCTAGGATATAGCCCGTATAGGATAGAGCAGAGGATAGAGTGCATAGAATAGCCATTTATAGGGTAGCGTCTGGGATATAGCATAGAATAGTACCCACAGGAAGTGCTTACCACATGGTACCGCACTGGAAAGCCATAAGTTATTATAGGATACATAAGTTACTGCATAGGATAAGCCTAAGTTATAAGTACCACGGTAAGTAGCAGGTAGGGTAGCGATTCGGGTATTGTTTCAGGTAGCGCTTAGAATAGCGCATGTGGTAGGGCATGGGATGTGTCGCATGGGTGGCGTATGTGGGCGCATAATTAGCGCACATTGCAGTGCGCAGGATTTACTGCATGGATAGCGCATTGGATAGCGCATAGGATAGCACAGAGGATATCGCATAGGATAGCGCTTTGGGTAGCGGGTAGGGTTGTGCTTCGGGTTTCTTCTTGCGTAGCCCTTTGGAAGCACATCGGGTAGCATGGGATGGTACGTAATTAGCGCATATGGTGGAGCACATGATGCGCAGGATTATTACGTAAGGATGAAAGCGCATGGGATAGCACATATGGTAGCGCCCAGGATAGCAAATAGGATAACGCATAGGATAGTGTATAGGAGTATACATAGGGCAGCGCATATAGTAGCGTATTTGGTAACATAGAGTAAGAGCATGGAAATTAGCACAGAGGATAGCGTGGGGTGGCACATGGGAGGATGGCGCATGAGATTATCCTTTGTGGTAGCACACAGAGGTAGTGTAGTATAGCGCATGGGGAGTGGTATAGGGTGTAAACACATATGGTAAGCACTATAGGATAATGAATTAGGATAGGAAACAGAGATGGCCCACCCATAAATTATCCTTACATGGTAGGGCTGGGAGTAGTGCTTAAGTATAGCGCATAGTATAGCGCATGAGTAGCCAATATAGGATAGTGCATAGAATAGCGCACAAGGTAGCACACATGGTACGGTACTGGAAAGCGCATAGGTTATTGCATTGGATAGTGCATAGGATAGGGCATACGATAGCTCATATGATTGTGCATAGGGTAGCGCAGCAGAGTAGCGCATTCAGTAGCGGGTAGGTTGCGCTTCGTGTATTGTTTCGGAGTAGCGCTTAGAATAGCGCATAGGGTAGCGCATGGGGATGCAGCGCATAGGGTGCTTTGAAGGATAGCGAATAGGGTGACGCATCGGATGAAGCGCATAGGATAGAGCATTTACTAAGTATAGTATAGCTCACAGGGTAGTGAACAGAGTAACGCACATTGTAGCGCACAGGGTAGCTCTCAGAGGAGCGTTTAAGGTAAGCGCTAGGATAGCGCATAGAATAGCGCATAGAATAGGCGCATATGATGGCGCATAGGGTAGCGTATGGGATACTCATAGAATAGTGCTGAGTAGCACTTGTTTCCAACTATGCAAAGCACATAGGTTATTGCATAGGATAGTGCATAGGTTACTGCATAGGATAGCGCAAAGGATTGCGCATAGGGTGCCCTGAAGAGGATAGCGCATAGAGTAGGCGCATTCGGTATGGTGGGAAGTGGCCCGCTTCGGGTATTGTTTCAGGTAGCGCTTAGAATAGCGCATAGGGTGTGCATAGGATAGCGCATAAGGTAAACGCATACGGTAGCGCATAGTGTAGCGCACATTGTAGTGCATAGGTTACTGCATAGGATGGCGCATAGGATAGCGCATATGGTAGCGCCCAGGATAGCAAATAGGATAACGCATAGGATAGTGTATAGGGTAGCACATAGGGCAGCGCATAGTAGCGTGTTTGGTAGCGCATAGGTTAGCACAGAGGATAGCGCATAGGGTAGTACATAGGATAGCGCATAAAGGTGTCGCACATGGTGCGCCACAGGGGGTAGCGTAGTATAGCGCATAGGGTAGCGCATATGGTAGCGCATGGGATAGCGTTTAGGATAGTGCATAGGATAGGGCGTGATAGCTCATATGATTGTGCATAGGATCGGCGCATAGAGTAGCGCGTTCGGTAGCGGAGTAGGGTTGCGCTTCGTGTATTGTTTTTCAGGTAGCGCTTAAGAATAGCGCATAAGATGCTGAAATAGCGAATAAAGGTAGCGCGTTGTAAGCAGGTAAGGTTATTAACTGAATATCATTTTGTGCAGCCTTAGGGTAAGCGCATCGGATAGTGCATATGATAATGCATAGGATAGCGCATAGGATAGCTCACAGGAGTGAACAGGGTAACGCATTATAGCGCACAGGGTAGCCCTCAGAGGCGTTCAAGGTAACATAGGATAAGCGCATAAGCCCCGCATAGAATAAGCGCATATGATGAAAGCGCATAGGGTAGCGTATAGGATAACTCATAGAATAGTGCAAGTACTTTGCTTGTTTCCAGCTATGCAAAGCACATAGGTTACTGCATAGGATAGCGCAAAGTTGCGCATAAAGGTGCCTGAAGGGATAGCGCATAGAGTAGCGCATTCAGTATGAGTAGGAGGTGTGCCCGGGTATTGTTCAGGTAGCGCTTAGAATAGCGCATAGGGTAGCGCATAGGATAGCGCATAAGGTAGCGCATAGTGTAGCGCACATTGTAGTCATAGGTTACTGCATAGGATAGCGCATAGGATAGCGCATGGGATGCTGAAGGATATCGCATCGGATAGCTATGATTGGCTAGCGGGTATGGCTGTGCTTCGGGTTTCGTTCTGTGTGGCCCTTAGGGTAGCGCATCAGGTACTTTATAGGATAGCACATATGGTAGCGCCCAGGATATCAAATAGGATAACGCATAGGATAGTGTATAGGAGTAGCATAGGGCAGCGCATATGGTAAGCGTGTTTGGTAGCGCATAGAGTAGCGCATGGGTGCTGAGATGGCTTGCATGAGGGTATCATAGGGTTGTGCTTCGGGTATCGTTTTGGGTAGCGCTTAGTGTAGCGCATTGAACAGCGCATAGGATGGCGCATGGTGTGCACGTGGTATTTACCGCCGGGTAGCGCATAGGATAGCACATAAATTAGAGCATATGGTAGCGCATAGGAGACGCGTATAGGATAGAGCAGAGGATAGCGCACAGAATGGCCTGGGTAGCGTATAGGATAGGCACTACAGAGTAGCACTTGTTTCCAGCTATGCAAAAGCACATAAGGTTATTACATAGGATAGTCTGGAAGTTTACTGCATAGGATAAGTACAAAGATTGCGCATAGAAGTGCTAGAGGATAAGCGCATAGAGTAGCGCGTTCGGTAGCGGTGGGAGTGGCCCTTCCGGGTATTGTTTCAGGTAGCGCAAAGAGGAATGCTTATAGAGTGGAGGCATAGGATAACATAGGTAGCGCATACAGTGTGCCACATTGCAGTGCATGAAGTTACTATAGGATAGTATGGGATAGCGCATAGGATAGCCTGAGAGGATATCACATAGGATAAGCGCGTTGGGTGGTGAGTTGAGCTTCGGGTTTCTTTTTGCATGCTTTGGAGAAGCGCATCGGGTGGCGCATGGGATAGCGCATGGTGTGGCGCATATCGGTAAGAGCACATGATAGCTGAAGTTATTGCATAGGATAGCGCATGGGATAGCACATATGGTAGCGCTTAGGATAGCAAATAGGATAACGCATGGATAGTGTATAGGGTAACACATAGGGCAGCGCATATATTAGTGTATTTAGTAGCGCATAGAGTAGCGCATGAGTTACTTCTGAGATATTGCATGGGTAGCACATAGGATAGCGCATGGGAGTGGCGCTTAGTATAGCGCATAGGGTAGCGCATATGGTAGCGCATTGGATAGCGTTTTTATGATAGAGCAGAGGATAGCGCATAGTATAGCGCATAGGGTAGCGTATAGGATAGTGCATAGAATAAGCGCACAGGGTTACCAGTACACCACTGGAAAGCGCATAGGTTATTGCATAGGATATTGCATAGGATAGGGCATACGATAGCTCATATGATTGTGCATAGGGTATTGCCTTAGAGTAGCGCATTCAGTAGCAGGTAGGGTTGCGCTTCATGTGTTGTTTGGGTAGCGTTTAGATAGCGCATAGGGTAGCGAGATGTGAATAGTGTAGAGCGTTGGGAAGCGGGTAGGGTTGTGCTTCGGATATCGTTTTGTGCAGCGCTTAGGGTAGCGCATCCGGATAGTGCATATGATAATGTATGGGATAGCGCATTTACTAGCGCATGTGCAAGCTCACAGGGTAGTGAACAGGGTAACGCACATTGAGTGCACAGAGGTAGCCCTCAGAGAGGAGTTCAAGGTAGTGCATAGGATAGCGCATAGGATAGCGCATAAGGTAGCGCATAGTGTAGCGCACATTGCTAGTGCATAGGTTACTGCATAGGATGGCGCATGAGATGAAAGCGCATAAGATGCACAGAGGATATCACGCATCGGATAGCGCGTTGGGTAGGAGCGGAGCTGTGCTTCGGGTTTCTTTTTGTGTAGCCTTAGGGTAGCGCATCCAGGTGCTTATAGGATAGCATCGTGGATGGCACATGGTAGCGCCAGGATAGCAAATAGGATAACGCATAGGATAGTGTATAGGGTAGCACATAGGGCAGCGCATATAGTAATGTTGGTAGTACTATGGAGATGGCGCATAGGTTAGCACAGAAGGATAGCGCATAGGGTATCGCGTGGGGTGTGCTTTGCGGGTATCGTTTAGGTGGCAACGAGTGTAGCGCATTGGGTGTACATAGGATGGCGCATAGGGTAGCGCACATGGTAGCGCATAGGATAGCACGTAGAATAGCACATAGGGTGGGCATATGGTAGCGCATAGGATAGCGTATAGGATAGAGCAGAGGATAGGGCATATGATAGCGAATAGGTAAGTGCATGGGATAACGCATAGGTTAGAGCCTAGAGGATAGCGCAAGGGATAGCATAGGATAGCGCAAGTAGCGCAAAGGATTACACAAAAGGATGAGCTGAAGGGATAACGTATAGGATAGTGTATATGATAGCACATAGGACAGCGCACAGGATAGCTCATAATACAGACCATACTATATCCCATAAGATAGCGCATAGGATATCACCCATAGTAGCCTTAAGTGTATAGGATAGCGCATTAGATAGTGCATAGAGATAGCGCATAAGGTAAGCGTTAGGATAAGCGCATAGAATGGCCTGCAGTACTTACCCATGGTATCGCACTGGAAACTTATGGAATTATTGCATAGGATAGCGCATAGGATAGAGCATACGATAGCTCATATGATTGTGCATGGGTAAGCGCATTCAGTAGCATGTAGTATAGCGCTTCGTGTATTTCAGGTAAGCGCTTAGAATAGCGCATAGGAGTGGCTACCTGGGATTACTGTATAGGATAGCGCATGTAGTAGCACATATGGGAGTGCATATGGTAGCGAATAGGATAGTGCATAGGATAACGCATAGGACATCGCATTGGATGAGGCATTAGTAAGCGTAATGCGCTATATGGTAAGCCACACAGAAGTTACTAACAAAATGCCTGCAAATCGATATAGAATGGCACATAGGATATATAGATTAACAAAAGAGATAGCCATATAAATTAAGACAATTAATATACCTCAATGCTAATTAGGTAGCAAGTAGAATTATTAACTGAGTATCATTTCGTATCAACAAAGTGCTTGTCATAGTAGTCTAGGATGCTTACATATAATCGGCCTAATGAATATTTTATAGGATAGCCACACAGGGAGTAGTCACATAGGTTACTGGGATATCATATAGGATATCATAGGGTAGCACAGAGGATATCGCATAGAGTAACGCGTTGGGTAGCGGGTAGGGTTTTGCTTCAGGTATCTTTTTGTGTAGCGCTTGGGAGTAGCGCATCAGGTAGAGCATAGGATAGCTCATAGGGTAGCGCATATGGTAGCGCATAAGATGGCCGCAGAGTCATTTCATAGGATACCGCATCTCTCTCTCTCTCTCTCTTTAGCCTGTTACGCCCCTGGCATTTGAGGCAACAACAAACGTACACCATTCTTCCCTGTTCATGGCCTTCCTCTGTATTGTGTTCAGCTATGATTCATTTCCTTCAGCTCTTGCTCTATCGTTCTCCTCCAGGTTGTCTTAGGTCTTCCACGCTTTCCTTTACCCTCTGGAGTCCATCTCAATTACAGTTTTCGTGTGGAGCCAGTCTCCATGCCGCATCACCATGTCAATCCATCTCCAGCGTCGTCTTCGGATGATAGTGCCCATATTCTCTTGTTGGCATCGTGCAAGCAATTCTTGATTCGAGATAGTAGTCGGACAGTACACGCGAAGATTTTTCGCAGACAAGTTGTGAAAGGGGGAGAGTCTGGACATATCCTGTTCTGTCATTCTCCAGCATTCTGATCCGTAAGCAAAGTTGACAGCACACAGCCGTTATAGATACTAGTCTTGGTTCTGATGCTGTATTGGGCAGATTTCAGGCGGTCTGAAGGGTAGGGAATGCACTGCGTGCTTTACCCCAGTCTGTTTTAATGTCAGATCCAGCGCCTCCTTCATTGCAATACACTTCCGGTATGTGAAAGCGGTTGTACCCTCGGAGGGTTTTACCTTCTAGTTCTAGGATACCGCATAGGATAGCACATATCGTAGCGACAGGATAGGAATAGGATAAAGCATAGGATAGTAAAGTGTAGCAAATGGGGCAGCGCATATAGTAGGCATTTTGTAGCGAAAGAGTAGCGCATGGGGTAGCGCATAGATAGCTTATATGATAGGGCAGAGGATAGCGCATAGAATAGCGCATAGGATAGCGCATATGGTAGCATATAGGATAGCGCATGAATTACGAAAGAGTAGCACAATGGTACCGCACTGAAAGCGTATAGGTTATTTTACAGGATATTGCAAAGGATAGAGTATACGATAGCTCTTTGATTGCGCATAGGTAGCGCATAGCGTAGTGAAAGAGAGCGCATCCAGTAGAGGGTAGTATAGGCTCCTGTATTGTCGGGTAGCACTTAGAATAGCGCATAGGATAGGCGAAAGGTTACCGAAGGATAGAGCATAGGATTGCTATAGGTAGCCAAAAGGATAGCGCACAGAGAGCGCGTTGGGTAACGGGTGGGGTTGGCTTCGATATCTTTGTGCAGCGTTATGGTAACGCATCAGATAGCGCATAGGATAAGCACATAGGATAGGCGAGTGTAGTTCACAGCGTTGGGGCACGGGTAGTGCACAGGGTAGCCAGGGTCCCGCATAGGTTACTGAAAGGGATAGCGCATAGGATAGCGGATGGGGAGCACAGAGGATAGCGCATAGGGTAGCCTTTGTTAGTGCAAGAATAGCATCATGGTAGCGCGATAGATAGCGCATAGGAAAGCGCTTTGGGATAGCGCATGGGATAGCATAGGATAGCGCATTGAGCGCTAGGGTAGGACTTCATGTGGCCTCGATTGGCATAGGATAGAGCATTTACAGCGCAAAGGATAGATCTGGGTGGAACAAAGAGGGACAGGGTAGCGCGCGGGGTAGCCCTCAGGGTGGTTCAGGGTACCCATGGGATAGCGATAGGATAGCACATAGAATAGTGCATAGGATAGCGTATAGGGTGCGTATGGGATAGCGCATAGAATAGGCACAGAGTAGCACATGGTATCGCACTGGAAAGCACAGGTTATTGATGGATAGGATAGGATAGAGCATACGATAGCTCATATGATTGTGCATAGGTAGCGCATGCGTAGGCATAGAGAGCGCATCCAGGAGCGGGAGGGTAGGCTTCGGAATGTTCGGCAACACCAGAATAGCGCAAAGGGTAGCGCATAGTATAGCGCATAGGGTAGCGCATCGGATAGCGCATAGGATAGAGCACTTACTAGTGCATAGGATAGATCACAGGGTAGCGAACAGGGTAGGGAACAGGGTAGCGAACAGGGTAGCGAACAGGGTAGGCATATGGTAGCGCATAGTGTAGCGCACGGGTAGTGCATTGTTTATCGAAGGATAGCCCCATAAGATGGCGCATTGGGTGGGCATGGGGAGCGTTTCGAATATCGCATAGGATAGCGCAGAGACAGTCACATGGTAGCGCATAGAATAGTGCACAGGGTAACGCACAGAGTATCACACATGGTAGCGCACAGGGAAGCCCCACAGGTTAGCGCATGATTAGTGCATATGATAGGGGAAAGGATAGCGCATTTGATAGCGCACAAGATAGCGAATAGGATACCGCATATATAGTGTATAGGGTAGCACATAGGTGGGCATGGGGTTGCGCATATGTTAGCAAAAAAAGGTGCGCATAGGATAGCGCATGTCCTCTTCGGGTGAGCTGAGAAGCAACATGTGGCCACACCCAGTCGACCTGAAAACTGCTTTGGGGAAACCTGACAGACCTAAGCTGTCTGCCCAGTTTGTGGTCCACAGTAAATTGCCGACCAGAGATCGCTAAGAAGAAGAAGAAAAAGGATAGCACATTATAGCTCATAGAATAGCCCCATTGGGTATGGAGTAGAGAAAGGTAGTGATAGCGTAGCGCATTGGGTAGCGGGAAAGGGTAGCGCTTCGGGAGCGCATTGATAGCTCATAGATTGTGCATAGGGTAGCGCATAGCGTAGTGTAGAGTAGCGCATTCGGTAGCGGGTAGGGTAGCGTTCGGGATCGTTTCGGAGCGCTTAGAACAACGCATGGGAACGAAAGGATAGCGCGGGTAGCGCATATGGAGCGCATAGGGTTTGCATTTGTTACACAGGTAAGGGCACAGGATAGTGCAGAGGATAGCCAATAGGGTGGGCATGAGAGGCGTTAAGATAGGGCCCATGATAGTGCTTGAGATTTGCATAGGATAGCGCATAGGATAGGGTACGAAGCGCCAGGATAGTGAATATGATAGTGTATAGGTAGCACATAGGGTAGGGATGGGTTGGATAGGTAGCGCATATGGTATGCATAGGGTTGTGCATTTTTAGCAAAAGGGTAGCGCAAGGATAGCGCAGGGGGATAGCTCAAAGGTTGGGGAATGTGATAGCATATATGATAGGCATAGTATAGTGCATAGGATAGAGATAAGGTAGCACACAGGATAGCGCACAGGGTAGGCATAGGTTAGTGCAAGGTTACTGCAGCATAAGATAGCCATAGGAAGGGGTTGGTGCGGGAGGTTTTGCTCGGATATCTTTTTTGCAGCGCTTAGGTAGCGCATCGGATAGCACATAGGATAGCGCATTGGGGGCGTAAGGGTAGTACTTTATGTAGCGCATCGGATCGCGCATAGGAAAGAGAATTTACTAGCGCATAGATAGATCACAGGGGAGGAACAGGGGAGCAAATATCGTAGTGCACAGGTAGCCCCCAGGGTGGCGTACATGGAGGCCCGAGGATAGCGCATAGGATAGCACATAGAATAGCGCATAGGATATTTATAGTGTAGCGTATAGGATAGCGCATAGAATAGCGCACAGAGTAGCAAATGGTACCACACTGGAAAGCACATGGGGTTTTTGCATAGGGTAGTGCATAGGATAAGATAAAGATATCCATATGATTGTGCATTGGGTAACGATAGCGTAATTCATAGAGTAAGCATTCCAGTAGCGGTAGGGTAGCGCTTCGGGATTGTTTCGGGGAGCACATAGAATAGCGCATAGGGAGCCATAGTATAGCGCTTAGGGGGAAACGCATATGGTAGCGCTAGTGAGCGCACAGGGTAGTGCATAGGTTACTGCATAGATGCGCAAGGATGGCGCTTGAGTGGGGCATAGGGTGAAGGTTTCGAATATCGGCATAGGATAGCGCAGAGTACAGCGACACGGTAGCGCATTGATAAGGGACAGGTAAAACGCACAGAGTAGCACAAATGATAAACGCACATGGCAGCGCACAGGTTAGCGCATAGACTAGTGCATATTTTAGCGTATAGGATAGGATATGATAGCACAGGATAGCTCATAGGACTGGGCATGGATAGCATAAATGATAGGGGAAATTTTAGTGCATAGGGTAACACATAGGATAGCCATAGGATAGCATAGATAGTGCATAGTGAAGTTTACAGCGTTGGCACATGGTAGTGCACAGGGTAGCGCACAGGGTACTGCATAGGTTACTGCATAGTATAGCGCATAGGATAGCGGATAGTGTAGCACAGAGGATAGCGCATAGGGTAGCGCATATGTTAGTGCATGGATAGGCCATGATAGCATGGATGGCGATAGGTAGTGCATTGAAATCGCAAGATATCACCCCATGGTAGCGCAGGGAGCATAGGTTAGTGCATATGCGCATGGGATAACGCATATGATAGGAACAGATAGCGAATATGATAGCGCAAAGGGTAGTGTATAGGTAGCAAATAGGTAGCGCATATAGTAGCGCATTTGGTTGTGCATAGAGTAGTGCATCAGAAGTGCATTGGGTAGAGCATGGATAGCGCAAAGGATAGGGATAGAGTCACGCATAGGTGGCGATAGGCCAGCCCATACGATAGCGCATAGGATAGCGCAAAGGATAGCGCATAGGGTAGGGCATAGGGGAGAGCAAATGAATAGCGATAGCGCATAGGTAAGGCAAGGGTAGCGCATAGGATAGCAATAGGCCAGCACAGGATACGCAAGAAGCGCGTAGGGAGCCACAAGGTAAACAATGAATAGCGCATTGGGTAGTGCATAGTGGACACAGGGTACACAAATGGTAGGGACAGGGGAGGGCGAAGGTTATGCATATGATAACGCATAGGATAGCGCATAGGGTAACGCGTTGGGAGCGCAAGGGTAGGGGCAGAAGTTATTGCATAGGATTACGCATAGGATAGCATATGATAGTGCATAGGATGGCGCATTGGGTAGGGGATAGGTAGCGCCTTTAATATCGATAGAATAGCGCATCATACAGCGCACATGGTGGCATAGATAGTGCACAGGGTAGCGCACAGAGTAACACACATGGTACCGCAAATGGCAGCGCACAGGTTAGCGCAAAATGTTAGTGCAGAGTTAGCTATTAGATAGTGCATATGATAGCGCACAGGGTAGAAATAGGATAGCGCAGAGGATAGCCCATCGGAATGGGCAGGGGTGGCATACAGGATAAGACATAGGATAGTGATGAGATAGCGCAATGGATAGCGCATTGAAAGGCAAGGATAGCGCATAGGATAAAGAATAGGTAACATATAAGAATAGCGCATAAGATAGCAGAGGATAGCACAAGGATAGGGATAGTGTAGTGCACAACGTCCGCACAAGTGCACAGGGTAGCGAAGGGTTTGTGCAAGGTTACTGCAGGGTAGCGCATAGGATAGGCAAGGGAGACAGAGGATAGCGCAAAGGGTAGCGTGTAGGGTTGTGCTTCGGATATCTTTTTGTGCAGCGCTTAGGGTAGCGCATCTGATAGCGAATAGGATAGCGCATAGGATAGCGCAAGGGGAGCTATGATAGCGGATAGAATAGGCAAGAGAGCACACATGGTACCGCACTGGGAAAACACAGAGGTTATTGCAGGATAGTGCATAGATAATACAAAGCTCATATGATTGGCATAGGGGAGCGCATAGCGTAGTGCATAGAGTAGCGCATTCAGAGCGGGGAGAGTAGCGCTTCCGGTATTGTTCGGAGCGCTTAGAATAGCCATAGGGGTGGAGCGCATAGGATAGCGCATAAGGTAGCAAAAACGGTAGAGCAGTGTAGCGCACATTGTAGTGCATAGGTTATATAGGATAGCGCATAGGGTAGCGCAAGGATAACACAGAGGATATCGCATCGGATAGGGGTTGGGTAGCGGGTAGGGTTGTGTTCCAATGCGCTACCATGCACCATGCACATAAGATAATGCATAGGTGCAATGGGATAGTACACATCGCGGCGCACAGGGTAGCGAAAAGGATAGCCATAGGATAGCACATAGGATAGAATAAAGATAGCGCATTTGATAGCCCAGGATAGGCAAAAGTAGTGCATAGTGTAGCGATTGGGTTAGCACATGGATAGCCAATGGAAAAACGCATGGAAAGATAAAGGGGTAAGCATTGATAGTGCATGGGATAGCACATGATATAGTCCATGAGATAGTGCACATGGTAGCATACAAATTAGCACTTAGGATGCCAAGGGTAGCGCATATTATAGGGCCAAGGTAGAACATAGGATAGTGCATGGATAGCGTATAGGGTAGGTATAGGATAGCGCATGGGGAGCGCATGGGGTAAAAGGGATGGAGTAATGCAAAGGGGAGAGCACGGGATAGCATATAAGATAACGCATTGGGTTTTTGACAAGGATAGTGCACATCGTAGCGCACAGGGTAGGGAATAAGATATCGCATAGGGTAGCGCATATGATAGCCATAATGCGCATTTGATAGACATGGATAGCGTAAAGGGCGCATAGTATAGGCAAGCGTAGTGCATAGTGTAGCGTATGGGATAGACATGGATGGCACAGGAATAGCGCATGAGATAGCGAAAGGGAGAGTGCATGGGGTAACGAATGGTATAGTGCATGTTATAGTGCATTGGTAGTCACAAGGTAGCGCAAGTTAGGAATATGTAAGCGCATAGGAAAGCACATGGATAGCACATATGATAGCGCATTTAATAGCGCATAGACAGGAAAGTGGTGGATAGCATGTAGGGTAGCATAGTGTAGACATGGGACAGCACATAGGATAGCACATTGAATAGCGCAGAGGGGAGTCAAGTGTAGCAAATGAGTTAACACATGGGGTAGCACATGGAATACCGTATGGAATAGCACATGGATAAAGCATGGATAGAAATGAGATAGACATATGATAGCACAAAGGATAGGCATAAGGTAGGCATAAATAGTGCATAGGGTAGTATAGTGTAACGATGGGGATAGTGCATGGGATAGCACATGGATAGGACATGGGGTAGCGCATGAGATAGAGCATGGGGTAGTGATGGGATAGTGCAAGGATAGCACAAATGATAGCGCATAGGTAGTGCACAGTGTAGACATGGGTTATACATGGAAAGCACATGGAATAGCACATGGGATAGTGCACATTGTTTAACAAATGTTAGCGATTAAAATATCGAAGATAGTATATATGATAGCACATATAAAGCACATTTGATAGCGCATAGATAGGGGAGAAGGTAGCAAGGATAGCGTATTGATAATGATAAGAAGCGCATAGATTGCGCATAAGATAGTGCATCGGATATCGCATACAATAGCGCATAGGATAGCGCATAAGATAATGCATAGGATAGCGCATGGGTTAGCGCATGGAGTAGCGCATTGAGTGCTCATTAGGTAGCGCATGGGGAGAGCATGGGTACAGCATGGGGTAGTAAGGGTTAGCACATGGATAGACAAGGAATAGCGCATCGGATAGCGCAAGTGATAGTGCAAGGGTAGGCATGGGATAGCGCATGAGTTAATGCATGGGATAGTGCACATGGTAGCGCACAAGTTAGCGATTAGGATAGCGCATAGATAGCACATTGATAGCACATATGATAGCGCAAGGATAGGCATAAGGAGCCCATAGAATAGCGCATAGGGTAGCGCATGCTGTAGCGCATGGGGTGCAAGGTGAAGGCATGTGGTAGGCATCGGGTAGCGCTTATGATAGCATCTAGGGTAGCGCATAGGATAGCGCATAGAATATCGTTATGGAGTAGCGCATGGGGTGACGCAATAGGCAGCGCATGGTGTATCGCAGAGGGTTCGGCATGGGGTTGCAAATGGGGGAGAGCATGGGGTTTGCACATAACTAGCGATAGGGTAGCACAAGACATAGTGCACATTGTGCACAGGTAACGAATAGGATAAATCATAGGATAGCACATAGATAGTTTCGTGAAGCGCAAAGGGTAGCGCATAGTGTAGCCAAAGAGTTAGCACATGGGATAGCACAGGAATACACAGGGATAGCGCATGATAGACATGAGATAGAACATATGATAGCACATAGGGTAGTAAGGTAGCGCATAGGATAGTGCATAGTGTAGCAATGATAGCCCATACGATAGTGCGTAGGATAGCGTATAGAATAGCGCATATGATAGCGCATAGGATAGCCTCATGGATGACATAGATAGCGCATAAGATAGTGTATAAGGTAGCACATAAGATACGAAGGGCAACCCCATATGGTAGGCATAGTGTAGCGCATTGATAGCGCATTAGATAGCCCCATAGGATAGAGCATAGGATAGAACATATGATATGGTTTAAGATAGCCATAAGATAGCGCATAGGGTAGGGGCATAGAATATCACATATGATATGGCATAAGATATCTCATAGGATAGCACATAGGTCGCGTATAGGGTAGCGCATAGGGTAGAACATAGTATAGTGCATACGGAGCACATAGTATAGTATAGGGTAGCGTTGATAAGGGATAAAATAGCGCATTTGGTACGCATAGAGTAAACGCATGCTGTAGGGATAGGAAGCGCATAGAGAAACGCATGGGGTAGCGCATCGTGAGCGCTTAGATAGGCATCGGATAGCACTTAGATATCACATAAAATAGCGCATAGTATAGGGGCATATGATAGCACATAGGATAGCTTATAGGATAGCAATGTGTTAGCGAGGAATAGCGATGGGTGGCGCATTAGGTAGCGCATGGAGTATAGCATGTGTACGCATGGGGTAGGAGTGTAGAGCAAGGGTTAGCAAATAAGATAGCACATAGGGGAGCACATGAGATAGTGCACATCGTTGGCATAGGGGAGCGAATAGGGAAAAATCATAGGATAGAGCATAGGGTAGTACAAATGAGCGCATTTGCTAGGCATCGGATAGCGCAAAAGGTAGCATAGGATAACGCGTAGGTAGTGCATAGTGTAAGGCATGGTTAGCACAGGGGGTACACATGGAATAGTGTATGGATAGCGCATGGGAAAAGGCAGCGATAGCGCATGAGATAGATAAAGATAGCGCATTTGATAGGCATAGGGTAGGCATAGCAACAGGATAGCGCATAGGGTAGTGCATAGTGTAGCGCATGGGATAGTGCATGGGATAGCGCATATGATAAGGCATAAGATAGTGATAGTATAGCGCATAGGGTAGCGATAGGATAGCGCATAGGATAGCGCATATGAGTAGTGCATAGGCAGCACATAGTATAGGCATAGGGTAGCACAGTATAGTGATAGTGTAGCGATGGATAGTGCATGGGGTAGCGCAATGATAACATAAGATATGCATAGATAGCCACAGGGTAGCGCAAGGATAGCGCATAGGGTGCGCACAAAAGTAGTGCAAGGTACCATAGATAGGCAAGGGCAGCACATAGTATAGCAAGTGTAGCGCATGGGATAGTGCATGGGATAGCGCATATGATAAGGCATAAGATAGTGCATAGTATAGCGCATAGGGTAGCGCATAGGATAGCGCATAGGATAGCGCATAGAGTAGTGCATAGGGTAGCACATAGTATAGTGCATAGGGTAGCACATAGTATAGTGCATAGTGTAGCGCATGGGATAGTGCATGGGATAACGCATATGATAAGGCATAAGATAGTGCATAGTATAGCGCATAGGGTAGCGCATAGGATAGCGCATAGGGTAGCACATAGGATAGCGCATAGGATAGCACATAGTATAGTGCATAGGGTAGCACATTGGATAGCGCATAAAATAGTGCATAGAGTAGCGCATACTGTAGCGCATAAGGTAGCGCATAGAGTAGCACTTTGGATAGCACATAAGATAGCGCATAGGGTACGGCATAGGGAAGCACATAGGATAGCGTATTAGGTAACCCTTAGAGTAGCGCATAAGGAAGCGCATAGGGTAGCACATGATGTAGCGCATGGGGTAGCGCAAGGTGTAGCGCATGGGGTAGCCCATCGGGTAGCGCTTATGATAGCGTTTAGGATAGCACATTGAATAGCCCTTAGGATAGTGCAAAAGATAGCGCAAAAGAAAGAGCATAAGATAGCACATTAGATAGCGCATAGGATAGCCCACATGATAGCGTATATGATATTGCATAAGATAGCGTATAGGATAGAGCAATGGATAGCACATAGGATAGCGCATAAGATAGCGCATAGGATAGCGCTTACGATAGCTCATAAAATAGTACATAGAACAGCGCATAGAATAGTGCATAGGTTAGCGGATAGGATAGCATATCAGGTAGCGCATAGGATAGTGTACAGGGTAGTGCATAGTGTAGGGCATGGTATAGTGCATGGGATAGCGTATGGGTTAGTTCATGGGGTAGAGCATGGGCTAGCGCATAGGATAGCGCATAGAGTAGGTGCAAAGATTGCGCATAGACTAGTGCATGGGTAAGCGCATGGTGTAGCGCATGGGATAACACATGGAATAGCGCATGGTATAGCGCATGGGATAGTGCATAGGGTAGTGCATTGGGTAGCACGTAGTATAGAACATAGGATGGCACTTAGGATAGCGAATAAGATAGCGCATGAGATAGTGCATAGGATAGCTCTTAAGGTAGAGCATAGCGAAGCCCTTAGGATAGCGCAAATGGTAGCGCATAGGGTACCGCATAGGTTAGCGCATAAGCTAGCGCATAGGGTAGCGCATAGGGTAGCGCATAGGGTAGCGCTTTGGATAGAGCATAAGATAGCTTATAGGGTACCGCATAGGGTAACGTATAGGGTAACGCATAGGGTAGCGCATAGGGTAGCGCATAGGGTAGTGCATTGGGTAGCACATAGGATCACGCACAGGGTAGCGTTTTGGATAACGCATAAGATAGCGCATTTTGTAATTTTGTACAAAATTACAAAGCTAATAAGCAGGAAACATTACAGGAGATCAAATACTCTCATAAAGGATAAGAATGGAATACTATTGACAACGGAAAAGGAACAAGAAATACGATGGACAGAGCATTTTAAAGAATTGCTAAATAGACCACCGCCAACGGTAGTAGCAGACATACCAGAGCCAACAGAGGAATTAGAAATTGGCATTGAAACACCCAGCCGGGATGAGATCATTACAGCAATTAAATCTCTTAAGAATAACAAGGCACCAGGGAATGATAACTTAAACGCAGAACTTTTCAAAATAGACCCAGAACTTGCAGCTAATATATTGCAACCCTTGTTTACTACTATATGGAATACCCAAATAATACCTGATGCATGGAACAGAGGAGTCATCATCAAGATCCCCAAAAAGGGCTCCTTGCCGATTGTAATAATTGGCGTGGAATAACACTGCTTTCTGTCCCAAGTAAAATCTTAAGCAAAATCATCGTACAACGTATTACTGATGCTGTGGATAAGAAACTAAGAAAGGAACAAGCAGGATTTCGCAGAGGACGGAGCTGTATAGGCCAAATATTTGCTCTTAGAAATATCATAGAGCAATGCACAGAATGGCAAAGCAAACTCTATATCAACTTTGTAGATTTTGAAAAAGCTTTTGATAGCATACACCGCGAAAGTCTATGGCGTATCTTAAGATGGTATGGAATCCCACTGTGTTTTATAAATATTATAAAAAGCTGCTACAGCAAGTTTGCATGCAGTGTTGAAACTTCAGAACTAAAGTTTGAAGTAAAAACAGGCGTGCGACAAGGATGTGTTATGTCAGCCCTATTATTCAACACTGTCATAGATTGGGTGATGCGTAAAACAACGGAAGATAAGGCAAGAGGTATTAGATGGACGCTCACATCCACTCTGGAAGACCTAGATTTTGCAGATGACATCGCACTCCTATCTCATACACATAGAGATATCCAGGAAAAGACCTGCCGCCTTAACCAATATAGTGAGATGGTTGGGCTGAAAATAAATCAGAAGAAAACTGAAGTAATGACTCTGAACATAGCAACCCCAGCACCAGTCAAACTAGAAGGTAAAACCCTCCGAGATACAACCGCTTTCACATACCTTGGAAGTGTTATTAGCAATGAAGGAGGCGCTGGATCTGACATTAAAACAGACTGAGTAAGGCACGAAGTGCATTCATGACCCTTCAGACCGCCTGGAAATCTGCCCAATACAGCATCAGAACCAAGACTAGTATCTATAACAGCTGTGTGCTGTCAACATTGCTGTACGGATCGGAATGCTGGAGAATGACAGAACAGGATATGTCAAGACTCTCCGCCTTTCATACAACTTGTCTGCGAAAAATCTTACGCGTGTACTGGCCGACTACTATCTCGAATCAAGAATTGCTTGCACGATGCCAACAAGAGAATATGGGCACTATCATCCGAAGACGACGCTGGAGATGGATTGGACATGTGATGCGCATGGAGACTGGCTCCGACACGAAAACTGCACTGAGATGGACTCCAGAGGGTAGGCGAAAGCGTGGAAGACCCAAGACGACCTGGAGGAGAACGATAGAGCAAGAGCTGAAGGAAATGAATCATAGCTGGAACACAATACAGAGGAAGGCCATGAACAGGGAAGAATGGTGTACGTTTGTTGCTGCCCTAAACGCCAAGGGCGTAACAGGCTAAAGAGAGAGATAAGATAGCGCATAGGATAGAGCATATGATAGCCCATTGGATAGTGTATAGGGTAGCGCAAAAGGTAGCGCATAGGGAACCGCATAGGGTAGCGCATAGGGTAGTGCATAGGGTAGTGCATAAGGAAGCGCATATGGTAGCGCATGATGTAGCGTATGGGGTAGCGCAAGGTGTAGCGCATGGGTTAACACATCGGGTAGCGCTAACGATCTCTTAGGATAGTGCATCGGATAGCACTTAGGATAGCGCAAAAGAAAACGCATAAGATAGCGCATAGGATAGCGCATACGATAGCTCATAGAATAGCGCATAGAATAGCACATAGGATAGCGCATATGATAGTGCATAGGATAGCACATGGATTAGCACAAGAAATAGCACATAAGGTAGCGCATAGGATAGCGCATAGGGTAGTGCATAGTGTAGCGCATGGGCGAGTGCATGGGATAGCGCATGGGTTAGTTCATGGGGTAGAACATGGGCTAGCGCATAGGATAGCGCATAGGGTAGCACATAAGATAGCGCATTTGATGGCATATAGGATAGCACATAAAGTAGCGCATAGGATAATGCATAGGGTAGTGCATAGTGTAGCACATTTGACAGCGCATGGGATAGCACATGGGATAGCGCTTGAGTTAGCGCATGGGATGGCGCATGGGATAGTGCATGTGACAGTGCATGGGATAGAGCATGGGCTAGCGTATATAATAGTGCATAGAGTAGCGCATAGGATAGCGCAAAGGGTTGTGCAAAGGGTAGCGCATAGCATAGCACATAGGGTAGTGGATTGGAAAGCACATAGGGTAGCGCATAGGGTAGCGCATTGTGTAGCGCATAGGGTAGCGCTTTGGATAGTAAATAGGATAGCTCATAGGGTAGTTCATTGGGTATCACATAGGGTAACGCATAGGGTAGCGCATAGGATAGCACATAAGGTAGTGCATATGATAGAGCATAGGGTAGTGCATAGAGTTGCGCATGGGATAGCGCATAGAATGGCACATGAGATAGCACATGGGGTAGCGCTTTAGGTAGAGCATGGGGTAGCGCATAGGGTAGTGCATGGGATAGCCTATAGGATACTGAAAAGGAAAAAGCATAGGATAGCACATAGGGTAGCGTATTGGGTAGTGCATAGGGTAGTGCATAAAGTAGCGCATACTGTAACATGGTACCACATCTGTAGTTCTACTGTAACATGGTACCACATCTGGAGTTATACTGTAACATGGTATCACATCTGGAGTTATACTGTAACATGGTACCACATCTGAAGTTCTACTGTAGCATGGTACCACATCTGAAGTTCTACTGTAACATGGTATCACATCTGAAGTTATACTGTAGCATGGTACCACATCTGAAGTTCTACTGTAACATGGTACCACATCTGAAGTTCTACTGTAGCATGGTACCACATCTGAAGTTCTACTGTAACATGGTACCACATCTGAAGTTATACTGTAACATGGTACCACATCTGAAGTTCTACTGTAACATGGTACCACATCTGGAGTTATACTGTAACATGGTACCACATCTGAAGTTCTACTGTAACATGGTACCACATCTGAAGTTATACTGTAACATGGTACCACATCTGAAGTTATACTGTAACATGGTACCACATCTGAAGTTCTACTGTAACATGGTACCACATCTGTAGTTATACTGTAACATGGTATCACATCTGGAGTTATACTGTAACATGGTATCACATCTGGAGTTATACTGTAACATGGTACCACATCTGAAGTTCTACTGTAACATGGTATCACATCTGGAGTTCTACTGTAACATGGTATCAGATTTGACTAGTCGTAAGAAAGCCGTTAGAGTCTACGCATCCTTTAGGTTACCCATAGTGCACACATCCCGCAGACTGTTTTCTAAATTTGAAACAAGCGCCTCCTTGATCTCATTCTCTCTCTCTCTATACTACTTGGTTTTCCTCATACAAATCTTCAACATACATTGACAGCTGTTCTCAGAATAACATCCGGGGTCAAAGGCGCGTAGGGACAACGACGCGCCAGGATTAGTGAGCTGAGACTAATCAATATCCTACCCCACCTCCACGTGGTGACCCTGGTAACATACAACCGATCTTGTCTGGCTAAGCGGGTAGGGATCGAAGGAGAGCTACTCTGGTATAAGTAGTGATGCAGACGTAGTCACGTTAGATGAGATCCGCTCGAAACACAGACGAGCAGAATCCCAGAGTGACTATTAATGCACATCTCTCCCGGCCGATTGGAAAAGCTGAACAAATAAACAAAAAAGGATGAGGGGCGCATCCAGAGAAGAGACGTGGGCCCACACGGGGCGAAACTAGGAGCCCTGAGGTGGGAGCCAGAGTTGAATTGCGTGTTCTGACAGTCTCGTGGCATAGTAAATGTGAACACGGTGAGAAATCTGATAAACACGGTGAGCAGGCACCAAGAGCGAATACGCATACGGATGAAACACAGGTGAGTCCACGGTGCTGATGATGTAGCGACAAAAGGCGTGGTGTGCGTAGAGGTGAGCAGGCCACCCAATGCGCAGAAATCCTGCAGAGCCCAGCAGTGGCTTGAATCCAGTGGCCGTTAACGAATGCTAACTCCTCCGGAGTAAATAGCCGCACTAAAATTGCCAGCTGTGGGGTCAAGAGTCCATGAGAACGAAGGGTAACAAAAAAAATGGTCGCACCACAATTGCCAGTTCTTGACAAGTGCCGATGAAAACATTCACCGGACGATACAAGGAAAGATTGCAGCTAACTCCTTACAAGAGGCCAAGCGCAGATATATCTATTGGGTAAAGTTAGCCGAGCTCAAATTCTAAAGTTGCGTTCTAGCGCCTAACGAAACTGCCTTCCCTGAAAACAACCTGGCACGGTACTGTTGTTCTTACAACTAACATCCCAGAAAAAACCGGGGAGGGTGATGCTTGGCGAGCGCAAAATCTAAGTTGCGATGATAGCGCCTAATGAAACGACCCTCTACATTATTTGTGCACAGCCCCAGTCCAATGTTTCCCGGGGCCAGGGAAAATGCAGAGTAGCAACCGCAAATTGCCAAGTGTCGACATGCGCCTCGGAAAAGCTGAGAATGTCCCATTTCTGGCTTTAAGCCGCACACTGCGTCACGGCGGAAGTCTGTTGCATGCCATAAGCCGCACACTGCGCCATAGAGTTGTTTTCCTTATAAAAAGTATTTCTTGTATTACTTCTACTGTTTTACTTATACTACTTTTCAACCTTGTTATTCTATTGTGCTGTCTAGTTTTCTTCAATTTAGTATATAATAATATATATATATATGTTTATTTATTGACGAGTAGTTGGGATCGTTTTATTAAAAAAAATTTTTTTTTTTACTTCCTTTGAATTAACTGCTTAAAAATTGAGGAAATAACTGTGCGTAGAAAGAAGAGTTAACGTGGCCTGAAAAGTAAGGCAGACATTGTAAAGATCTGACAGATTGTCCAGATCCAAACATTGGCGAAGGCCGACACTTTTCACGGTGTGTTATATGAGTAAGAACCTGTCCCACAAAGTGACTATTAATGCACGTCTCTCCCGGCCGTTGAGAAAGGCTGAACGGATAAACATAGAGGGATGAGATTTGCATCAAGAGAAGAGACGTGGGTCCACATGGGGAAAAACTCAGAGCCCTAGGGAGGGGAGGGCGAATTGAGTTGCACGGTGGCGAGCCTCGACGATGGGGATTCCATCCAGAGAAAAATAACCACGTTTCCCTTCACAGAGAACTACTACTGCCTTGCAGTTTGATTGGGGACAATCAAAGACTAGCGGAGCAAACCGTACACAAAACTGGACGGCAGGCAAACCAGGTAGTCCAAAATAAGACTGGTAACCTTGGCAGATGACGCTTAACATCCTGGGAGGGAATGTTGTCTAAGGTCACTTCCTAAAAGTAAATAGCAGCCTGCTGCCTTGCAGGTCTGCTGGGGACAGCCAAAGTCTAACGGAGAGCGAACCCAGTAAACGCTGGCTGACCGGACACGTTGCCAAAGGATAAGCACCAGAGTTCCAAATAGTGCTGAAGATGTGACGAAAAACACACAACTGCTGAAGGCTGCATGAATCAGATTTCTACATTCAAAGATTTATGGAGAAATCTGGTACATCAGTCTAATCGATGATCGAGAGAGAGAGAGAGAGAGAGAGAATAGCATCCGAATTTATTTTTTGTTCATATCTCTTCCTTTCTTTCTATCATATGCTGTCCAATAGCTTTTGAATTAATAAAAGCCAACTGCACCCAGTACTAAATTTGCATAAATCATTGTCCAAACTTACAAAGACATGTCGGCTCTGGTGTTTGCATTGCACTTGTCCGAGTGTCTCAACCGATCCAACAGATGGGCGTGGATACGGATGAAATCCTTTTAGACGAGATTAATCCACGAAGAGTGAGAGACAGTCACAAGCAGAAAAACAAATAATAAATAATATTCTATTTTGTTATGTCTGGTATAAGTTTTTTTAAGAAATAGCCTTAAAGACTTTAGGAACCTAAGTCCGTAGCCATTTTGTCTTAACACTTTGACCTCATAACCTTTTCAGCCTGTCGGCTTACTCTTGCTTATTTGACATTGCTTCTTTGATGAGAAACATTCCTTTCAGCAACTTCCGGTCACAAAAGGTGTTCAGAAGATTGAGAGACCAGTCGCTTTTTTTTGTTTGACCCCTGGTCATTTCGCATGCGGACGCACGCGTGGGAGTGGACATCAGACAAAAATCAGGAATAGTGACCACGCAGCGGGAATGCAGCAATGAAAGCGGTAGTCTGACGACATCATTAATCTCATCTGACAGCGATGTCCCTCTGTGTTTGACAAGCCACATTGTGATGAAGCCGAGCAGAAACTGATGTGAGTCGGTGGAACAATGTGAAGATGTGTGAAATTATTCCTGGCCAAACCGCGCTTACCTGTTCTATGGTTATGGTTCTGTGATCAAGTCTTTGACAGTTTCACCCTAACATACAGGCTGGATATTAAAATTTAGATAATCTGACTGTGCGGGGTTAGGTCAAGTTCAAAGTACACGCCAGGCTTTGTTGTTGTTGACTGTGCTGTGCTCAAATGATACAATCGTTGTCCGCTTTTACATCGGGGTTCTCTCCAGCGTAGAAGTTACTGTGCTTAGTTCGCTCCCACGTTCTCTCCAGCATAGAAGTTACTGTGCTTAGTTCGCTCCCACGTTCTCTCCAGCATAGAAGTTACTGTGCTTAGTTCGCTCCCACGTTCTCTCCAGCATAGAAGTTACTGTGCTTAGTTCGCTCCCACATTCTCTGCAGCATAGAAGTTACTGTGCTTAGTTCGCTCCCACATTCTCTGCAGCATAGAAGTTACTGTGCTTAGTTCGCTCCCACGTTCTCTGCAGCATAGAAGTTACTGTGCTTAGTTCGCTCCCACATTCTCTGCAGCATAGAAGTTACTGTGCTTAGTTCGCTCCCACATTCTCTGCAGCATAGAAGTTACTGTGCTTAGTTCGCTCCCACGTTCTCTGCAGCGTAGAAGTTACTGTGCTTAGTTCGCTCCCACGTTCTCTGCAGCATAGAAGTTACTGTGCTAGTTCGCTCCACGTTCTCTGCAGCATAGAAGTTACTGTGCTTAGTTCGCTCCACGTTCTCTCCAGCGTAGAAGTTACTGTGCTTAGTTCGCTCCCACGTTCTCTGCAGCATAGAAGTTACTGTGCTTAGTTCGCTCCCACATTCTCTGCAGCATAGAAGTTACTGTGCTTAGTTCGCTCCCACGTTCTCTGCAGCATAGAAGTTACTGTGCTTAGTTCGCTCCCACGTTCTCTGCAGCATAGAAGTTACTGTGCTTAGTTCGCTCCCACGTTCTCTGCAGCATAGAAGTTACTGTGCTTAGTTCGCTCCCACGTTCTCTGCAGCATAGAAGTTACTGTGCTTAGTTCGCTCCCACGTTCTCTGCAGCATAGAAGTTACTGTGCTTAGTTCGCTCCCACGTTCTCTGCAGCATAGAAGTTACTGTGCTTAGTTCGCTCCCACGTTCTCTGCAGCATAGAAGTTACTGTGCTTAGTTCGCTCCCACGTTCTCTGCAGCATAGAAGTTACTGTGCTTAGTTCGCTCCCACGTTCTCTGCAGCATAGAAGTTACTGTGCTTAGTTCGTTCCCTCGTAGAGCCATCGGGATATTTTTTTCAGAGATCCCTGATCTCAGTGTAGGTGAGATCGTGTTCCTAGTCCTATCTCAGTGTAGGTGAGATTGTGTTCCTAGTCCTATCTGTGTAGGTGAGATCGTGTTCCTAGTCATATCTCAGTGTAGGTGAGATCGAGTTTCTAGTCCTATCGGAGATGGGCGATAAAACGTAGGTCCTGTGTTCATGTTGAACACGTAAAAGAATCCTTTGGTTGTTCAAAAATCTAGAAGAGCAGGCTGAAAAGCCGCTGCCCGGGACAAATTCATTAGAAAGATTATAAACTAAAAATCCTACAAAAAATATTCCCTATCTTTTAAATTACGTCAGGGACCCTCGCCAGCGCTACGGAGTTCATACACTGCCGCTGAGATCTTCTTGTGTAAGAAAAAGATTGGAGCACATATGGTTATTCACCGAAGTGTAATGATGATGGTACAATTAGGGTTAGGGTTGGGGTTAGGGTTGGGGTTAGGGTTAGCAATTCCCTAAGATATCTATAGTATCCTTTACTTATCGGATCTAAGTTACATGTACATCTGAAGTCAGGGTAAGACTCGTCTGAATGGCGAGGAGCACTGGTTATTAGGAAAGCAAGTCTTCACGCAAACTCAATCAGAATTGCGATATTAGACACAACACCTAACTTCACAGCGGACGAAAGGAACAAAAATGCACATGCAACTGAAATTTTTATTTTCGTGTGATTTGGGACATATGCTGACACGAGCAAAGACACCGTCTCGTGATATTGTTTACATATTCATAATGTTGTTTACAACAGACAGGTGGTGCACAGAACATGTCAAATACTATAGAACAAAGTTCAAGAAGAACGGAGTTTTATGTGTTGTGAACGTAAAGTACTCGACTCTTGTTTCAAACATACTCGTCACGTTCCAGCCTCGTAGAGAGATTGTGATATTTGGCCACAGGCTACTGATATCAGTGGACATGAGTACGGCATCGCTCTCACCAAACAGATCTGATATCATGCTACAGTATAACTCCAGATGTGGTACTTTAACAGTGGGGGTTTTATTGTTTCTAAAATCTTAGTTACCCGTCTGTACAAATGTGTGTTCTTGTTAGACAATCAATCAATCAATCAATCAATCATTCAGATAATATGCATACACTTTGACTAAAATTTGCACGTGTCTGTAATACAAGCCGTAGAAGCATAAAGGTGGCGTAACGTACCCACGTTATCGGCGTAAAACTACAAACATTCCAAAACCTCTGAAGTCGGGGTAATGCTTCCCTGATTGGCGAGGGACACTGGTGATAAGGGAAGCAAGACTTCACGTAAATATCAGACAGAGGTGTCACATTATGCGGTACGAATACGCATGAGTTCATAGCGAAGACAAATTTTTTTTTTGAAAACGATCACAAAGGGTGGTTAACTTGGTTGATAGTCATACTGATCTCGATGTAGGTGAGATCGGCTTCCTAGTCATGTCGGAGACTGACGACAAAACCTAGGTTCTGTGCTCAAGTTGAACCCGTAAAAACATTTGACCGTTGAAAATCGATATTAGTAGACTGCGAAGATGCTGGTCCGGACAAAATTATTTTTTAAATATTACGGCAGGAGACCCACCAAGAACAATGGTTGTATTATTTTTAAATTTACAGAAAAAAAACTAACAAAGATATCGTCATACAATTTGATCACCTGTTTGCAAAAGACATTGTTTTCGATGATAAACAACGTTTAGTGTATGTATTCTAATTAGTTATTTAAAAAATAATTAATTTTCTTTAAAATATATTATAAAAAAACCACCATTCATCATGCAGTGGATTTCACAAATATAGGAAGTGCAAAGAATGTCAAACTGGCATATGATGTATATATCACACATAGCTATAGCGTGAACCTCCACTTTTGTCTAAACTGTATATAAGCAGAGATATTGCTTTTCTAATTTGAATTTTTTTTTTTTATGTGGAAGGGTTACATTGCAAAAACCATATCTACAAAGCCAATTGAGTTAATTTTTGGAGGTTCACGCTATAATTATGGGTGATATGTACATCATATGCCAGTTTGACATTCTTTGCACTTCTTATGTTTTTGAAATCCATTGCCCGATGAAGTGGGGGTTTTTTTACAATATATTTTCAAGAAAATTAATTATCTTTTAAATAACTAATTACAGTGCATACACTAAACGTTGTTTATCATCGACAACAATGCATTTTGTAACAAGTGGCCAAATTGTATGACAATATGTTTAGTAGTTTTTTTCTGTGAATTTTAAAAAAATACAACCCTATTTCTGGATGGGTCTCCCGCTTTAAAATAAAATGTTCAACAAAATGTTCACCATCTTCAAGAACTTGACAAAATGTTCACCATATTCAAGAACTTGATAAAATGTTCCCATCTTCAAGAACTTGAAAAAAAAATGTTCACCATATTCAAGAACTTGACAAAATGTTCACCATCTTCAAGAACTTGACAAAATGTTCACCATCTTCAAGAACTTGGACAAAATATTCACCATCTTCAAGAACTTGGACAAAATATTCACCATCTTCAATAACTTGATAAAATATTCACCATCTTCAATAACTTGACAAAATATTCACCATTTTCAAGAACTCAACAAAATGTTCACCATCTTCAAAAATTGGACAAAATGTTCACCATATTCAAGAAATTGACAAAATGTTCCCATCTTCAAGAACTTGACAAAATATTCACCATCTTCAAGAACTTGACAAAATATTCACCATCTTCAAGAACTTGACAAAAAATGTTCACCATATTCAAGAACTTGACAAAATATTTCCATCTTCAAGAACTTGACAAAATATTCACCATCTTCAAGAACTTGACAAAATATTCACCATCTTCAAGAACTTGACAAAATGTTTACATCTTCAAGAACTCGACAAAATGTTCACCATCTTCAAGAACTTGAACAAAATGTTCACATCTTCAAGAACTCGACAAAATGTTCACCATCTTCAAGAACTTGGACAAAATATTCACCATCTTCAAGAACTTGGACAAAATGTTCACCATCTTCAAGAACTTGGACAAAATGTTCACCATCTTCAAGAACTTGGACAAAATGTTCACCATCTTCAAGAACGAGTATGTTTCTGAGACATGACATCTGACAAAAAAGTATAGCATATAAACTGCAGACGTTTGCTGGCAGATGCCTTCGCTGCAAGCTCTTAATATGGTAATATAAACTGCAGACGTTTGCTGGCAGATGCCTTCGCTGCAAGCTCTTAATATGGTAATATAAACTGCAGACGTTTGCTGGCAGATGCCTTCGCTGCAAGCTCTTAATATGGTAATGTAAACTGCAGACGTTTGCTGGCAGATGCCTTCGCTGCAAGCTCTTAATATGGTAATGTAAACTGCAGACGTTTGCTGGCAGATGCCTTCGCTGCAAGCTCTTAATATGGTAATGTAAACTGCAGACGTTTGCTGGCAGATGCCTTCGCTGCATGCTCTTAATATGGTAATGTAAACTGCAGACGTTTGCTGGCAGATGCCTTCGCTGCAAGCTCTTAATATGGTAATGGGGAGGACAACAAATGTAGAAAGTAACAAGAAAGTGGATATTGAGAAAAGAAAGAGACGAAGAACTGGACGCACCGTCAGAAAACAACAACACGACATAACCCAAGGCGTCATCATCAAATAGCTTGTCCTGAGCAGAACTTTGCCACACCAACAGTTCTTCGAAATTTCTCTCTCTCACCATCAGTTACTCTCTCTCTCTCTCTCTCACCATCAGTTACTCTCTCTCTCTCTCTCTCTCTCACCATCAGTTACACCTAGAATCAATCCTCTCCGTGGTCTTCATCTTCTCCGCTTTGCCGGTATTCGTCCTTCCATGATGGCCTTCCCCATCCCACTGTACCAGATGCGTACTTCATTGAAAGCCATATTCGGAGAGGGGAGGCCCCTTTATTAGTTTTTACTTCCTTCAATCCCCAAGAGAGTGGGAGCTTAATCCTGCCAAGAGAGTGGAAGCTTAATCCTGCCAAGAGAGTGGGAGCTTAATCCTGCCAAGAGAGTGGAAGCTTAATCCTGCCAAGAAAGTGGAAGCTTAATCCTTCTTATGTCGGTGCAACATATTTGTCTAGTCAGAACGAATGTGTCGCAGGATTTGGGTTGACATAAAACGTGTGTCATTTTACTCTTCATTTAAAACTTCTTATGAAATATATGAATACCTTTTGTTCATACAAACATACTTGGTGGTTTCTGTTGATACAAACATACTTGATGGTTTCTGTTGATACAAACATACTTGGTGGTTTCTGTTCATACAAACATACTTGGTGGTTTCTATTCATACAAACATACTTGGTGGTTTCTGTTGATACAAACATACTTGGTGGTTTCTGTTAATACAAACATACTTGATGGTTCTGTTGATACAAACATACTTGGTGGTTTCTGTTCATACAAACATACTTGGTGGTTTCTGTGGCTTTGGACAGTGTACAGCGCACACGCAAGACAAATAAACAACTTCCACACAAGCTATCTACACAGAATACTAAATATAAACTGGCAGAACAAAATTCCAGACAGCGAAATCCCCGCAAGAGCAAAGATCCCAAGCCTCAACATCCTGTTACAGAAGGCCCAAGAGAGATGGGCAGGTCACGTTGCTAGGATGCCTGATAAACGCATCCCCAAAACAGTTGATGTATGGCAACTTGAAGTGGGTAGACGTTTGGCTGGTGGACAGACAAAAAACCGCGTTAAAGACACTCTTGGAGTGTCTCTGAAATGCTACGATACAAATTCCACGTGCTGGGAATCCCTTGCGCAAGATCGCCAAATGTGGCGCTGTAACAACACAAGAGGAGCTCGCATAACTGAGAATTGTCATGCCACTGAAGCGCAGAGAAAACGAGCTGCGAGAAAAGACAGAGCACACAACACCTACATGTCTAACCTTGATCATGTATGCCCCGCCTGTGGTAGGGGATTGAGCTCTAGGGTTGGACTCCAGAGTCACCTCCGCACACACCAAAGAGGTGCAGCAGCACACGTCTGATGCTGGTGTCATCATCGATTGCGATGGACGGCTATCATTATTATTATGTGGCTAAGTGGTTATGTGGCTAAGTCGTTATGTGGCTAAGTGGTTATGTGGCTAAGTGGTTATGTGGCTAAGTGGTTATGTAGCTAAGTGGTTATGTGGCTAAGTGGTTATGTGGCTAAGTGGTTATGTGGCTAAGTGGTTATGTGACTGAGTGGTTACACTCCTTATGAAATATTAATACTTTCTGTTTATACTTATTTACTTATTCCGATCCTCGTGGAGCATAGGGCCTAAACAGTTGTTCGCCACTTGTCCCTGCCTTTGGTAGTTTTCTTTATGACTTGTCAGGATAGACTAGCATTCTTCAGTTCTTCAAGAACACTTCTTCTCCATGTCTGTTCCACTAAAGTGCTTGTTTAGTGACATTCGACTGTGTCTTCCGCAGGGTATGTCCGACATATCGCCATTTTCTCAGATTAACCTAGGTCATCATGGATTCCTGTTCTGTTCTTGTCCACATGTCTGTCTTTACAACTCTGTCATTCCATCTCAGTCTGAGAATACCATCTCAGTGTGAGAATACCATCTCAGTGTGAGAATACCATCTCAGTGTAAGAATACCATCTCAGTGTAAGAATACCATCTCAGTGTAAGAATACCATCTCAGTGTAAGAATACCATCTCAGTGTAAGAATATCATCTCAGTCTGATAATACCATCTCAGTGTAAGAATATCATCTCAGTCTGAGAATACCATCTCAGTCTGAGAATACCATCTCAGTGTAATAATACCATCTCAGTCTGAGAATACCATCTCAGTGTAAGAATACCATCTCAGTGTAAGAATCCCATCTCAGTGTGAGAATACCATCTCAGTGTAAGAATACCATCTCAGTGTGAGAATATCATCTCAGTGTAAGAATACCATCTCAGTGTGAGAATACCATCTCAGTGTAAGAATACCATCTCAGTGTAAGAATATCATCTCAGTCTGAGAATACCATCTTAGTGTAAGAATATCATCTCAGTCTGATAATACCATCTCAGTGTAAGAATATCATCTCAGTCTGAGAATACCATCTCAGTGTAATAATACCATCTCAGTCTGAGAATACCATCTCAGTGTAAGAATACCATCTCAGTGTAAGAATCCCATCTCAGTGTGAGAATACCATCTCAGTGTAAGAATACCATCTCAGTGTGAGAATATCATCTCAGTGTAAGAATACCATCTCAGTGTGAGAATACCATCTCAGTGTAAGAATACCATCTCAGTGTAAGAATATCATCTCAGTCTGAGAATACCATCTTAGTGTAAGAATATCATCTCAGTCTGATAATACCATCTCAGTGTAAGAATATCATCTCAGTCTGAGAATACCATCTCAGTGTAAGAATATCATCTCAGTCTGAGAATATCATCTCAGTCTGAGAATACCATCTCAGTGTAATAATACCATCTCAGTCTGAGAATACCATCTCAGTGTAAGAATATCATCTCAGTCTGAGAATACCATCTCAGTCTGAGAATACCATCTCAGTCTGAGAATACCATCTCAGTGTAAGAATATCATCTCAGTGTAAGAATATCATCTCAGTCTGAGAATACCATCTCAGTCTGAGAATACCATCTCAGTGTGAGAATACCATCTCAGTGTAAGAATATCATCTCAGTCTGAGAATACCATCTCAGTGTAAGAATATCATCTCAGTCTGAGTACCATCTCAGTGTGAGAATATGAGACTCAGTTTAACACTTGTGAAAGAAACAACGCAGTCCAGATTCGAATCCACGACCTTAGAAACGCACGACAAACGGCTTGATCACTTCGTCACAGAGATTCCCCGCAGATTTAGTATTGGTATTTTAACCAAATTCTGGACCTAAAGCTCAAGTGATTGACGTGACCGTCGTCAGCGTCATAGCAAGCCAGAGCTGCCAAAATCCCTTCTTATCTCCTAGTGGTAGTCCCGATAACAGGCTGAATCACTACAGTCTGGTAAACGACTAGGGTTTGAAGACGTCAAAGACATTTGATCTAAAAGCTATATTCAAAACATGTTTTGTTTGGGTGGAAGGATAAACCAAATCATACTTGCTGGAAACTACAACACAACGATACTTGCTGGAAACTACAACACAACGATACTTGCTGAAAACTACAACACAACGATACTTGCTGGAAACTACAACACAACGATACTTGCTGGAAACTACAACACAACGATACTTGCTGGAAACTACAACACAACGATACTTGCTGGAAACTACAATACAACGATACTTGCTGGAAACTACAACACAACGATACTTTCTGGAAACTACAACACAACGATACTTGCTGGAAACTACAACACAACGATACTTGCTGGAAACTACAACACAACGATACTTGCTGGAAACTACAACACAACGATACTTGCTGGAAACTACAACACAACGATACTTGCTGGAAACTACAACACAACGATACTTGCTGGAAACTACAACACAACGATACTTGCTGGAAACTACAATACAACGATACTTGCTGGAAACTACAACACAACGATACTTGCTGGAAACTACAACACAACGATACTTGCTGAAAACTACAACACAACGATACTTGCTGGAAACTACAACACAACGATACTTGCTGGAAACTACAACACAACGATACTTGCTGGAAACTACAACACAACGATGCTTGCTGGAAACTACAACACAACGATACTTGCTGGAAACTACAACACAACGATACTTGCTGAAAACTACAACACAACGATACTTGCTGAAAACTACAACACAACGCAACAAACTCCTTGCCAGAACAAAAAAAGAAGAAGAAGAAGAAGAAACCATATTCAAATTAAAAAAAAAAAACATTCGCTTAAAATAGTCGAATTACTACATCTTTTTCTGTTTCCAGATACCATCTCCACCCCACCTTCCTCACCCCACCATCCTCATCCAACCACCCACTATTCCCACCCCACAATCCTCAACCCACCATCCCCACCCCACCATCCCCACCACACAATCCCCACCCCACCATTCAATTATTATCGCTTCTGAAAGATTGAGTTTCAAGACAAAACCTAACATGGGATTTAGATTGTTCACTGTTAAGACAACCCCCAGTGTGTTGTCGGGGCTCACATGGGGAGCAAAGAATAGTAACACTGCTACCTACAAGGCATGTCGTAAGAGATGACTGAGGTAGGAGTCTAGGAAGCTACCTAACAAGTAAAAGCGTTGACAGAAATCGGATGTGCTGACCTACTTGTAGGGTTAGTAACTGGCACAATGTACAATTGCTCTTAGGCTCGGATCACATACAGATCACAAAGAGTAGTTTAACAAGTGGTCCATATGGAGCGTTCGAAGAAGAAGACATCCCAAACAAGAGATTTTAGATTGTTCAGTTACAACCCAAACAAGAGGTTTAGATTGTTCAGTTACAACCCAAACAAGAGGTTTAGATTGTTCAGTTTCAACCCACAACAAGAGGTTTAGATTGTTCAGTTTCAACCCAAACAAGAGGTTTAGATTGTTCAGTTACATCCCAAACAAGAGGTTTTAGATTGTTAACTGTTAAGTAAGAGAAACATTAGAAAGTTTGAGAAAACGTTTCGTCAGTAAACATTGATTACGCGTGACTCTCAGAGGTCAACGCACTCGACAGACTCTCGTTGCGAGGACGAACGTGCCTGTTCCAAGTTAAGGGAACGTTTCTACCACCAGTTCTTATCTGTTTTCTTTACCGTGCCCTGCAGAGAACAGATCAGGTTTCCATCTTTTGTGTGTTCAGTTTATTTGTATTTTGGGCTTTCACAACATCAAAAAACGAAAAGACTGCAGATAACAGTGCTAATATCCAACAGATGAGGTAGATGTCTGGACGACATTGTGTGTTTGCTTTCTTAAAGCGTGCATTCTTCTTCTACTTTTTCTTTTCTTTTTATTCCTGCCGGCAGCCAATGAAACGTAGGGTTACAATTTACAACTAACATTTATATTAACTTTTTAGTTGAGCATTTATAGTAAAACATAGTGTGTAGTTGAGTGTTAGTAAAACATAGTGTGTAGTTGAGTGTTAGTAAAACAGTGTGTAGTTGAGTGTTAGTAAAACATAGTGTGTAGTTGAGCGAGAGTGTAGTTGAGCGAGTGTGTAGTTGAGCGAGTGCATAGTTGAGCAAGTGTGTAGTTGAGCGAGTGTGTAGTTGAGCGAGTGTGTAGTTGAGCGAGTGTGTAGTTGAGCGAGTGTGTAGTTTAGCGAGTGTGTAGTTGAGTGTACATAGTAAAACATAGTGTGTAGTTGAGCGAGTGTGTAGTTGAGCGAGTGTGTAGTTGAGTGAGTGTGTAGTTGAGCAAGTGTGTAGTTGAGCGAGTGTGTAGTTGAGCGAGTGTGTAGTTGAGTGTTCATAGTAAAACATAGTGTGTAGTTGAGCGAGTGTGTAGTTAAGCGAGAGTGTAGTTGAGTGAGTGTGTAGTTGAGCGAGTGTGTAGTTGAGTGAGTGTGTAGAGTGTATGTAGTTGAGTGTTCATAGTAAAACATAGTGTGTAGTTAAGTGAGTGTGTAGTTGAGCGAGTGTGTAGTTGAGTGAGTGTGTAGTTAAGCGAGTGTGTAGTTGAGCGAGTGTGTAGTTGAGCGAGTGTGTAGTTGAGCGAGTGCGTAGTTGAGCGAGTGCGTAGTTGAGCGAGTGTGTAGTTGAGCGAGTGCGTAGTTGAGCGAGTGTGTTGAGCGAGTGTGTAGTTGAGCGAGTGTGTAGTTGGGTGTACATAGTAAAAAAGTGCGGAAATCGTTTTTAACACTAAGCCAGTTTTTTTAAATTTTAGTTGTAGCTTTGTAACAAAGTCAATTCTATATATTTGGGTTGTCTCTTTCTCACTCTCTCCCTCCTCTCTTACTCTCTCTATTATTATCTCTGTCTCTCTTACTCTCTCTATTACTATCTCTGTCTCTCTTACTCTCTCTGTCTTTCTCTCTCTCTCTTACTCTCTCTGTCTCTCTTTGTCTCTCTTACTCTCTGTTTCTCTCTTACTATCTCTTACTCTCTCTACTCTCTCTCTTATTATCTCTGTCTCTCTTACTCTCTCTGTCTTACTCTGTCTTACTCTCTCTGTCTTACTCTCTCTCTTACTCTCTCTGTTTTACTCTCTGTCTTACTCTCTCTGTCTTACTCTCTCTCTTACTCTCTCTGTCTCTCTTTCTCTGTCTCTCTTACTCTCTCTGTCTTACTCTCTATGTCTCTCTTACTCTCTCTGTTGTACTCTCTCTGTCTTACTCTCTCTCTTACTCTCTCTGTCTCTCTTTCTCTGTCTTACTCTCTGTCTTACTCTCTCTGTCTTACTCTCTCCGTCTCTCTTACTCTCTCTGTCTTACTCTCTCTGTCTCTCTTACTCTCTCTCTCTTACTCTCTCTGTCTCTCTCACTCTCTGTCTCACTTGCGATCACCGCCCAGACTGACGTACCAGATCTCCCCATAAATTCTATTCGGGCAAGAAAACCAATTTGATAAGATGCAACGTGAATTGTATGTAATATTGTCGTGGCGTCAATAGACAATTTGCCGCGAGATTGGGGGGTGAATATAAAATTGCCTAGTTAGTAGTTTACTGGCGCGAAAATGGATAAGACCAGAATCTCTGAAGTCGGAAGTGTAACGCCTAAATGGGGAGGGACACATGCTTTCACTTGCAGTGGCATAAAATCAGTCAGAAGTGCCATACTAGACTAGGCTCTGGCTACTACGCCTGAATTGTAGCGGACGGACGCAAGTGTCATACTACACTCTAGTCTCTGGCTACTACGCCTGAATTGTTAGCGGATGGACGCAAGTGTCATACTAGACTCTAGTCTCTGGCTACTACGCCTGAATTGTTAGCGGACGGACGCAAGTATCATACTAGACTCTAGTCTCTGGCTACTACGCCAGAATTGTTTGTTAGCGGACGGACGCAAGTGCCATACTAGACTAGGCTCTGGCTACTACGCCTGAATTGATAGTGGACGGACGCAAGAAGAGAAAGAAGACCAGAATCGCATAAAACTTCTAATAGTATTTTCCAGAGTAGGGTGGACGTTCTCTCCCTCTACCTTTGGACGCCCATGGACATTGAAAGATATTCTATAAATGACAGAAAGATTGTCTATAAATGACAGAAAGATTGTCTATAAATCAACATCACATGTGGAGGCAAAAGAGAGCACAAAAGGCAGAGAGAACATCCTATTTATCAGCTCCAGTCTCCAGTTTTACCTGCAACAACTGTGACAAGGATTGCCACTCCAGAATAGGACATTTACAGCCACAAGAAACGTTGTGATTCAGCTCAGAACATGTTACGTGACGCAATACCTATTGTCTCCTGAGACAAAGAGGCCAATGATGATGATATCCTATAATGACAGAAATATAGTCTTTTTTTTTTTCAGAAGCACTTGAGCTGAAAGCTCTTCGGCTCGGTGTCATGGACATCGTAACCCTTCGGTTCGGTGCCACGAACACCGTAAATCTGGGGAACATGTAGCTTTTCTGCCTGTCCGCGGAGTTGAACCCGCACATACAGAGGACTTGTCACCCGTAGTCCAACGCGCTACGAACACGCTGGGCACGCGGGCAAATATAGTCTATAAATGACAGAAAGATTGTCTATAAATGACAGAAAGATTGTCTATAAATGACAGACCTGTATGAAGCTAACATGGATAATTTTCTTTATAAGCGCGGCCATTACATCCGTGTTCAGGAGCGAAGAGTATTTAAGAAAGGGTTAAAGGTCATCAAACGTTTGCTGCAACATATATAAGCATGAACACATTCCAAATCCCAAGTTTCTTGGGTAAACATCACCAAGTGGACAACTCGCGTCTCTAGGGACGCTACAGAAATAATAATGGAGTCGTGTCGATAAATGTCTCTTGGTTGAAGTTCTTGCCTGATAGTTATATCTTTGTGAGATTAACCTTTGTAATTTGGTCATTTACAAGATGTCGGCTTCTTTGATCTAGCTCTGTTTTACTTCTGATAATAAATAATGGCAATAGGTGTGTCTGTTTGTGTGTTTGTTCGTGTGTGTTCTCAGTTTGTGTGTGTGTTCTCAGTTTGTATGTGTTCTCAGTTTGTGTGTATGTTCTCAGTTTGTGTGTGTGTTCTCAGTTTGTGTGTGTGTTCTCAGTTTGTGTGTGTGTTCTCAGTTTGCATGTGTGTTCTCAGTTTGTGTGTGCCAGTGCTAGTTGTATTTATGTGTGTCTGTGTGTGTTTGTGTGTGTTCTCAGTTTGTGTGTGTGTTCTCAGTTTGTATGTGTGTTCTCAGTTTGTGTGTGCCAGTGCTAGTTGTATTTATGTGTGTCTGTGTGTGTTTGTGTGTGTTCTCAGTTTGTTTCTGTGTGGTAGTGTTAGTTTTCTTTATGTGTGTCTGTGTGTGTGTGTGTGGTTGTGTGTTTTGTTCTTTTATTTTTCTAACCTTCGTCTGTGTACCATCTTCAACGAAAATTGTCAAAGTATTGATTCTTCTTCGAACACTCCATATCGTCCACTTGTCAACCACTCTGTGTGATCTGTATGTGATCTGAACCTAAGAGCGATTGTACGTTGTGCCAGTAATGCTCCTACAAGTAGGTCAGCACATCCGATTTCTGCACTGCTTTTTATTTACTAAGGTAGCATCCATAGGGCCTACATCAGTCGCCTCTTTCGACATGCATTGTAGGTAGCAGTGGTACTATTCTTTGCTTTCCTTGCTTCCCTTACTATTCTGTCTGGACCCCGGCACCACTCGGACGAAAAGAAATAATCGATATTCTTTAGAACACGTTATGAGAAGAAGAAAGTTTGAAAACATTTTGACAACGGGCACGATACAGGGGAAGAGAGATAGAGGTCATCAGAGGGAAACGTTTCTAGACAGCCTAGCATCATCGCAAGAAGTAAACATTGCATTAGAAGTCATAGCTAGAACATGAAAGATAAAGTCATAGCTAGAACATCTAGAACATGATAACGTCATAGCTAGAACATGAAAGATAAAGTCATAGTTAGAACATCTAGAACATGATAACGTCATAGCTAGAACATGAAAGATAAAGTCATAGCTAGAACATCTAGAACATGATAAAGTCATATTTAGAACATGAAACATGATAAAGTCATATTTCGAACATGAAAGATAAAGTCATAGTTAGACAATGAAAGATAAAGTCATAGTTAGAACATGAAACATGATAAAGTCATAGTTAGAACATGAAACATGTTAAAGTTATAGTTAGAACATGAAACATGATAAAGTCATAGTTAGAACATGAAACATGATAAAGTTATAGTTAGAACATGAAACATGATAAAGTTATAGTTAGAACATGAAACATGATAAAGTTATAGTTAGAACATGAAACATGTTAAAGTCATAGTTAGAACATGAAACATGTTAAAGTTATAGTTAGAACATGAAAGATAAAGTCATAGTTAGAACATGAAACATGATAAAGTCATAGTTAGAACATGAAACATGATAAAGTCATAGTTAGAACATGAAACATGATAAAGTTATAGTTAGAACATGAAACATGATAAAGTCATAGTTAGAACATGAAACATGATAAAGTTATAGTTAGAACATGAAACATGATAAAGTTATAGTTAGAACATGAAACATGATAAAGTCATAGTTAGAACATGAAACATGTTAAAGTTATAGTTAGAACATGAAACATGATAAAGTCATAGTTAGAACATGAAACATGATAAAGTTATAGTTAGAACATGAAACATGTTAAAGTTATAGTTAGAACATGAAACATGTTAAAGTTATAGTTAGAACATGAAACATGTTAAAGTCATAGTTAGAACATGAAACATGATAAAGTCATAGTTAGACAATGAAAGATAAAGTCATAGTTAGAACATGAAACATGATAAAGTCATAGTTAGAACATGAAACATGATAAAGTCATAGTTAGAACATGAAACATGATAAAGTCATAGTTAGAACATGAAACATGATAAAGTTATAGTTAGAACATGAAACATGATAAAGTCAAAGTTAGAACATGAGATAAGATAAAGTCATAATTAGAACATGAGACATGATAAAGTCATAGTTCGAACATGAAACATGATAAAGTCATAGTTAGAACATGAAAGATAAAGTCAAAGTTAGAACATGAAACATGATAAAGTTATAGTTAGAACATGAAACATGATAAAGTCATAGTTAGAACATGAAACATGTTAAAGTTATAGTTAGAACATGAAACATGATAAAGTTATAGTTAGAACATGAAACATGTTAAAGTTATAGTTAGAACATGAAACATGATAAAGTTATAGTTAGAACATGAAACATGTTAAAGTTATAGTTAGAACATGAAACATGTTAAAGTTATAGTTAGAACATGAAACATGATAAAGTTATAGTTAGAACATGAAACATGATAAAGTTATAGTTAGAACATGAAACATGTTAAAGTTATAGTTAGACAATGAAAGATAAAGTCATAGTTAGAACATGAAACATGATAAAGTCATAGTTAGAACATGAAACATGATAAAGTCATAGTTAGAACATGAAACATGATAAAGTCATAGTTAGAACATGAAACATGATAAAGTCATAGTTAGAACATGAAACATGTTAAAGTTATAGTTAGAACATGAAACATGTTAAAGTTATAGTTAGAACATGAAACATGATAAAGTTATAGTTAGAACATGAAACATGATAAAGTTATAGTTAGAACATGAAACATGTTAAAGTTATAGTTAGACAATGAAAGATAAAGTCATAGTTAGAACATGAAACATGATAAAGTCATAGTTAGAACATGAAACATGTTAAAGTTATAGTTAGAACATGAAACATGATAAAGTCATAGTTAGAACATGAAACATGATAAAGTTATAGTTAGAACATGAAACATGATAAAGTCATAGTTAGAACATGAAACATGATAAAGTTATAGTTAGAACATGAAACATGATAAAGTTATAGTTAGAACATGAAACATGATAAAGTCATAGTTAGAACATGAAAGATAAAGTCATAATTAGAACATGAGACATGATAAAGTCATAGTTCGAACATGAAACATGATAAAGTCATAGTTAGAACATGAAAGATAAAGTCAAAGTTAGAACATGAGATAAGATAAAGTCATAGTTAGAACATGAAACATGATAAAGTCGTAGCTAGAACATGAAAGATAAAGTTGGGGAAGAACATGATAACCTACACCGGGGTGGGGCGGAGTGGCTGTGGGGGTATCTCTGTGGCATAGACGTTAGGTTCTCGCCCTATCGCTCCAAAAATACTCGGTTCTCTGTCTTGTGGAAACCTCGGGATATTTTTCGAGAGACCCCTGATCTCAGTTTAGGTGAGATCGAGTTCCTAGTTCTATCGGAGATGGACGATAAACTGTAGGCCCGGTGTTAAAGTTGAGCACATAAAATAACCCCTGGCAGTTCAAAATCTAGAAATGCAGGCTGGAAAGTCGCTGTCCGGACAAAATTCATGAGAACGATTAAAACATAAACATTTCTACAAAATATTTTCCCCATCTTCTAAACCTGAACCCTAGTCGGTGCAACGGAGTTCGTGCACTGCCACTGAGATATTCCTGTATAAGAAAGAGATCGGAACTCAGAGATGGTTACTCACTGAAATGCAATGATGATGGTCTTATCAATCAATCAATCAATCAAACAAAACAATCAATCAAATAGTCAATCAATCAAACAATCAATCAAACAAACAATCAAACAATCAAACACTAAAACAATCAAACAATCAATCAAACAATCAAACACTAAAACAATCAAACAATCAATCAAACAATCAATCAAACAATCAATCAAACAAACAATCAAACAATCAATCAAACAATCAATCAAACAATCAAACAATCAAACACTAAAACAATCAATCAAACACTCAAACAATCAATCAATCAGTCAAAAAATCAGTCAAACAATAAAAAAATCAATCAATCATCAAATCTTCTAAGTAAACTGAGATGAAAATCTAGTTCAAGAAAGGACATGTTTTATAAAACGATGGTGAAAACAAAGATAAAAATATGAATGTCTGGTCTGTGAAAATAGTATAACAACTGTTTTATTCTTCAGTCCGACTTTTGTGCTGTTGTTGTGCAGTTTCCAAATTGTTGTTGTGCAGTTCCCAGATTGTTGTTGTGCAGTTCCCAGATTGTTGTTGTGCAGTTCCCAGATTGTTGTTGTGCAGTTCCCAAATTGTTGTTGTGCAGTTCCCAGAATGTTGTTGTGCAGTTTCCAAATTGTTGTTGTGCAGTTTCCAAATTGTTGCTGTGCAGTTTCCAAATTGTTGTTGTGCGGTTCCCAAATTGTTGTTCAGTGTTTGCTCTTTCATTTCTTCATGTCGCTTTCCATTGAATCCTTACAACTCCCCCTGTGCGCCGGTACTAGTGTAAACCTGAGTTGGACATAAGAGACACGTTATCTGTCTGTCCGATCTGATCTGTCCAGAATGTCCCCCCATACTAAACTAGCCACAATGAGGGACTCAAATTTGATATATTCATTCAAAGGTCACTAATATCAAACATTCTCAGTCAGACAATTTTCGGTGTCTGAAGCTTCAGAGGTAGTCAGCTCGATCACAATCCAAATGGACTTGGTTCAAACACCGAGGCGGGCAGTTTGGGAGCAAATTTGTTCGTGTGGTAGCGAAAGGTAAAAATAGACCTCACCGTTCAGAAAGCAATGGCAAACTACTGAAGGTATAAGTGGTGCCTAAAAAAATCGAAGACTCGTTGACTGTGCTTGATGGTGACGTCCTGTAAAGGATATGTCACTATTTTCCGACATCTTCATGTAGAATCACACATCTTCTTGTAGAATCACACACCTTTTCTTGTAGAATCACACATCTTGTAGAATCACACAGCTCTTCTTGTAGAATCACACATCTTCTTGTAGAATCACACATCTTCATGTAGAATCACACATCTTCTTGTAGAATCACACATCTTTTCTTGTAGAATCACATATCTTTTCTTGTAGAATCACACATCTTTTCTTGTAGAATCACACATCTTTTCTTGTAGAATCACACAGCTTTTCTTGTAGAATCACACATCTTTTCTTGTAGAATCACACATCTTGTAGAATCACACAGCTCTTCTTGTAGAATCACACATCTTCTTGTAGAATCACACATCTTCATGTAGAATCACACATCTTCTTGTAGAACCACACATCTTTTCTTGTAGAATCACACATGTTTTCTTGTAGAATCACACATCTTTTCTTGTAGAATCACACATCTTTTCTTGTAGAATCACACATCTTTTCTTGTAGAATCACACAGCTTTTCTTGTAGAATCACACATCTTTTCTTGTAGAATCACACATCTTTTCTTGTAGAATCACACAGCTTTTCTTGTAGAATCACACATCTTTTCTTGTAGAATCACACATCTTTTCTTGTAGAATCACACATCTTTTCTTGTAGAATCACACATCTTTTCTTGTAGAATCACACATCTTCTCTTGTAGAATCACACATCTTTTCTTGTAGAATCACACAGCTTCTTGTAGAATCACACATCTTTTCTTGTAGAATCACACAGCTTCTTGTAGAATCACACATCTTTTCTTGTAGAATCACGCATCTTCTTGTAGAATCACACATCTTTTCTTGTAGAATCACGAAACATATCGTTAGATTTGAGATTTTCAGACGATATTGTCAGAAATTGATATTGTAAGAAATTGATATGGCGCTTCTGAGTTTTGCGTGAAAACTTGCTGTCCTTATAATCAGTGTCCCTCAGCATTCAGGTGAGCCTTTTCCGACTTCGGAGGTATATGTATATGAACTTGTATCTCCACATTCTCACAGAAATACATCGTTGCTGCTTGCTCAACCAATCTACCAATGTTCTCTCCAATACACTCTTCATTCGCGCCAAACAATAATTGCGCTTCAGCAAACATGAATACTTCTTCTTCTTGTTTGCGTTCGTTCTTTATGACCAATTTTAATCACTCTTTGTGATATGATTTGATCTTTGCCAAGAACGTGTATACGTTGCACATTGGTTTGGTAGGCCCTAAACGTAGACTTCTACACGTTTAGGACATGTGCATCCGATTTCAGCCAAACCTCCTTACTCGCCTCTTACGACATGCGTGGCAGGTAACAGTGGTTCTATTCTTTACACCCCAAATTTCGGCCCGGTAACCACTCGGGCAAAACATGAATTCAACTTTCCTTAACATGCCTTGATGTTTTTTTCTCTCTTGTAAGGTTTATCGTGTTTGTTCGGTTGAGGTCGTGTTTGCTCGGGTAAAGTCGTGTTTGTCCGGCACTTGCAAGAAATCTGTGCTGGTTGTGGAATTCATGCCAGGCTGACAGGTGTTAATGTCAAGGGAAGCTACCGATATTACATTCTTCTTCTTCTTCTCTAGCTTCTTCTTTGCGTTCGGTTTCGTATGCTCAGTCTAAACTATGAGATGGGCTGCCTCTATGAAGCTGTATGTCAATCGGTGTTTCTCGTATATTACATTTAAAATTAGAATGATGGATGCAGGCCTTCACGCACAATTCAATCAAAAGCGCCATATCAGGCGCCCTAACTAAGTCTGAACTCAGAGAGCGAAAACCGCTCGTGTGGTGTCGGGGTGTGCAAGGAAAGCAAAGAATAGTACCACTGCAACCTACAATGCGTTGTCGTAAGAGGCAAGTGATGTAGGCCTTAGAGAAGCTACCTAGTAAATAAAAGCAGAGCAGAAATCGGACTTGTAGGCGCATATCTGGGACAACGTACAATCGCTCTTAGGTTCAGATCACATACAAATTCCACCAAGTGGTTGACAAGTGGTCGATATGGAGTGTTCGAAGAGGAAGAAGAAGAATAGAGAGCAAACACAAGAAAAAGAAGAAGAAGAATAGAGAGCAAACACAAGAAGAAGAATAGAGAGAAAACACAAGAAGAAGAAGAAGAAGAAGAATAGAGAGCAAACACAAGAAGAAGAAGAAGAATAGAGAGCAAACACAAGAAGAAGAAGAAGAATAGAGAGCAAACACAACAAGAAGAAGAACAAGAATAAAGAGCAAACACAAGAAGAAGAAGAAGAAAAAGAAGAAGAAGAATAGAGAGCAAACACAATAAGAAGAAGAAGAAGAAGAAGAAGAATAGAGAGCAAACACAAGAAGAAGAAGAAGAATAGAGAGCAAACACAAGAAGAAGAATAGAGAGCAAACACAAGAAGAAGAAGAAGAATAGAGAGCAAACACAAGAAGAAGAAGAATAGAGAGCAAACACAAGAAGAAGAAGAAGAAGAAGAAGAATAGAGAGCAAACACAAGAAGAAGAAGAATAGAGAGCAAACACAAGAAGAAGAAGAAGAAGAAGAATAGAGAGCAAACACAAGAAGAAGAAGAAGAATAGAGAGCAAACACAGAAGAAGAAGAAGAATAGAGAGCAAACACAAGAAGAAGAAGAATAGAGAGCAAACACAAGAAGAAGAAGAATAGAGAGCAAACACAAGAAGAAGAAGAAGAATAGAGAGCAAACACAAGAAGAAGAAGAAGAAGAAGAATAGAGAGCAAACACAAGAAGAAGAAGACGAATAGAGAGCAAGCACAAGAAGAAGAAGAAGAATAGAGAGCAAACACAAGAAGAAGAAGAAGAAGAAGAATAGAGAGCAAGCACAAGAAGAAGAAGAAGAATAGAGAGCAAACACAAGAAGAAGAAGAAGAAGAAGAAGAATAGAGAGCAAACACAAGAAGAAGAAGAATAGAGAGCAAACACAAGAAGAAGAAGAAGAAGAAGAAGAAGAATAGAGAGCAAGCACAAGAAGAAGAAGAAGAATAGAGAGCAAACACAAGAAGAAGAAGAAGAAGAATAGAGAGCAAACACAAGAAGAAGAAGAAGAAGAAGAATAGAGAGCAAACACAAGAAGAAGAAGAAGAATAGAGAGCAAAACAAAGAAGAAGAAGAAGAATAGAGAGCAAACACAAGAAGAAGAAGAATAGAGAGCAAACACAAGAAGAAGAAGAAGAAGAATAGAGAGCATCACAAGAAGAAGAAGAAGAATAGAGAGCAAACACAAGAAGAAGAAGAAGAAGAATAGAGAGCAAACAAAAGAAGAAGAAGAAGAATAGAGAGCAAACACAAGAAGAAGAAGAAGAAGAAGAAGAATAGAGAGCAAACACAAGAAGAAGAAGAAGAAGAATAGAAGGGAAACACAAGAAGAAGAAGAAGAATAGAGAGCAAACACAAGAAGAAGAAGAAGAAGAGAGAATAGAGAGCAAACACAAGAAGAAGAAGAAGAATAGAAGCAAACACAAGAAGAAGAAGAAGAATAGAGAGACAAACACAAGACAGAAGAAGAAGAAGAATAGAGAGAAAACACAAGAAGAAGAAGAAGAATAGAGAGCAAACACAAGAAGAAGAAGAAGAAGAAGAAGACGAGAAGAATAGAAAGAAGCACAAGAAGAAGAAGAAGAATGAGAACAAAACAGAAGAAGAAGAATAGAGAGCAAACACAAGAAGAAGAAGAAGAATAGAGAGCAAACACAAGAAGAAGAAGAAGAATAGAGAGCAAACACAAGAAGAAGAAGAAGAAGAATAGAGAGCAAACACAAGAAGAAGAAGAAGAAGAAGAATAGAGAGCAAACACAAGAAGAAGAAGAAGAAGAAGAAGAATAGAGAGCAAACACAAGAAGAAGAAGAAGAATAGAGAGCAAACACAAGAAGAAGAAGAAGAAGAAGAAGAAGAAGAATGAGAGCAAACACAAGAAGAAGAAGAAGAATGAAGCAAACACAAGAAGAAGAAGAAGAATAGAGAGCAAACACAAGAAGAAGAAGAAGAAGAGAGAGCAAACACAAGAAGAAGAAGAAGAATAGAGAGCAAACACAAGAAGAAGAAGAAGAAGAAGAAGACGAAGAATAGAAAGCAAGCACAGAGAAGAAGAAGAATAGAGAGCAAACACAAGAAGAAGAAGAATAGAGAGCAAACACACGAGAAGAAGAAGAATAGAGGCAAAGCACAAGAAGAAGAAGAAGAAGAATAGAAGCAAACACAAGAAGAAAAGAAGAAGAAGAAGAATAGAGAGCAAACACAAGAAGAAGAAGAAGAAGAAAAAGAAGAATAGAGAGCAAACACAAGAAGAAGAAGAATAGAGAGCAAACACAAGAAGAAGAAGAAGAAGAATAGAGAGCAAACACAAGAAGAAGAAGATAGAAGCAAACACAGAAGAAGAAGAAGAAAAGAAGAAGCAAACACGAAGAAGAAGAAGAAGAATAGAGAGCAAACACAAGAAGAAGAAGAAGAGAGATAGAGGCAAACACAAGAAGAAGAAGAATGAGAGCAAACACAAAGAAGAAGAAGAAGAAGAAGAATAGAGAGCAAACACAAGAAGAAGAAGAAGAATAGAGAGCAAACACAAGAAGAAGAAGAAGAATAGAGAGCAAACACAAGAAGAAGAAGAAGAATGAAGCAAACAGAAGAAGAAGAAGAATAGAGCAAATACAAGAAGAAGAAGAAGAATGATGAGCAAACTAGTAGAAGAAATAACATAGAACGTCAATTGCAGAATATCAGAAAAGAGTTATCTGAGGTCGCCACAGGAAGTAGGCTAGCAAGGCAACTCAGAAGTAAGAGATAGGCTCGATCAGATAGGCTAAATTGAATACATTTATAACTGCATTAAATTCAGATAAGTTAGTTTGTCATCAAGTATTAATCTGAGAATCATGGTTTCATGCAAGTGAAGAAATTAGGTCATCAAGTATTAATCTGAGAATCATGGTTTCATGCAAGTGACAGAAATTAGTCATCAGTATTAATCTGAGAATCATGGTTTCATGCAAGTGAAGAAATTAGGTCATCAAGTATTAATCTGAGAATCATGGTTTCATGCAAGTGAAGAAATTAGGTCATCGAAGTAGTATCAGGAGAATCCAATGAGTTTCATGCAAGTGAAGAAATTAGGTCATCAAGTATTAATCTGAGAATCATGGTTTCATGCAAGTGAAGAAATTAGGTCATCAAGTATTAATCTGAGAATCATGGTTTCATGCAAGTGAAGAAATTAGGTCATCAAGTATTAATCTGAGAATCATGGTTTCTTGCAAGTGAAGAAATTAGGTCATGCAAAATTAAGAAATTGAGTCATGAAGTGAAGAAATTAGGTCATCAAGTATTAATCTGAGAATCATGGTTTCATGCAAGTGAAGAAATTAGGTCATCAAGTATTAATCTGAGAATCATGGTTTCATGCAAGTGAAGAAATTAGGTCATCAAGTATTAATCTGAGAATCATGGTTTCATGCAAGTGAAGAAATTAGGTCATCAAGTATTAATCTGAGAATCATGGTTTCATGCAAGTGAAGAAATTAGGTCATGCAAGTGAAGAAATTATCTAACTTGATATGAAGATTCAAGTTAAAAACTATGAAAACAAATATTTGACTTTGTATTTCCTTCTTCTTCTTTTGTCGTCACACTGTTACCGGGTTGTTTCCCAGTGTCGTCACACTGTTACCGGGTTGTTGACCAGTGTCGTCACACTGTTACCGGGTTGTTGACCAGTGTCGTCACACTGTTACCGGTTGTTGCCCAGTGTCGTCACACTGTTACCGGGTTGTTGACCAGTGTCGTCACACTGTTACCGGGTTGTTGCCCAGTGTCGTCACACTGTTACCGGGTTGTTGCCCAGTGTCGTCACACTGTTACCGGGTTGTTGCCCAGTGTCGTCACACTGTTACCGGGTTGTTGCCCAGTGTCGTAACACTGTACCGGGTTGTTGCCCAGTGTCGGCACACTGTTACCGGGTTGTTGTCCAGTGTCGTCACACTGTTACCGGGCTGTTGCCCAGTGTCGTCACACTGTTACCGGGTTGTTGCCCAGTGTCGTCACACTGTTACGGGGTTGTTGCCCAGTGTCGTCACACTGTTACCGGGCTGTTGCCCAGTGTCGCCACACTGTTACCGGGTTGTTGCCCAGTGTCGTCACACTGTTACCGGGTTGTTGCCCAGTGTCGTCACACTGTTACCGGGTTGTTGCCCAGTGTCGTCACACTGTTACCGGGCTGTTGCCCAGTGTCGTCACACTGTTACCGGGTTGTTGCCCAGTGTCGTGGTTTTTTGTTTTTGTCTTGCACTGTTCTACTGGCTTGCGTGAATGTTATTTTTGCTTATTGACAGGATTGTCCTATGCCATCTGCACCTCCATTTGTTTTGTGTGTTTGATCTTTCTAATAGTATATCAAAGGTATTTAATATATGTTGATGAGCATTACTGAATTATATTTAACTATATTAATTATTATATTTATTATAAACTAAATTATATTATAATATGTTTTGTATTGGTAATTATTTTGCCCAGAATCCCCTAATGCCTGTTCCCTATCTATTTATTGATCATATTCATTGGTTTCGGTGCTTCCCCTGGGGTTTCTTAAAATTCATTATTATCTTGTTTTTAGAATTTGAGATAGTCATTGCACTTCAACTTGACAACATCAACTATTGTACTTCAACTTGACAACATCAACTATTGTACTTCACTTGATAACATCAACTATTGTACTTCAACTTGACAACATCAACTATTGTACTTCAACTTGACAACATCAACTATTGTACTTCAACTTGATAACATCAATTATTGTACTTCAACTTGACAACATCAACTATTGTATTTCAACTTGACAACATCAACTATTGTACTTCAACTTGACAACATCAACTATTGTACTTCAACTTGACAACAGAAACAGGAAACAAATTTGACAGAAACAGAATTAAATTACGAAAAATGTTGGAATACAATCAAATAGAAAATTGACCGTACATGTATCTTTCATCTTTTTCTTCGTTTGTTGTCACACTGTTAAGCTTGTTGTTGTCACACTGTTAAGCTTGTTATTGTCACACTGTTAAGCTTGTTGTTGTCACACTGTTAAGCTTGTTGTTGTCCAGTGTCCTGGTTTTCTTTTGTTGTCTATGTTTATCAGTGTTTTCTCTTGTTGTCAATTGCAAAATCAATTAGTGGTACCATATTAGATGCCATAACTTGGCCTCAATTCCTAGTGAGCAACCAACAAACAATGTTTTAAATAAACAAAGCTCAATGGCCAAAAATCATTTTTTTAACATAAACTCTTTGTACCGATTCCCCAGATCGTATCCTGTAAGACTGTCTTCTCCTGTGGGAGCTGAGTAGCAACATGTAGCCACACCCAGTCGACCAGAAAACTAAGCTTTGGGGAAACCTGACAGACCTGAAGCTGACTGCCCATTTTGTGGTCCACAGTAAATGAAGAACATGTGGCAACGCACCAGCAAAATACTAAAATTAAAAATATTGAGATCATGCATTTTCCCAGTGGCTACTTATGGTTGTGAATCATGGACTATTACATAAAAATTAAGAACGAAAATCCAGTCCTTCGAAACTAAATGCTACAGAAAGATCCTACGAATACCATGGACAGAAAAAGAAAGAACACTGATGTCCTGAAAGAACTAAATGTTAAAGAGAATTGGCTGATAAACAACATACTATACAGAAAAATTACATACTTTGGTCACATCAAGCGTCACGATGGCCTGGAAAGAACAATACTAGAGGGCAGGGTCCCAGGACGCAGAGGCAGAGGCAGACCAAGAAGAAGATGGCTACAAGATATTTTAAAAACCATGAACATGACCATCGATGAAGTGGGTGAACTGGCAAGAGACAGAGTGAATTTCAGATGTGGTGCAAAGAGTGCAACGTCCTATAAAGGATACGCACCTTGATGATGATGAGTAAATTAAGCACATGACTAGAGATCGCTGAAGAAGAAGTACCGAATCCAATTTGTTTATTGTACAATATTTATTTGAATTTGTCGCTGTTAATCATCATCACGTTCCTGACACACTCAGCACTTGTCTAGGAAATTAATTATTTGTTTATCATCACCACGTTCCTCACACTCAGCACTTGTCTAGGAAATTAATTATTTGAATTTTTATCTAGCAGATGCCGTAGAGAGAGAGAGAGAGAGAGAGAGAGAGTGAGAGAGAGAGAGAGAGTGAGAGAGTGAAAGGGTGAGAGAGAGAACGAGAGAGAGAGAGAGAGAAAGAGAGAGAAAGAGAGAGAGAAAGAGAGAGAGAAAGAGAAACTTTGGTGACATTTCATAACGCGGCTAGAGTTGATTTCCCAGAATGCTTTGTGGTTGTCATGTGAAACATTTTTAAAGATTACAGAATGTACGGCATCCAGAGGGAGGTGTCAGGAACATTAGTACATCCAGAGGGAGGTGCATGGAACATTTGTACATCCAGAGGGAGGTGTCAGGAACATTAGTACATCCAGAGGGAGGTGCCAGGAACATTAGTACATCCAGAGGGAGGTGTCAGGAACATTAGTGCATCTAGAGGGAGATGCCTCGAACATAAGTTCATCCAGAGGGAGGTGCCAGGAACATTAGTGCATCCAGTGGAAGGTGTCAGGAACATTAGTGCATCCAGAGGGAGATGCCAGAAACATTAGTGCATCCAGAGGGAGGTGCCATGAACATTTGTGCATCCAGAGGAAAGTGCAAGGAACATTAATACTTCCAGAGGGAGATGCCAGGAACATTAGTGCATCCAGTGGAAGGTGTCAGGAACATTAGTACATCCAGA
>CM036767.1:737500-972500 GCA_020796225.1 Arion vulgaris
CATTTCCCAGGCATGCATCACAGAGAGGTCAGATTTGTTGACCAAACCAACGTGGAATACAGCAGTTACTGGTTGCCCAGACCAGCGAGAGTACATCAGTTACTGGTTGACCAGACCAACATGGAGTACATTAGTTACTGGTTGACCAGACCAACATGGAGTACATCAGTTACTGGTTGACCAGACCAACATGGAGTACATCAGTTACTGGTTGACCAGCCCAACATGGAGTACATCAGTTACTGGTTGACCGGACCAACGTGGAGTACATCAGTTACTGGTTGACCAGACCAAGTGGAGTACATCAGTTACTGGTTGACCAGACCAACGTGGAGTACATCAGTTACTGGTTGACCGGACCAACGTGGAGTACATCAGTTACTGGTTGACCAGACCAAGTGGAGTACATCAGTTACTGGTTGCCCAGACCAACGTAGAGTACATCAGTTACTGGTTGACCAGACCAACATGGAGTACATTAGTTACTGGTTGACCAGACCAACATGGAGTACATCAGTTACTGGTTGACCAGACCAACATGGAGTACATCAGTTACTGGTTGACCAGCCCAACATGGAGTACATCAGTTACTGGTTGACCGGACCAACGTGGAGTACATCAGTTACTGGTTGACCAGACCAAGTGGAGTACATCAGTTACTGGTTGACCAGACCAACGTGGAGTACATCAGTTACTGGTTGACCAGACCAACGTGGAGTACATCAGTTACTGGTTGACCGGACCAACGTGGAGTACATCAGTTACTGGTTGACCAGACCAAGTGGAGTACATCAGTTACTGGTTGACCAGACCAACGTGGAGTACATCAGTTACTGGTTGACCAGACCAACGTGGAGTACAACAGTTACTGGTTATAAGCCCAGCTCAATTGGCATAGATATCAGATGCCACGGGTTGTCTTTGGCGGTGGGAGAAATTAGTGTAAAGTCAGAGAGACCATCCTCTGCATCAGCTCCATTCTCACCTGCAGCAACTGTGGCGAGGATTGCCACTCCAGAATAGGCCATTATGCACTTGTGTGGTGCCGGGGCTCACAAGGGAAGCAAAGAATAGCACCACTGTAACCTACAAGGCATGTCGTAAGAGGCGACTGATGTAGGACCTAGGGAAGCTACCTAGTAAATAAAAAGCATCGCAGAAATCGGATGTACTGGCCTACTTGTAGGTGCATAACTGGCCCAATGTATGATCCCTCTTAGACTCAGATCACATACAAATCACACAGAGTGGTTAACAAGGTGTTGATATGGAACGTTCTTCTTCTACTGCGTTCTCACTAGATTGAGATTTCGGATTCTCTAATAAAGGCAGCCGTCTACCTCAGATTATCAGCCACGCCATACAGTTTGTCTTGGACACTGGTGTAAGTGGGCCACCTCTTTCTTCTCAAGTCTGCACACTGGGGGCAGGTCTGTAGGATATAATTCCTATGACTTCTGCTTCCCCGTTTGTGCCGGCCTCTTCCAGCAGTAAGTTTTGGCCACCCTCATGATGGTAGGTCTGACATTCTTACTGCGTGGCTAAATCTCCGAGGCAGATTGGCGACCGTAGAATCTATTATCCCATTCCTCATTGTGAGAGGTTGTTGCACCATGTTATGCACCTTACGGCCTGGTGCATCCGTTTTCTGCAAGCATTTGTTTCGGGTTAGCATTCCTAGCGGACACATGCATCCGATTTCAACCAAACCTCCTTAGTCGCCTCTTACGACATGCGTGGCAGGTAACAGTGGTTTTATTCTGTACACCCCAAATTTGGGCCTTGGTAACCACTCAGGCGATATGGAGCGTTCAAAGAAGGAGAAGAAGAAGAAGAATAGGCCATTACAGCCTCAAGAGACGTGATGCAAAACATATTGTCTCCTGAGACGAAGAAGCCAATGATGATCTAGCATAACCACTGAAGAATAATAATAATAATATGTTTAACTCACTCATATAATGATTATTGTCATGTACACATGTGTACTTATTTGATATGTCTTCAAGGAATGACTTCAGTATAGCAGTCTTAAAGGTGTTTGTCAACCTACATCAGTTTACAGATATGATACTTGTTCAAGCTCTAAGGTAAGCCATCTTTTATTTATTTCTCTGTTATTGTTTACATTATTTCCTGACAGGGGGGTGGTGCAGATGGCAAAGTCATTAACACGCTTCACTAGTAACCGCCTGCTGTCCTATTTCTGAGATTCAAGTCCAATTAAAACCCAAACAAATGTTGGTACATGGTTGGACTACAGGTTCCCTGATTGGAGATTCTAAATTACAAGTACCTCAGAAGTTGGAATAAGGTTTACCAGAATGACAAGTGACACTGATAAAAAGGAAAACTAGCCTTAACGCAACAATCATACGGTGCCATATTAGACACTGACTACGCGTGAAATCATAGCGGACAACTAGAAAACTAGCCTTAGCGCAAAAATCATACGGTGCCATATTAGACACTGACTACGCATAAATCATAGCGGACAACTAGCCTTAGCACAAAAATCATACGGTGCCATATTAGACACTGACTACGCGTGAAATCATAGCGAACAACTAGAAAACTAGCCTTAGCGCAAAAATCATACAGTGGCATATTAGACACTGACTACATGTGAAGTCATAGCGGACAACTAGAAAATTTCCAGACACAAATAATTTGGAGACAGACAAGAATTTCAAGCAATTATACAAACACAGTTTTATAATAAAACAAACACACACACAAACACAGGAGAAGAAACAAATTATACAGTTCTTTGAAAGCTACTGGTATTTTCATCTAAATACTGACTATTGAATAAACAAAGAAAAATAGAATCATACAGTTCCACTGGAAGCTAGCTATTGGTATTGTGGTATAATGACTGACAGATGTACGATTGATTGATTGATTGATTGATTGATTGATTGATTGATTGATTGGTAGGACCATCATCATTGCACTTTGGTTAACAACCATATGTGTTCTGATCTCTTTCTTACATAGGAGGATCTCAGCGAAAGTGCACAAACTTCGCAGCACTGGCAAAGGTCCTTGATGTAATTATGAAAATGGTGGAAATTTTTTAGGAATTTTATTTAATATTTTTTGTAATGAATTTTTGCTCGGACAGCAGCTTTGCAGGCTACTCTTATTGAATTTTAACTGCCAAGGAATTCTTTTACATGCTCAACTTGATCACGGGACCTCCATTTTGTTGTCTGTCTCTGATAGGAGTAGGAACTTGATTCACCTACATTGCAGGCAAGTATCGCTGGAAAAATATCCAATTGCTTTACATGGGAACGAACCAAATAGCTATGGAACAAGAGGCTAGTTCCTAACCTCTATGCCACAGACCTCAAGTTAAGAAGTGATTTGTACAGTTCCACTGGAAGTTATCTACTGGTATTGTATTATAATGACTAACATTGATAACATTGTGATGATAATTATTTCTTATGTCGTCTATATCATATGAAGACAATTCCTGTGGAGCTTCCGTCTGCCTGGTGAGGCTCAGAAGATTGACAGAATGATGGAGTGTTTTGCCGAGCGCTACTGTTCCCTAAACCCAGGAGTATTCATAAACACAGGTATGGAGAGAAAATCTGAGATTTTTTGGGGGGATCAAGGTACTGTCTGTATAACAGATATTAGTAACCATATATGCTGTACCCGGTCTGGTATAGTCAAGTGGTTGGAGCAGGGACTACAGTCAAGAGATTCGATATCTAGTTCAGTAAAAGAGTTAGAACACTGAAGTAATTAAATGGTTAGATTGTTAGCATAATAAAATAATTATAGCACTGTTGTATTCTAGTGACTAGGTCACTGGCATCATCATCATCATTGGCCTCTTTGTCTCAGGAGACAATAGGTCACTGGCATAGTCAAGTGATTAAAACACTGGCTTTGCTAAAACATTTGCTGACAAGTTCTAGTACTGGTTTAGACAACACACTGGAGAAGCAGGAGTGTACATGCAATACCAAAACAACAGTATGGTTATCTTCTTTTGTCATCAAACTGTTACCTGGTTGTTGCCCAGTGTCATGGTTTTCTGCTTTTGTCCTCACATTGTTACCTGATTGTTGCCCAGTGTCATGGTTTTCTGCTTTTGTCCTCACATTGTTACCTGGTTGTTGCCCAGTGTCATGGTTTTCTGCTTTTGTTCTCACATTGTTACCTGGTTGTTGCCCAGTGTCATGGTTTTCTGCTTTTTGGGGGAAAACGGTCTTCAGATGGAACAAATCTGCTTCTAGTGCAAAGATTTTTGCTGCTTAGCTGACCACATCAACATCATGGGCCATTGGTTAAAGAAGCCTTTTGGTCAAAGAAAAATAAGGGTCTATCACTGCATTCCCCAATATACCAATATACCATATACCATACGTTGTGAAAACATATTGTTTACCTTTCTTTTACAAACAAGAAGTGTAACAAAAATGTCTGTGATGATGCAGTGGCAGTTAAGGATTTATCATCTAACTGCATCTGTGATGTTCTGGTGTAGTCTCTGTTCCGTCTGTTCTGTATACTTTACTTGATAAAGACCTATTGATCAAAATGTTGGTGTATTTTTTTTTAAAAACTTTCTAACAGACCAGGTCATCATATTTCTCCTAAGTATCAGACATTGCAGATTAAACAGAGACTTACCTAGACTAGGAGACCAGGTCATTATATTTCACACAAGTACCGGACACTGCAGATTAAACAAAAACTTACATAGACTAGGAATATGTCAAATAGCTCTCTGCCAGCGTCAGCAGGTGGAACAGACACCGTAGCGTGTCCTGCAAGATTGTCCTCTCCTGGGTGAACTGAGAAGCAACATGTGGCTATATCCAGTCTACCTAAAAACTAAGTGTTGGGGAAACCTGACATACCTGAAGCTAACTGTCCAGTTTGTGATACACAGTAAATTAAGCGAATGACTAGAGATTGCTGAAGAAGGAAACCTGACATACCTGAAGCTGACTGTCCAGTTTGTGATACACAGTAAACTAAGTGCATGACCAGAGATCAGACACCTGACATACCTGAAGCTGACTGTCCAGTTTGTGACACACAGTAAACTAAGTGCATGACCAGAGATCAGACACCTGACATACCTGAAGCTGACTGTCCAGTTTGTGATACACAGTAAACTAAGTGCATGACCAGAGATCAAACACCTGACATACCTGAAGCTGACTGTCCAGTTTGTGATACACAGTAAACTAAGTGCATGACCAGAGATCAAACACCTGACATACCTGAAGCTGACTGTCCAGTTTGTGATACACAGTAAACTAAGTGCATAATGAGAGATCGCAGAAGAAAAAGAAGCAATTCTGTAAAAAAAACTACCTTACTTTGTTTTTACCTGTTTGGCCTTTGTTACATAATTTTACTGCAGTCTTCCGTTATCATGAACAAATGTCTTATACAGGGTGTTCAACTTAAAAGCAGCCCGTGAATGGAGCTAATCTGGCTTATATGTATGGAAATGGGAAGGTTCAGTTATGACGTAGTATAGGTCAAGGTTGTGTGACGGTGTGTGTATATGTAGTGCGGGAAGGGGCGATGAACAAATGTGACGTAGGACAGGCTAGTCAGAACCGGTTTAAATAGTAAATAAACACAACTCAATTTGTACCTGGCAACTTTTAAATTGTCAATGGGGCTGCAATTATCTTGAACACCCTGTATTTAGCTCACATGTGATACTTGATTGCAGATACATGTTTTGTACTATCCTTCAGCTACATCTAGCTTACCTGTGATACTTGATTACAGATACTTGTTATGTACTATCCTTCACCTACATCTAGCTTACCTGTGATATTTGATTACAGATACTTGTTATGTACTATCCTTCAGCTACATCTAGCTTACCTGTGATATTTGATTACAGATACTTGTTATGTACTATCCTTCAGCTACATCTAGCTTACCTGTGATATTTGATTACAGATACTTGTTATGTACTATCCTTCAGCTACATCTAGCTTACCTGTGATATTTGATTACAGATACTTGTTATGTACTATCCTTCAGCTACATCTAGCTTACCTGTGATATTTGATTACAGATACTTGTTATGTACTATCCTTCAGCTACATCTAGCTTACCTGTGATATTTGATTACAGATACTTGTTATGTACTATCCTTCGCTATCATCATGTTAAACACCAGCCTTCACAACGCAAGTGTCAAAGACAAACCGACAGTGGAAAAGTTTATACAGATGAACAGGGGCATTAATGATGGTGGAAATCTGTCAGAGGAACTGTTAATAGTGAGTTATGGAACTTTGAAAGCTTTTTTTTAAATATTTTTGCAAGACCTATAAATAATTTCTATTTTTTGTTCAGTCCTTCTCAAAGTTGGTTAAGTATTTTAGAGGTGCTTTAAAATATATAAAATATTTTGTAAGGATCAATTTATCCTACTGATATAACCAAATCTGGCATAAATGACATCCCACGCTACTAAAATGTCCTACTTCTTCTTCTTTAGCGGTCTCTGGTCATGCGCTTAATGTACTGTGGACCACAAACTGGGCGGTCAGCTTCAGCGGTCTCTGGTCATGCGTTTAATTTACTGTGGACCACAAACTGGGTGGTCAGCTTCAGCGGTCTCTGGTCATGCGCTTAATTTACTGTGGACCACAAACTGGGCAATCAGCTTCAACAGTCTCTGGTCATGCGCTTAATTTACTGTGGATCACAAACTGGGTGGTCATCTTAAGGTCTGTCAGGTTTCCCCAAAGATAAGTTTGCAGGTCGACTGGGTGTGGCCACATGTTGCTTCTCAGCTCACCAAGGAGAGGACAGTCTTGCAGGATATGCTCCGGTGTCTGTTCCGCCTGTTGACACTGGCAGAGAGCTGTTTGACTTCATAGTTCATAAGTACGGTTCCAACTTCACTGCAACGTGTCACCCCATAATTGCTCCGTTCCTGTGCCAATGAATATCACACGAAATGCTAACACCTGTAAAAAGTTTCCTGTGTGAACTAATTCCAGAATGAAACAGCCGCGTACCGCCACAAAAAAAAAGCAACCTGCACTGCATAATATGCATATGGCCGTCGCGAATGTAGCAACACAAAACTGTTCATCACTTGAATAGCAATTCTTGTCGAAGGGGACATCAATCACGGCAAAATTCAGCTTTCTGCACTCGCAATATAACTGCATACAGCAGATTGAGCTTGTTCGTCATAACCGCTGTCCGCCATTTTCTGAATACACACAACAAACGCACGGTTGACACAGCAAAAGCATTCCATGTAACAGTCACAGCTCATAGCGTTGCTCAAGCACTAACTCAGTAGCTCGGCAAACGAAACCGGAAAATACCCGACCAAACATGGCGGGAATGCGCTTGCAAAGTCATGTTCAGAATCAAACCGTTCTGACTCTGAATGGCCCTCCCGCATTCCGCCATTGTTGGCCAGATTTTTGTTCGCTGTTTGACTTATTCCTAGTCTATATAAGTGTTTGTTGAGTCTGCAGTGTCCGGTGCATAGTCGAAATAAATGTCCTACTGATATAGCCAAAACTGGCATAAATGACATCCCATGCCACTAAAATGTCCTACTGATATAGCCAAAACTGACATAAATGACATACCATTCTACTAGAATGTCCTACTAGAATGTCCTACTAGAATGTCTTACTAGAATGTCCTACTAGAATGCTTGATACTAACTTATATAGACAGTGAACAAATATTAGGGACTTCTAGAAATAAACAAATTACCAAACACAGTCTTTGAACCACAAACTTTTATTTCTTACAGCACCCATTGCCTAACCCTCCATACTTGCATTTTTTTTTAAAATGTATTTAATAATTGTCTAATGTGGTGACCCTAACAGATTTCTATGTGAAGGCTTGCTTTCTTTATCTCCAGTGTCCCTTACCACTCAGGTGAGCCTTACTCTGACCACAGAGGTTATAAATAGATGTGAACTATTAGAGAACATTTGAACAAGATTTTGAAATTCCCGTGTTCTTTTCATACCAGAACTTGTATGAGAACATCAAGAAAGAGCCTTTTAAGATTCCCGAAGATGATGGCAATGACCTCATGCACACTTTCTTCAATCCAGTGAAAGAAGGTTGGCTGATGAAACAAGGTAAAGACATGCTAGAAATATGTGCAATATTTTCATAAATGTACACAAACTCAACAGATTTTTTTATCAACACTTTGACATGAGGGTTACCTCCTGAACTATACAAACATTAGTTAAACTGCCATCATAGTCTCAGATACCAGACGGACTGAAGTCTTGGGATCAAACTAAGAGAGATTAAACTGCCATCATAGTCTCAGATACCAGACAAGCTAAAGTCTTGGGATTAGACTAAGAGAGATTAAACTGCCATCATAGTCTCAGATGCCAAACAGTCTGAAGTCTTGGAATCAAACTAAGAGAGATTAAAAACATATTACCATCTAGACAGGTTAAATATCTTCATGTCCGGTTTGACATATATAACTTCCAGGTAGGTTGGAGCAGTCAAAGGCTTCCATGCAGGTTGGGGGGTTGTCAGTCACACACTTTCAGGCAAGTTGGGGGATAGTCAAAAGCTTCAAGGCAAGCTGGGGATAGTCAAAGACTTTCAGGCAAGTTGGAGGCAGTCAAAGACTTTGAAGCAAGTTAGGAACAATCAAAGGCTTCCATGCAGTTTGGGGACAGTTTGAGGCTAAGGCGCTAGAGTGGTTATCGAGGCCCAAATTGGAGTGTAAAGAATAGAACCACTGTTACCTGCCACACATGACGTAAGAGGCGACTAAGCAGGTTGGGCATGGGGCTAGCTACCCCACACCGTAAAAACACTAGATGGCTACAGAATGGAGAGCGAACCGAGTAAACACTGGCTGAAACTGGACACATCACCGAAGGATAAGCACCAGAGCTCCATATGGTGCCTAAGATGTGACGTAAAATACACCAATGCTAAGGCTGCATGAATCAGATTTCCACATGAATAGAATTTATGGGAAGATCTGGTACATCAGTCTGGGTGGTGATCGCATGAGAGAGAGAGAGAGAAGCTAAGGAAAACAAACCTGAGAGAAATATCTTTGAGAAAACATGATCACAATCCTAACAAAATGGTATTTCACTTTTGTTGTCCAAAGATCTGCAGGAAGATGCAAATAGAGTTTGTTTATTTGTTCATTTGTTTGTGTCTGTTCTATCAACCAAGCTAACCACTCTTTGGGAACTGTGTGGTTTGTGCAGAGAACGTGTCTACGTTGCACCCTTGTTAGGTCCCTATTGCATGTAGGACAGGCACATCCATATTTTGGTCAAAGTTGTATACATATTATCCAACAGGAGACAAATTTGTGCATACAGGTAACTAAGATTTACAAACAGAAAACCCCACTTAAAAGTACCGCTTCTGGAGTTCTACTATAGCATGGTCATCATCATCAGGTGCCGTGCCAGCTGGCGTAGGCGATCATGGATCTCCACAAATCTCTGTCTTTGGTGTTTGCTATCAACTCAGATGTTGACGCTCTACTGCGCCAGGAAGTCAGGCTATCCAAAATTTTCTCTCTCTGTCTCTACCCTCGATTTTACCAGTTGTTACAATGTCTTCTAAACCTCCCCTCCTCATCACATGCCAGAAAAATGATGATTGCCTCTTTCTTATATTGATAATACGTTTTCTCTGTGTCTTGACCTCATTCAACACCTCCACATTAGTCATTTAGCAGTCCATGAAATTCTCATCATTCTTCTGTAAAACCACATCTCTGTGGCCTCCAGAGATTACTATATCATGGTACCAGATTTTATTGGTTAGAGCTGACTCATGCCAGAAAATAGAGTATTAAAACAATGGATCAAAAGTGGAAGGATTGACTTTATCTCATTTGGTTTAACCAACCATATATGGTTCACTCCGTCACGGCAGAAATGACATGCCACTTGCCGAGAGTATTGCACAAAGCATGAACTCCGTAGCTCCAGCAACAATCGTAGAAGTCTCTGGAAAATATTTGTGAATAGATTGCATGGTCTGGATTCCAACCCACAACCTTCAGAATACAAGACAAGGACTTAGCCACAGAGACCCCCTCCCCCAGAAAATAGAGTAAAGCATTTCCAAAATATAATTTCCAGATATTTTATGAACTAATTGTTCTAATGCTATTTCTAATCATTAATTATTCCTTCTTTGTATTTCCTCACACTGTTTGTTATTCAGGTGCCCCCATCATTTGTAAGTGTTGAGTCTATCTGGAAATATGTCTTTGTCTTGTCTCTGCCTAGACATATGTCTTGGTCCTATCTCTACCTAGAAATATGTCTTGGTCTTGTCTCTGCCTATAAATGCACATTGCTATTTTCTGTCTTGGTCTTGTCTCTGCCTAGAAATGCACATTGCTATTTTCTGATGTTGTAAGTGTTGAGTCTATCTTCAAATGTGTCTTGGTCTTGTCTTCACCTAGAAACTCTAGAAATACACATTGCTATTTGCTGGTGTTGTAAGTGTTGAGTCTATCTTCAAATGTGTTTTGGTCTTGTCTTCACCTAGAAACTCTAGAAATACACATTGCTATTTTCTGGTGTTGTAAGTGTTGAGTCTATCTTCAAATGTGTCTTGGTCTTGTCTTCACCTAGAAACCCTAGAAATACACATTGCTATTTTCTGGTGTTGTAAGTGTTGAGTCCATCTTCAGATGTGTCTTGGTCTTGTCTTCACCTAGAAACCCTAGAAATACACATTGCTATTTTCTGGTGTTGTAAGTGTTGAGTCTATCTTCAAATGTGTCTTGGTCTTGTCTTCACCTAGAAACCCTAGAAATACACATTGCTATTTGCTGATATTGTAAGACTCTCCTGTCTATGATTGGTTTGACACATGATTTAATTGAGATGGGATATACAGATAAGACTAAAGTATTACTTGCAATTTAAACTAGTAGTAAATTTAGCGTCAGACAGGACCCACATTGTTTTTGTTTTTTTAATTAATCCCAGTGCTAGACCACACAACCTGATAATGTCAAGTAAATTCATTAAGTGCATCCATCCAGGAAGCTATCAACTTTGAGTTTATGATTTGTCTGACCAATGTTTAAGGATTGAGTAAATCTGATAGATAAAAGAAAGTCATCATAGGTTTACTGTAAAATCATGCTCTAGTGTTTTTGAAGTTTGGATTTCATTACACAGACAAAAACAGTGTAGTATTGAATTCTTCATATATTTGGAAGATACGACTAAACTTGTAAAAATGATTACCAACATATATCGGGAGTCTTCGATGTTTGTCTAAATATGTGTCCTAGCCTTGATGTAGTACCAGGCACAGTTGTTGATGATCTATGTCTAGAGAGATGTATAAATTTATGGTTTTGTCTGTGTCTGTAGATGTATATCATGTTGTCTGTCTGTTCCTTGTAGATGTGTACTTGTATTGTCTGTCTATTCCTTGTAGATGTGTACTTGTATTGTCCGTCTGTTCCTTGTAGATGTGTACTTGTATTGTTTGTCTGTTCCTTGTAGATGTGTACTTGTATTGTCCGTCTGTTCCTTGTAGATGTGTACTTGTAGTATTGTCTGTTCCTTGTAGATGTGTACTTGTATTGTCCGTCTGTTCCTTGTAGATGTGTACTTGTATTGTTTGTGTTTTCCTTGTAGATGTGTACTTGTATTGTCTGTCTATTCCTTGTAGATGTGTACTTGTATTGTTTGTCTGTTCCTTGTAGATGTGTACTTGTAGTATTGTCTGTCTATTCCTTGTAGATGTGTACTTGTATTGTCTGTCTGTTCCTTGTAGATGTGTACTTGTATTGTCTGTCTGTTCCTTGTAGATGTGTACTTGTATTGTCCGTCTGTTCCTTGTAGATGTGTACTTGTAGTATTGTCTGTCTATTCCTTGTAGATGTGTACTTGTAGTATTGTCTGTCTATTCCTTGTAGATGTGTACTTGTAGTATTGTCTGTCTATTCCTTGTAGATGTGTACTTGTATTGTCTGTCTATTCCTTGTAGATGTGTACTTGTATTGTCTGTCTGTTCCTTGTAGATGTGTACTTGTAGTATTGTCTATCTATTCTTTGTAGATGTGTACTTGTATTGTCTGTCAATTCCTTGTAGATGTGTACTTGTATTGTCTGTCTATTCCTTGTAGATGTGTACTTGTATTGTCTGTCTGTTCCTTGTAGATGTGTACTTGTAGTATTGTCTATCTATTCTTTGTAGATGTGTACTTGTATTGTCTGTCAATTCCTTGTAGATGTGTACTTGTATTGTCTGTCTATTCCTTGTAGATGTGTACTTGTATTGTCTGTCTGTTCCTTGTAGATGTGTACTTGTAGTATTGTCTGTCTATTCTTTGTAGATGTGTACTTGTATTGTCTGTCTATTCCTTGTAGATGTGTACTTGTATTGTCCGTCTGTTCCTTGTAGATGTGTACTTGTAGTATTGTCTGTCTATTCCTTGTAGATATGTACTTGTATTGTCTGTCAATTCCTTGTAGATGTGTACTTGTATTGTTTGTGTTTTCCTTGTAGATGTGTACTTGTATTGTCTGTCTATTCCTTGTAGATGTGTACTTGTAGTATTGTCTGTCTATTCTTTGTAGATGTGTACTGGTATTGTCTGTATGTGTAGATGGGTATTGTCATTGCATGCATGTAGAGATGTATACACTATTGTAACCTCTCAGCAATGCACAGTTATTGTATACCATCTCACACATAGAACTCACTAGTAGAATAAAACTGTTACATCCATGCTACATCCCTGCTACATCCCTGCTACACCCATGCTACACCCATGCTACACCCATGCTACATCCATGCTACACCCATGCTACACCCATGCTACATCCCTGTTACATCCCTGTTACATCCCTGCTACCTACATGCTACATCCATGCTACATCCTGCTACATCCATGTACAAAGAACAAACAAATACCCACAATCTGCTTCTTATTTCTTCTTTGTAGGGGGGCACTTTAAGCTTGATATGTAGCAAGCAGTTTTGCTGTACAAGCCGTTTCTTGCTTGGTTTATGTCAGATTCTAAATACTTGAGGGCAAGTCTATCTGTATTTATTTTATACTGTCTATGTCAAACCTGCCTCATGTCCAATTCTCTCCTCTACCTATTCTTCTCTGTCAAACCTGCCTCATGTCTACTTCTCTCCTCTACCTCTTCTTCTCTGTCAAACCTGCCTCATGTTCACTTCTCTCCTCTACCTCTTCTTCTCTGTCAAACCTGCCTCATGTTCACTTCTCTACCTCTTATCCTCTGTCAAACCTTCATGTTCACTTCTCTTCTCTTCCCCTTATTCTGTTTGCACATTTTCTTGTTCAATCTGCTGGAGCATTAGATGAATGTACATGAACTCCATACCATATGCTAGAGCTCATTGGAGACATTACAAAACAAAATAAACCTGGAAAAAATAGCAGCTCTTTGTATGTTGGAATTTTTGTTTGCAAATTGCTTTTAATGTTCAGGTTGCACGCTGAATGCACAACTATTATAGTAGCCTTGTAACTTATGCTTGGTAATATGCAGTGGTTCTGTTCATTAATCACCACTGTCATGAACTGACAACTGAAAATAAAATGTATTATTGCTTTACTTGGGAATCTAAATTACAACTACCTCTGAAGTCTGAGTAGAGCTCACCTGAATGACGAGGGACACTTATGATAAGGAAAGCAAACCGTATGCAAACATCAGTCAGAGATTCCATGACTGAGCTTGAATTCATAGCAAGCAGTGGTTTCATGTACATAGTTTGGGGACCACTGTCTTAGAGACAACTTAACCAATCAGCATGGACATTGAAAATATTTTGTTTATTTCTACTTTTATGTACTTGGCAGCAAATTTGAAATTTTTTATAACAGGTGGTCGAGTGAGGAACTGGAGACGACGATGGTTTATTCTAAATGACAACTGTCTCTATTACTTCCAGTACACAACTGTAAGTGGTGGTGATAATTATCACTTTGTGATGTTTTAACTTTGATAAAATAGCTGTTAAAACAAGATGTTTGATTGTATGTTTGCAGTTCACTATATGCGGTACAGGTGTGCACTCCTTACCTGTTATTTTATGCTAGAACAATCATTACTACACATAGGGCAATTCCATGCATGCTTCGTTCTCCATTACAGTAACCATCTCAAACACCCCCTGTCCACTGTTCCCATGAGAAACTGATTTTCATAACATTTCACTCTACTGCGAAGATAACTTAATATCCAGGTTGAATCCAGATTGCACCATTCTGTTCACGGATGCATTGTTTCAGAGTTCCTTGGACTTTGTTCTCAAGCTATAGAATGTGTTCTTTATGCAATACTTTCTATAGCTATAGAATGCGTTCTTTATGCTATACTTTCTGCAGGTGGTGTGCCATTTCTGTGGGGAGAGACTAACTGTGCAATACTCTCTACAGGTGGCATGCCATTTATGTGGGAAGAGACTGACTCACCATATGGGGTGTATTCACAATTAGAAACTGTCTGATAACCCTTACACATCAAGTGTGTATTCAGTTAGAAACTGTGTGATAACCCTTACACATCAAGTGTGCATTCCCCGTTAGAGACTGTGTGATAACCCTTACGCATCAAGTGTGTATTCATAGTTAGAGACTGTCTGATAACCCTTACACATCAAGTGTGTATTCATAGTTAGAGACTGTCTGATAACCCTTACACATCAAGTGTGTATTCACAGTTAGAGACTGTGTGATAACCCTTACTCATCAAGTGTGAATTCTATAATGTGCTTGCAACATTTTACCTGTTGTAGGACAAAGAACCCAAGGGAATCATTCCATTAGAGAACATTCAAGTAAGGGAAGTGCCTACAGAGAAATCAAGACCAAACTGTTTTGAGCTGTTTTCTTCTGGAAGTTCAGAGGTCATCAAAGCTTGCAAAGTAGATTCTGATGGGAAAGTTGTTGAAGGTTGGTCTATACAAATATAGTTTCTGTAGTTTAGTCGTCAGATCATCATCACTGCACATCAAACAAATTAGTCCATAAGTACTCTGATCTCCTCAGTATGCCTCTCAGTTTAGTCGTCAGATCATTAACACTGCACTTCAAACAAATTAGTCCATAAGTACTCTGATCTCCTCCTCAGCATGTCTCTCAGTTTAGTCATCAGATCATCATCACTGCACATCAAACAAATTAGTCCATAAGTGCTCTGATCTCCTCAGTATGTCTCTCAGCATATGGCAACTAGCAAAACCAGTTCTTTGTCGGTTTACTACTCTTCTTTGGCTACCAGTATAGTGCTCTTTTCTAGTTACACCACATTTGACTTGGAATTCTTGAATTTTGGTTGGGATTGTAGATTCACCACTATTACTTGAATTATTTACACATTCTCTCTCCCGTAGGGAATTTTGAATATCAGGCTGGTCCATTGCTGTTCCACTTTTTCTACATAGGCATATGTGCATGCCTATCAGCGCATTACTTTCCCCTTACATCTGCATGTCCTAAGAAAACTGATTTTTCTCAGCCTAGACTTCCTCAGCGACTCCAATCATTGTCCCCGAGACCAGCTTATTTCAATCTTCCTGAGCATACTCATTGAGTCACTGAGAAAACATGCATGGATAGAAGTCTGTGACCCAAGCCAGACCATTACTTTAGTTACTGCCATGATTATATACCATGAGAGATATCCTATAAGTATTCACACTTGTTTTCACAGCAGAATCTGTTGTATTATTTAGTGGAAACCCTGAAATTAGTATTCTCTTGTTTAGGATGATGCAGTTGATTGTTTTAATTGATTTTTGGTTACTGCACCTGCATCATAGTACTCTGTGCAGACACAGAAGTGCTCTGGACATAACATAACATACAACACAAAGTTTCACTGTTAGCATTGGTGTGTTGACAACATAGGAGCAGCTATGGTTCTGATCGAAGTGCTGTGATGATGATTCTCACTAATCACATAGGTGCTCAATTTACTTAGCATATATCGTAGGCCAATTGCTATTTAGCTTTTGTTCTGTGTATTCACTCGACAGCACTGCCTTCATTGGGCCCTTTCATGTAAGGGCCCAGTACTCTAGATGCCCTCATTGGACCCTTTTATAGTTCAGTACTTAAGACATCTAACAGGACTCCACATAATGTGTACCACTCTAGACATCTAACAGGACTCCACATAATATGCACCACTCTAGACATTCGACAGGACTCCACATAATGTGCACCACTCTAGACATCTGACAGAACTCCACATAATGTGCACCACTCTAGACATCTGACAGGACTCCACATAATGTGCACCACTCTAGATATCTCACAGGACTCCACATAATGTGCACCACTCTAGACATCTGACAGAACTCCACATAATGTGCACCACTTCACTCGTTATATGACTGACATTCATCATTAAGTGAATATGTTTTGACTGTTATATTAGGTCTGTGACACAAAGCATCTGATTTCAACATCCTATCAGATTTATTTATCCTTATTCTTTGTCTGTCTCCTTCCTGACTGTAGGACAGCGGTTGGTATGTGATATTAGAGTTGTCTGTTTCCTTCCTGACTGTAGGACAGTGGTTTGTATGTGATATCAGAGTTGTCTGTTCCCTTCCTGACTGTAGGACAGCGGTTGGTATGTGATATTAGAGTTGTCTGTTCCCATCCTGACTGTAGGACAGCGATTGGTATGTGATATCAGAAGGGTTGGAGAAGACTGTTATGGAAGGAGGCATTCCAGCAAAGAGGAAGACCACATAGAAGATGGATTCAAGACGTAACTGATGATTTGAGAATGATGGTTGCAGAGGTGGGACATCTGGCCTATGAGAGATATTTTAAAATACTGTTAGGATTTTAACTTTCTGTTAAGGACAAGCTATTTGATGATGATTACTGTCAACCTTTACTCCTCACACTTCTTCTTCTTGTGTTAGCCTGCTATAAATTCAAACATAGTCAGGGCGTCTATTATGACGTTTCTGATGTATTTCTGCGTGAAGGCCTGCTTTCATTTTTATCACTGCCCCTTGCCATACAGACATGCCTACTCCGACTTCAGAGGTACTCCTCAAACTAAAATACAGTTTTACAATTGACAACTGATACAGTGAGATGTACACAAATAGAGATATATATCTTCTTCTTCGTTCTCACTAGATTGGGATTTCGGATTCTTTAATAAAGGCAGCCGTCTGCCTCAGATTATCAGCCATGCCATACAGTTTTACAATTGACAACTGATGCAGTGAGATGTACACAAATATATAGAGATATATATATATAATATTTACTATCTTTTTTACTATATCTTCCAACAGGTCATCATAATGTATATAGAATGGCAGCCAGTTTAGTCGAGGAAAAAGATGATTGGATAAGCTGCATCAGGTAATTCTTATCTCTTTGTGCCTTCCATCCCCAAAGAAACATACAGTTATGCCGTAACTCTTTCTGCCTTGCGTTCCAAAGGTTGTGTGTTTGAATCTGGACTGCACCATTCTGTTTGCAAGTTTATTTTTTCCAGAGACCCCTAGGATTGTTGCTGGGTGAGCTACAGAGATTGTGCTTTGAACAGTACCCTCTGGCAGGTGACATGCTATTTCTGTGGAGAGGGACCGAGCCATATGCGGTAAAACCCAGTGCAATGAAGTCAATCCTTCAGCTTTAGATCCTTTATACGAACAACCTCCAGAGACTCATGTGGATCTACTGCCCTGGGCATGCGAGTGTTTGCTGCATCACATGGATCTACTGCCCTGGGCATGCGAGTGTTCGCTGCATCACATGGATCTACTGCCTTGGGCATGCGAGTGTTCGCTGCATCATATGGATCTACTGCTCTGGGCATGCGAGTGTTTGCTGCATCACATGGATCTACTGCCCTGGGCATGCAAGTGTTCGCTGCAATGAGAGAGCAGACAGGCTTGTGTCGAAAGCATTGATTGTTGGAGAGTTTAGGAAGGATAAGGGAGATGTTCTTCGGTCTCTTGGTGACGAACAGTTGAATGAGGACACTAAAGTTGATGTAGAATCAATTCAATGATTTAAGAAGTTTGAAATTACATGTTTTACAAGTAAAGCTGGATGTTTGAGAGGCAGAGAGAGGAGTGTGTTTAACCAGCGAGCCCCATGAACCATCAGTATGCATACCGTTCAACATCTATTGGGAAGACTGAGCACCTATGGGTCTGCCCGGAGTGCTGTGACGTCAGTTCAGAAAACCAATAACCAGCTATAGATTAAACCAATAACAACATATAAATATTTATTATTTTTGTGATCTTAAGTCTTTGATTAAAATTATTACACACTCACTTGTTTAGACCTCTATCTATTCTCTATCCCAGTTTTTGCCTTTTGGCATCAGGCCAAAGAAAGAGGCACCTGAAACGAGCTTCCTTATGCGCTTTGTACAAGGTGGAATTTAGTGCCTCGGATATTTTGTCAGTCCATCATTTACGTGGTCGTCTTCTGGGTCTGTTTCCATTGTATCTGAGTGCTAGTACTCTGTGTAAGAGACTGTCTTGTAGTGTAACCTTGATACATGTCCGAACCATTTAACTTGTTGTTTCTGAATATATTGTAGCACCAACAAGGATCTAACTCTACTTCTTATTTCCTCATTTCTGATCTTATCTTTTCTTGTCACATTTAGAATTCATCATAAACACTTCATCTCTGTCATTTGAATTCTTCTTTTGTCATTTGTTGTCCATGTCTGACACTGATAGCACAGAGTTGGTTTCATTTGTTGTCCATGTCTGACATTGATAGCACAGAGTTGGTTTCATTTGTTGTCCATGTCTGACACTGATAGCACAGAAAAAAATGTGTTGAACATTGCTCTCTTGGTGTCCATTGCCACATGCTAGTTTTTTCAGTATTGGTGATATTCATTTCAGACATATCCTTCTCATTTTTCCACAGAACAAGTATCAACGATAATCCATTCTATGACATGCTGGTAGCTCGAAGAAAAAATGCTGCAGGTACAGCGAGTCGACCCTGATAAGCAGACCAGTGTCACATAATATGTATATATTACAATATTTTGTTACTTAAAGTTTACAGTTTGCAGAGAAATCGTGAAACCTTCGGACATGAGACCGATTATTGGTGCTCAAATAACAAAAATAGTCTTGACTTAAGTGAAAGACATTGTATGCAGAAAAATAGAAATGATATAAATATTGTACATACAACATTCAAGTTGCTTATAATCATCATCATCATGTGCTGTGTCAGAAAATTAGATGAGCATGCATCTCCACAAACATGTCCTTAATACTGACTTTTTGTTCCTTATTTTTTTCCTCGTTTGCCTGCTATGAATTCAAACATAGTTATGGCATTTCTTCTGACTCATTTTTGTGTGAAAGCTTGCTTTCGTTATCACTAGTGTCTCTCGTCATTCAGACGAGCCTTACTTCAACTTTAGAAGTACTTATAATTTAGATCCTCAAGTAATGTCCCTCATCATTCAGACTTATAATTTAGATCCTCAAGTAATGTGCCTCATCATTCAGACTTATAATTTAGATCCTCAAGTAATGTGCCTCATCATTCAGACTTATAATTTAGATCCTCAAGTAATGTGCCTCATCATTCAGACTTATAATTTAGATCCTCAAGTAATGTCCCTCATCATTCAGACTTATCATTTAGATCCTCAAGTAATGTGCCTCATCATTCAGACTTATAATTTAGATCCTCAAGTAATGTGCCTCATCATTCAGACTTATAATTTAGATCCTCAAGTAATGTCCCTCATCATTCAGACTTATAATTTAGATCCTCAAGTAATGTCCCTCATCATTCAGACTTATAATTTAGATCCTCAAGTAAAGAATCAGGGTCTTCTGTATTTGAACCACATACCGTGTGCACACCAAGAATTTTTGGCCAAGGCTTGAACCCCAGAGTTTCCATGACATGTGGTCTCTAGCACAACATGTTGTCAACTTTATAATTTTATTTCAATATATTTTGTTTAGAATTTATATATATTATTGTGTTATTAATAAATAATATCAATTTCATATGAATAGTTATTGATAACAGTTAATACTTTAATTTTTCTCTTTTGTTTTTTTATATGAGAAATGTTTTATTGTACTTGTTCCCACCACACTAAGCTGCACACAGATATGTCCATCAGAACTTGATATAACTGATCTGACTTGATGATACCACACTTCAAGAGGTAGAATCATACACATAATTAGGCAGCAATGTAGACAAAGAGGGAGAGAGTAACAGAAATGTTATACACATACTTGAGCAGCAATGTAGACAAAGAGGGAGAGAGTAACAGATAGAAATGTTATACACATACTTGGGCAGCAATGTAGACAACGAGGGAGAGAGGAACAGATAGAAATGTTGGACTAAGAATACAGAAGGCAAGAGAAGCTTTTATCGCAGTAGAAAGTTTTTAGAAGTCTAAAGAAATCAAATCTAGAACCAAAATTATAATATTTACTCCAATGTTAGAACAGTTGTGCTATGTGGGTCAGAAACAATAACTACTAAAACAACAACTAATAAATTGCAAACATTCATCAACTGGTGTCTGCACAGAATAGAGAAACTGAGATGGTATGATAGGGTCACAAGCGAAGAGGTTATATAAAGAATGAGACAGATTCTATCGAACCGTGAAGTGAAGAAAAGACATTAGCAATGGACAGGACACACCTTCAAAACAAACCAGAACAGAATATAACAAGAAAGGCCCTTTCCTAGAAGCCACAGAGAAAGCAAAAAGGAGGAAAATTTAGAAATACATGGAGGAGAGATTTGGAGACAGAGATTAACAATATATGGAAGAGCTGGAAAGATCTGCAAAAGATAATTAACTCCTTGTGGACCAGGAGCCACGCTAAGTGACGTTTTTACTCTATAATGGCTTTATTATATTAAGATATAAAAACTTGACATGAGTTGGTTGAGTGTCTTTGTCCCAATCAAGGATAACAAGGCACGAGAGAGAGAGAGAGATAAATATATGTATATGATGCTTAGTGAAAATGTTGATCTTTTACAACTGTTCTCTCTCTCTCTCTCTCTCCATATGAGCAGAAGCTACCCAGTGTACTAGCAATAGTACATAAAAATGTAAATCAAGATCTGAAAAGTTAACTTTCATCAACTTTATAATTAAAAATGTCAATAATACATGAAATTTCTTTTAATGACCTGTAGCTACCTAGAGTGGAGCTTCTGGCGAATAGATTAGAGCACTGGTTCCCATTCGTAGACCCGGTTCAATCAACAGTTAGGCCAAGGAGTTTTTTCTGTCTGAGGCATAAAGAACTAATCCTTACCTGAACAGTTTCGATGTAACTGCACTAGCCATGCGGCCATTAAATTACACAGGCATGTGTCCCCATGTCCTACATGGCCTTCTTCTTTTTCTTCTTCTTCTTCTTTGCGTTCATTCTTTGCGTTCATTCTTTACGACCAATTTTAATCACTCTTGTGATATGTTTGATCTTTGCCAAGAACATGTATATGTTGCACATTGGTTCGGCAGGCCCTAAACGCATAGACTTCTACATGTTTAGGACATGTACATCCGATTTCAGCCAAACCTCCTTAGTTGCCTCTACGACATGCGTGGCAGGTAACAGTGGTGCTATTCTTTACACCCCAAATTTGGGCCCCGGTAACCACTCGGGCGAACTACACGGCCCTAATAAGCGGTATTACAGGCAGTAATGATAGCTAGCTAGAGTATTGTAAGTAAGAAGTGCTCTACTTAGATGAGAACTCATTTTTGGGCTTCATTTTTAAAAAATGTATTATGTTTGTAGTGACTTTGATAGTCACTTAGTATTGTGTTGTACTTAACTAGTGTTTGAAATTATATAGTCAGTTTGTGACAATGTTCAGTTGACGCTATCACCAGTCTTTGGACTGTCTGACATGATGATGATGAGGATGCCAGGATACAGTAGAGAGACATGATCAGATGACTTTATTACCAGTCTTCAGACTGTTTAACATGAAGATGATGCCAGGGTACAGTGGAGAGATATGATCAGATGACTTTATTACCAGTCTTCAGACTGTTTAACATGATAATACCAGGGTACAGTAGAAAATATTTTTTCTTCATTTTCTTGCTATGAATGCAGGTGTATTCATTGCACTTCTGATGGATTTTTGTGTGGAGGTTTACTTTCCTTATCAGTTATATGATGACTATCATCATAGTACTCCGAACATGCCCATAGATGCTCAGATCTCCACCTCAAGAAATCCAACAGTCCTACACCATTCAGGGATCAAACAATCGTATCACCAGAATTCAGCTGTCTTTAGTAGTAGATATGTGATCAAACAATCATATCACCAGAATTCAGTTGTCTGTAGTAGTAGAGATGTGGTCAAACAATCATATCACCAGAATTCAGTTGTCTGTAACTTGATGAAGTATTTCTTATGTTATTGATGCAGCACACAACAACTAGAATGTGTTCACTGCATGATATTGCATGAGTATCTACTCTTTAATTTATTTCTTCATGTATAACTTGTTGTAATAAAAACACTTCTACACAAGACAATTTAACATCCTGAGCTGTCATGATAAAAAGCACAATATAATTTGCTTGTTTGTTTCGTTTTATTAAGGAAGTATATGAAACCCTAAAACTAGTCAACCAATCACAAAATCAGGAAAGTAACATTTCAAAACACAAATGTACAAAACATGCATACAAAAACTCATACAACATATAAAACATGCATACAACATACAAAAACTCATACAACATACAAAACATGCATACAAAAACTCATACAACAATCATCACCACCTAACCCCAACCATAAATTCTGCAGCTTCAGCAACAGTCCTACCGATCTAATAAAAAATTGAACCTACATCCTTCAGAGAGCAATGTTGAACTTTCAAACCTTCTGTTAACCACTTTGCTATAAAGAACCCCTACAACTAACTTTATTTCCAAACCCCAGCTCTAGTCATAGCTTTAACCACAGCTAAAACCTTAACACTAACCCTAAGATACCCACACCCAAAAAAATGAATCCACCTGTACACCCACTGGAAAATTCTGCTCAAACTTTTCGACTGAAGTGCATGCTCTAAACATTGCAGCCAAGACACTAAAGAACACAACGAGTCAATGTCAGCAGATTGTATTCCTCACTGATGTACTGTCAGTATTGCAAGCCCTATGGAAAACTGACAGAACTAAAAGAAACACTAAGTGAACTGAATACCATAAGAAGGGTGGTGCTGCAGTGGACACCAGCACACTGTGGCATACCAGGAAACGAGAGAGCAGACAAATTAGCAACGCAGGGGGAGAGCAATACAGGAATAAAAGAATCAAATCACTTTCCAGCAAAATAAAATACTCATCAAAGCCCTTAGAAAATAAGACCAGCAAAGAGACAGTTACCACTATTGAGATAGAACAAGGCAGGTGGTATTGTTTTGACTCAGAACTGGACACAATAGACTGAACAAACACCTTATAAGACTGGTTCCGTCACCAGCATGTGGAGAGACAGCCGAGCACAATCTGCAAGATTTTCACCTGACGATTCAACTGCAGAAACAAACATCCATGCAAAGTTGTTCAGAAGCCTGGATGAACTAACAAACACAGCAACATACATCCAGAGAACCGGACTCATTGTGTAGACATTGAACAACAGCGAACGAGAAGAAGAACACTAAACCTAATTCTCGCGAGATTCTTCTTCTTCTTTTGTCGTCACACTGCTGCCCAGTGTCGTGGTTTTCTGTTTTGTCTTGTGCTGTTCTGGTGGCTTGTGTGATTGTTATCTTTGCTCTTTCACAGGATTCTGCTGCGCCATCTAACCATCTTTTCCGTGGTCTTCCTCTTGCCTTCTTTCCCGATGTTCTGTTGTAGAAGACTCTCGCGAGATAAACAACTAAAAACGAAAAGTAATAATCCAACCAATAAAAAAAACTAACAGCTTGAAAAAGAAACCAACTTTTAACATATCCATTCCAAAAACCGAGACGACCCACCATTGTCTGACCAGCTAACCCTGATCCTTACTTACTTCTTTGCACCTGGTTTCCAACAAGGCTCTATCCCTCTCTGGGGAAAATGACACACCACCTGTTGAGAATGTTGCACGAATTCCGTAGCTCCACCAAAATTATACGGATTGTAGAACCAAATTGCACATGTTACTCAGTCTAGATTCGAACCTTCATAGCGCAATCTTGACCACTTCGCTATAGACTCAGTAACCCACAGACTAACATTAAATCTATTCCAAACCCCAGCTCTAGTCATAGCTCTAAGTCTAGCTATATCTATAACCGTAACCTTAATTATAGCCAAATAAAAACGAAAGCAATCATTCAACCCAAGAAACATACACAATAAACTAGCAGCATGAGAAGTGTGTTTAACCAGCGAAGCGAGCCACATGAACCATCAACAAAAATACCCCTCAACATTGGTTATTGGTTATTGGTTACTAAACTGACGTCATTGCACTCCGGCAAACCCATAGGTGCTCAGTCTCCCCAACAGATATCGAAGAGTATGCATACTGATGGTTCCTGTGGCTCGCTGATTAAACACACCTCTCACTCTGCCTCTCAGGCATCCAGTTCGACTTGAACAAAGGGTAATTCCAAACTGCTTAAATCGCTTGATCGATTCAACATCGATTTTAGTGTCCTCATCCAACAGAGAGTCTCGAAGAGACCGAAGAATATCCCCTTATCCATCTTCAACTCCCCAACAATCGATGCTGTTGATGCAAGCATGTCCGCTCTCTCAATACCCCTCAACATTTAATGGGGGACTGAACAAAAATTGTGTAAAACATGACATGAAAATCAAAATAGGGGAAGACTGCAGTAAAACTTGGTAAATAGTGAAACACGTACAAACAAAGTACTATAGTTTTACAAAATACATAAACAGTGACGATAAACAGCAACGTTTCGACCAACAAGGCCTTTATCAAGCAAACGAACAAACAGGAGTGACAAATTAAAATGAAACACAAATGGACGACCAAATACCAACGTATCTAAGGAAAATCTGGAATAAAAACGAATAACGAAATGAAAATCAACAACACTAAAACAGAAATAATGAATATTAGAAGAAAACATAATAATCTAGACATCCATGTCAATGGCACTAAAATAAACCAAGTGAAAGAATTCAAATACTTAGGAAGCATATTCACAGAAGACGGAAAACTGGATAGAGAGATAGAGGCTAGAGTGTAAAAAGCAAATGCTGTAACCTACCAGCTAGCCCCATTGTTAAGGCACCCAAAAATTTCACAGACAGCTAAGAAACAAATGATCAACAGCATTTTTATACCTACTTTGTGTTACCAGAGCCAAACATGGACATTGAGCAAAGCGCAGTCACAAAAAATAGCTACATGTGAAATGCGTTGCCTGAGAAAAGTTACCAACAACACAAAGAAAAGACAGAATCACCAACATCAGCATAAGAAAGAAAGTTGGCACAAAACCGTGCTTGAATTACATAGATAAACAAAGAATGAAGTGGTTTGGCTACTTAATAAGAATGCATCCAAGCTCCACAGTATACAGAGTCTTCTACAACAGAACATCGGGAAAGAAGGCAAGAGGAAGACCACGGAAAAGATGGTTAGATGGCGTAGCAGAATCTTGTGAAAGAGCAAAGATAACAATCAACGAAGCCACCAGAACAGCACAAGACAAAACAGAAAACCACGACACTAGGCAACAACCCGGTAGCAGTGTGACGACAAAAGAAGAAGAAGAAGAACTAATGGGACTGCCCAGAATGTTAAGATGTCGGTTCTGTAAACAGTTCAAGATATCTATTTTAAAAAGGGGTATAAAGACGAAGGATTGGCTTCATTGCTCCGGATTTCACTCTATATGTGTCGGTCCCTCTCCATAACAATGGCATGTCGAGAATATTGCACAAAGCCGCCCGTATGGTGCCGGGCTCGCAAGGGAAACAAAGAATAGTACCACTGCGACCTACAAGGCATGTCGTAAGAGGCGAATGATGAAGGGGCCTTGTGTAGCTACCCTAGTAAATAAAAAGCGTCACAGAAATTGGATGTGCTGGCCTATTTGTAGGCTCATAACTGGCACAACGTACGATCGCTCTTAGGCTCTGATCACAGAGTGGTTAACAAGTGGTCGATATTGAGCGTTCAAAGAAGAAAAAGTTTCAAAAGATCCAATTTGTATTCTTGAATGCTTGTGTATTGATTGATTGGACCATCATCGTTACACTTCAGTGAATAAACATTGTGTGCATCGATCTATTTCTTACACATGAACATTCAATGACAGTGCACGAACAATATGGCATCGGGGAGAGCGCCCAATGTAATTCGAGAATTGTGCCATTTGTAGGAATTTAAACTCTTTTAGAAGAATGTTGCCTGGACAACGGCTCTGCAGCATACCCTGTCGATTTTCTTTCAACTGTCAAGTTATTCTATGTGGTCAACTTCAACAGATGACCAATTTTATTGTCCATCTCCGATAGGACTAGAAACTCAATCTCATCTACAATGAGATCAGATTACTGGAAAATATGTTCTCTCAACACGGGAAACGAATCGAATACTTTTAAAGCGAGAGAGGAGCACCTTGACTCCAGACACCCTCTCCTTCCTCCCTATGATTGTGTAATTAAGGTGGGTGACTTAAAATTACATATGTATTTTATGGATGGTTGTGAAAACTAAAGCCTTTGTCTCATGGCTTGGCGGTAGGTCACGAACATATAAATGTGGAACGGCAGGGTATCGACCCCTGCAACTCTCACGTAATAAGCGAGCGCACTACCATTTGAGCTACAGGTAACAGTAATAGCCGTCCATCGCAAGCGATGATGACAACAATCTCAGACGTGTACTGTTGCACCTCTCTGGTGTGTGCGGAGGTGACTGTAGAGTCCAATCCTAGAACAGAATCCCTGACCACAGGTGGGGCATACATGATCAAGGTTAGACATGTGCGTGTTGTGTGCTCTGTCTTTCGCGCTGCTCGTTTTCTCTGTGACTCAACAATACGATGATTCTCAGCTATTCGGGTTCCTCTTTGTTGTTACAGCGCCACATTTGGCGATCTTGCGCAAGGGATTCCCAGCACGTATTGTCTATATCGAAGCATTTCAGAGACATTTTAAGAGTGTCTTTAAAGCGTTTTTTTCTGTCCACCAGCTAAACGTCTGCCCCTTCAAGCTCGCCATACATCAACTGTTTTGGGATGCGTTTATCAGGCATTCGAGCAACGTGACCGACCCATCTCAGTTGGGCCTTCTGCAACAGGGTGTTGACGCTTGGGATCTTTGCTCTTGTGAGGACTTCGCTGTCTGGAATTTTGTCCTGCCAGTTTATTTTTAGTATTCTGCGTAGACAGCTTGTGTGGAAATGGTTTAATTTTCTTGCGTGTCTGCTATACACTGTCCATGTCTCGCTTGCGTACAGCAGCGTTGTTAGCACTATGGCCTGGTAAACTTTCAGCTTTGTGACTATGCTTATCCCCTTCCGTTCCCACACAGTGACACGTAACCTTCCGAACGTAGCACTGGCTTTGGATATCCTATTGTGGACCTCAGAATCTATGTTTGCCGATCTGGATAGGAGGCTGCCAAGATAAGCAAAGTTGTCCGTTGACTGGAGACGCTGGTGTTTAATGTTGATGACTGGATCGTAATACTGTTCTCTAGGGCGGGCTGGAACATGACCTCTGTTTTTTGGTGTTAATGGTGAGGCCAAACCTATCACAGGCCATTGAGAACTTGTCCATGTAAGTCTGCATTTCTTCCTCAGAGTTGGTAGCGAGGGCACAGTCATCAGCAAACAACAGGTTTGAGATAGTTGATTCTTTTACCTTGGTGGAGGATTTTAACCTCCGAAGATTGAATAGGTTACCGTCTGTCCTGTATCTAATCTTTACCCCATGTTCGTCGCCTTCCCAAAAGACATCCGTGAGCATGGCAGCAAACATCATGCTGAAGAGTGTTGGGGCCAGTACACAGCCCTGTTTGACGCCGTTGGTGACATGGAAGGCTTCCGACAGCTCCCCTTTGTCAAGTACACGTGCCATCATGCCCTCGTGAAACTGTTGGACGATCTTGATGAATTTCCTGGGCATCCAAATTTTTCCATGATCTTCCATAGACCCTCCCTGTTAACTGTGTCGAAAGCCTTTGTCAGATCGACAAAGACCATATAGAGGTTAGGTGTTAGCTTGGATTCTTCCTGTAGTTGGCGAGCAGCAAATATCATGTCTGCTCGCCAACTACAGGAGAAATGCCAAGTAACAGTAACAGTAGTGACAATGTAGTCAGCAGGGGTTAAGGTTCAATTTCAGTCTGATTTTTCTGTCACCCAGGGAGACTTTAGTTTCTCTGACTATGTATTTTAATTCTTGCTTTCTCTGCACTTCCCCTTAGGTTCAAAGAGAACTATTTACTTTATAGCAGTTGTATTTTTCGCAATCTTAGCAATAGAGGTGACCTCCCGACATACTTGCCACTTGTTTACATTTTATTAGTCACCTGACAAAATCACTGACATCTTTTTTCGTTCATCCTGCTTTGTTTATTTTATCAAATTCATATATCTATCAGATTACTTGTTGTAAACAAAGCTTTCTTTATTCTAATTTTATTGTATAGATCATATAATAGATTAAACTTGGTCATTTTCTGTTAATTTTAAGTTATCTCTGCAGCTTGTCAATCTGACAATAGATCAACACAAAAGAATAAATGACCTATGACCTGTAAAGGTTAATTCCAACTAAGTCACTTCCTTTCTGCTCTGTCTATGCGTCTGCGAGGAGAGTCACTCGCTTCTAATCTAACTTCACAATAATACAAGTATTGTACGTTTATTAAACAACACAAGTACATCACTATTTATAAATCCAAGTTACATTGTTTCTAGCAGCGTTTGTTTACAAATTCTTTAATAATAAAGTCATTGACAAGTTTTTGTCTCTTCAGTCAGCTCGTATGCACCAACCATGACCAACTTCCTTATTCAGGACAACATTCATTCTGTCAAGTCCTTTACTTCTTAACGTTTGCTAGCAGCAGGTAGCTAGACAATCCTTATCAGTGGATATAGCGAGCTTTTATTTATTCTGTTAGTCATCGTTATTGAATTTAAGACTTTACCTATTGTTACTAAAGTAATTGCTATTTGAGAAGTTGGGGCTGAAATATTTGCGTTTCTTTTATTCAAATTATTATTGTGTTTTAGATATACGTCATATTCATAGTATTTAGTAATTTACTTATTTAAGTTATTTAGGTGAAACTAATAGTAATAAACATGAGTTCATTAGTACAGGGTGAATTAATGAAATTCAAATCAATACCAGTGATAACATTTTTGCTAAAGTTCAGTGATTACATTTTGTGTTGTGTACACACTTCCGAGACATTGCTAGCCAAAGTACAGTAATATAGATAAGATTAAGATAGTATAATTTGATTATAGTATAAGTATAGTGTGTGCAGCTCTCACAGTACAAAATAGGTCACGCTCATAAAATATATGACACATTCACGAAATGGTAGTCTCAAGTGTGTGCATTCTTGGGTGTGTATTTTTTTCTTGCTTGATTTCTCAATTAATATGATATGAATGACAATCCTTGGTCATATCAGACACAAGTTGAGCATATTATATTTGGTCCAGTCAGATTATACATTTACATTATCTTATGCTAAAAAAGAAAAAAGTTGTCCAGTCGCATTAGAGTATGTATTATGTATGCTAAAATAATAAACATTGTCCAGTAAGATTAGAAATTGACATATGCTAAAAACAGACATTGACCAGTAAGATAAGGTTATGCTAAAAAATAGACATTATCCAGTTAGAATAGGACCACACACCTACGGAATAAGTGCACTAACCACTACACTGTCGCAGTTATTTATCAGTAAATAAATCATGATTAACTCTATATTTTTATATTGTTGTGTAATAGTTATTTTTATATCTACTCCCACCAACAGATATTGGATTTTAAAGTGACATTAAAGCAGAATTAAAGTAATGTTGAACTGGAAATATGGAAAAACCTGTCACAGTTTTGTTTGTGCAATATCATGATTTGAAGGTTTAACACCAGCATTTACGCCAGAAGTCAGTAGTGCTGTTAAGAAATTGTTAAATTAGCAACTTGTGTGACCTCAACGGTGTCAACATGCTGCAACAAATTTTAAAAGATATGTACATTGAGCCTGAGATTCTGGCAGAGTTGGCCGAGGATCAAAAGCAGGTGTTATTTTACAAGATGAGAGAGGTAAGAAAATGTGGTCATTATTGTTATGTGTGCTTTTTCTAGTGGGGCACTCTAGGAACATTTCAATCGCATAAAGTACTCGCATAGAAGAAGTTGATCGCAGAAGTTGATCGCAGAAGAGAAGAAGAATGGTTCTTTTACATACTCATATTTAAAAACTGGACTTACATTTTATTTTCTATCACCAATAGGACTAGACACTTGATTTCACCTGCCCTGATGTGAATCACTGAAAAATAGTTGTGCTCCACATGTAGTATGAGCCGTATACCTTTGAAGCATAGGCGATCACCATACATGAACACAACAAAAACCATATGTAAGATTTCTAAAAATAAATAACTTGATGTTTACTAGCTGGGATGACCAACCTCAACCATTGTTGACAGATAGTGGGTTGACTCTCAGAAAGGAAGTCTCTCCATGATATGTGGCCTGTCTTTTTCTATCCGAATAAACAGCTGCAGACCAAACAGCAATGCTTTCCCAGCAGGATTATGTGGAGCATCAGGCGGTGAATTTCTCACAATGAATTTCTCAATGTTTGGAGTAAAACTTGTCCTTTACCAGGAAACCACCAGAACCTGGAGAGACTTCAGACTTTGTCCTGATGGTCTATCATAAACAATGATTTGAACACAAAATAAATATGGAAGTCTTTTGATACCAGCTACACATGTGCTCAGGGTTTACGACAATGAGAGAGCAGACAGGCTTGCATTAATAGCATTGATTATTTGGGAGTTGAAGATGAATAAGGGGGATGTTCTTCGATCTCTTCACAACTGTCTGTTAGGATAAAGACACTAAAATAGATGTTGAATTGATCAAGTGATTTAAGGAGTTTGGAGTTACCTGTTGTACAAGTAGAACTGGATGTTGGAGGGGCAGAGTGAGGAGTGTGTTTAACCAGTGAGCAACAGGAACCATCCGTATGTGTACCCTGCAACATCTGTTGCGGAAGACTGAGCTGGTATGGGTCTGTCCGGAGTGCAATGACTTTGTTGTAACCAATAACCACTATGTCCTAGTGTTTCTTTAGTATTGAGGCTGTGTTGACTAGAACCATTTGCAGTCACAAAAAGCATCACTCCAACTGGAGGTTTCCAGCCTGGAACCATCCATTTAGCAAGCAAGTTTACAAACCACTATGCACTCATGACTTAGCTGTATTGCTTGCTTTGCAAATACTAGACATAGTTCACTTTCTAGCTGAAAATAATGGGTACCTAGTTAAGTGAGTTAAAGTAAGGGAAAGTTAGCAGGAAAGAGAACTGACTACCTCACTTCTAAATGCTAAGTCCTAGTACAGAGAAGTCTGTGATGTTTCACACCCCTATGGCATTATATATCTTGTGATTACCGTAATCTTGTAAATTTTATTGTTTACAGGAGCAAATTCGTAGATGGAAACTACGAGAGGAAAAATTGGAAGAAGATGAAAAGAAGAAACAAAAGAAACCAGTCAAAGACAGTAAGTTATTGCTTGCATGTATGCTTTATTGCAACACGTTTTACGGCAGTCTTATCTATATTCTGCTTTATTGCAACAGGTTTGTTTTACTTGCTGTTCCTGTCAAATGTTTTTGTTATGTTGTGTTGCAATTTTACAGCTATTTTTTGTTTTGTTGTAATTTTACAGCTATTTTTTGTTTTGTGATTATGTTTGACTTTGACGTTTGTTTTATGAATGTTTAATATTTGTTTTGGTGGAGCGTTTGTCTGAATAGATAAGAGCGCCTGTCGGAATGGATAAAAGCGCGGTCTTCCATTCAGGAGTCCTGGGTCCAAATCCCCGGTATGGCCAAGAAGTTTTTTCTGTCGGGGACATTAAGAAAAAATCCTAACCTGAACAGTTTTGCGGTGTCTGCACTAGCCATGTGGCCATTAAATTCCACAGCCTCATATCCCCCCCCTGTTCTACACCACCCTAAAAACGGTATTACAGGGGCAGTAAATATAGTTTTTAGTCAATGTTTATTTTATAAATATGTTTGCGTAATGAAGCAAATTATTTCCCTTGGATTTTTACAAGTGCTAAAAGTAGACCACACCGTTTAGTAAGCAAACTACTGAATGTATAAGTGGTGCCTAGAAAATTGACGACTCGTTTACTGTTGTTGATGGCTACGTCCTGTAAACGATATGCCACGATTTTCCAATGAAATAAAGATGTTTGATTGTAATGTTTGTGTAAAAGATGCTATAAATCACATCATCGGATAAATGACACCAATTTTGAAATGCAAGCATGTCACCATGAAGACTAAAACAGCATTGTACAACACAATCTTTCAACATTATGCTATCAGTGCCAAACCTGGATGTTGACATCAAATGATAGAAGAAAATTAGTCTCAACAGAGATGAAGTGTCTACGTAGAATTCTGAGAGTATCAAGAAGAGACCAGTTTATAAATGAAGACATCAGGGAAAAAGTGGGGATCACATCAGTACTGAACTTCATCAAGAAACAACAAATTAAATGGTTCGGCCACATAACAGATTACCAACAGACAGTGCGCCTCAAAGAGCAATGCCACTCCAAAACAGTGGATACAAAGAAAAAGGTTGTCCACGCAAAAGTTGGCACACAGAAATAACAGAGGCACGGAATGACACTATTTAAGAAGCCCACAAATAAGCCAGTACTGGAAATCTCCTCTTATCCTGATGCTGTGAAACAAAACAGGATTCGAAAAAAAGAAGAAAATTTGTCTATTAACTCTTTCCACGCTTTAAGCCACACACTGCGCCATGGCGGAAGTCCGTTGCACGCTTTAAGCCGCACACTGCGCCATAGAGTTGCTTCCTTATAAGAAGTCTTTCTAGTTTTACTTCTTCTGTTTTACTTATAGTACTTTTTAACCTTGTTATTCTGTTAGGTTGTCCAGTTTACTTCAATTTAGTATATAATAATACATATATGTTTATTTATTGATAAGTAGTTGGGATCGTAATTTTTTTTTTTTTTTACTTCCTTGAATTAACTGCTTAAAAATTGAGGAAATAAATGGGCGTGGAAAGAGTTAAAGATGGTGACTGTTATACTGTATAAACGCCCGAGTGGTTACCAGGGTCCAAATTTGGGGTGTCAAGAATAGAACCACTGTTACCTGCCACACATGTCGTAAGATGCGACTGAGGAGACTTGGTTGAAATCGGAGGCATGTGTCCGCTAGGGAATGCTAACCTGGAACAAATGCTTGCAGAAGATGGATGTACCAGGCCGTAAGGCGCATAACATGGTGCAACGACCACTCTCAATGAGGAGTGGGATAACAGATTCTACGGTCGCCAATCTGACTGAGATTTAGCCATGCAGTAAGAATGTCAGACCTACCATCACGAGGGTGACCAAAACGTACTGCTGGAAGAGGTCGGCACAAACAGGGGAAGCAGAAATCATAGGAATTATATCCTACACAACTGCTCCCAGTATGCAGACTTGAGAAGAAAGAGGTGGCCTACTTACACTAGCGTCCAAGGCAAACTGTATGACGTAGCTGATAATCTGAGGCAGACGGCTACCTTTATTAGAGAATCCGAAATCCCAATCTAGTGAGAATGCAGAAGAAGATACTGTATATGTCACCCGAGTGATTCCCGGGCCCAAATTGGGGTGTTAAGAATAGAACCACTGTTACCTGCCACGCATGTCGTAAGATGCGACTGAGGAGGCTTGGCTGAAATCGGATGCACATGTCCTAAACTTGTAAAAGTCTGATGATGATGATTAGGGGCCTACCAAACCAATGTGCAACGATACACGTTCTTGGCAAAGATCAAACATATCACAAAAAGTGATTAAAATTGGTGGTAAAGAACGAACGCAAAGAAGAAGAAGAAGAAGATATTGTATATGTAGAAACATTTATAATGGATACAACAGCAAGAGATGAAAATTTCTATTTGTTTGACATAATAAATGAAATACTGTCTGTTACTTTCCTAGATAAGAAACAAGTTGACTTCTTAAAAGGCAGAGATGGTTGTGAATGGGTCTGGATTATGGGAGAGCACAAAAATGACAAGACAATTGAGCAGATACTGGAGGAAGAAGCCAAGACTATAGCACTGAAACAAGCAGAGGCTGAGTCCGAAACTTTAAGGTTGGCATCTAACTTAGAAAGTGTAAATCTCATCAGGGGTCTTTGATGATTTGTGGAATGAGAACCTCCACTGTTGGATAGTATATTAAAGGAAGAATGAGAACCTCTGCGGTTGGATAGTATACTAAAGAAAGAAATAAAAGGTTCATCCCTTCTTTTTTGCATTCGTTTGTCTTCTACCCTTCGCTCCAAAGGAGGCATAGGTCCCAACCAAGGCCTTGCAAGCTCTCATGCGCTTGGTTGCGGTTTTATAGCAAAGTGTTTTTTTTAGAGGATGCGGTAGCTAATCCCACGCCAAACCTCCACTTTGGCGGTATATGGTATGTGGTAGGTAATCTGCATTTGTTCCTATCACCCAAATTAACCACTCTTTGTGATCTGTTGTTTGCCCTGATAACATGAGTATGTTGCATCGCTGTTAGCCCCCTATGGCATGTAGGACAGGCACATCAGAGTTTTGGCTAAATCTTTGTACTAAATGTTAGTATTTATTTATATGATTGATTGATTGATTGATTGATAGAATCATCCTCATTACAGTTCACAGAATAGACATGTGTTCTACAATCTTGTTCTTACACAGTAGGATCCCAGCTGTAGAGCACCAACTCTGTAGCACCAAAGAGTGTCACTGATGTAATTTTGAGGACAGTGGCACTTTTTAGTAATTTTATTTTAGTTGGTGTTGAGGAATTTTTCAAATTAAATAGCAAGTAAGGTACAACAAAGGAAGTAAGGAGCAACAAAATAAAGAATGAACAACAAAGCAAAGTAAAGAGCAACATTGTAAGTGAGGAACAACAAAGTAAAGTAAGGAGCAACATTGTAAGTGAGGAACAACAAAGTAAAATAAGGAACAGTGAAGTGAATTGGAAACAGAAAAGTAAGTGAGGAGCGACAGTTTAAGGGAAGAACAACAAAGAGAGGGAGGAACAACAAAGAGAGGGAGGAACAACAAAGAGAGGGAGAAACAACAAAGAGAGGGAGAAACAACAAAGAGAGGGAAGAACAACAATGAAACAACAAAGGAAGGGAGGAATAACAAAGGAAGGGAGAAACAACAAAAGAAGAGAGGAACAACACAGTGAGTAGTATTAACCTATTTATTGAGTTTTAATAACATTGTTGTTTTCTAATTATAGATTGAAGGAAGAGGCAGAACTGAAGAAAAAGATGGAGGAACAGAGGCAGCAAGTAATCAGGGAAAAGGAAAAACATGAAGTAGAAATGAGGTAATTCATCATGCATGTTGTATTAGTTCAGTGTTTTCTATGATCAGATACATGGTCCAAGTTTAATTGGTTTACTGTACTTGTTTTATGACTAGAGATTTGTAGAAATATTGACATATGAACATGTTATAGTTAAGTTAGTTGGGTAAGAAAACCCATGTCACTACACTACATGTAGACTTATAGGCTCTCAGTCTGTTTCAGCAGAGGATGAAAGGTATAGATGCTAATGGTTCCCATAGCTTACTGGTTAATTACACATCTCATCTCTCCATGCAAGTATCTCATTATAATGGTGATTATGAAAGGTATAGATGCTAATGGTTCCCATAGCTTACTGGTTAATTACACATCTCATCTCTCCATGCAAGTATCTCATTATAATGGTGATTATGAAAGGTATAGATGCTAATGGTTCCCATAGCTTACGGGTTAATTACACATCTCATCTCTCCATGTTAGTATCTCTTATAATGGAATTATGAAAGGTATAGATGCTAATGGTTCCCATAGCTTACTGGTTAATTTCACACCTCATCTCTCCATGTTAGTATCTCTTATAATGGTGATTAAAGGGTCTAAATGTGACGGAATGACTTCAATGCACCGGGTTTCCCTATATAGCAGCTCTGTCCCTGTCGGCAGATATGGCATGTCATCTGCAGAAAGTGTTGCATTTTTCTAGTTAATAGAATGGAATGGAAGATTCATTTCAGAAATAAAGAATGGAGTAGGCTAGACAAAACTAATACCAACACAAGACAACTACTATAATATGAGCAGATTAGAACAAGTTGTCATTCTGTACCTTAGAACAGGACACAATTGTTATACCAACACAATACAACTACTATAATATGAGCAGATTAGAACAAGTTGTCATTCTGTACCTTAGAACAGGACACAATTGTTATACCAACACAATACAGCTACTATAATATGAGCAGATTAGAACAAGTTGTCATTCTGTGCCTTAGAACAGGACACATTCGACTCTGCAGCCACATGTATACAAAATTCAAGATTGACAATTCAGTCCATCTGTATCTGTCTCATGTTGTAAAACTTATGATTGTAGATGTTTGATTTATTCACTGATATTTTTGTTATTGAAAACCTAAGGAATAATTATGATGTCTATTCTGTTGGATATAAACTATTGTGTTAATGTTCTGATGTAGACGCAAGCAGGAGGAAGCTGAACTCTATCAGTCAATAAAGGAAGCTCGATTAGCTGTTGAGAAAATGGAGTTAGAGAACAGAAAACAGGAAGATGACAAGAGAAGACAACTTACAGAAATTGAGGTAAGACAGTTTAAGTTAACAGCAAAATATGGTTGTTATCGACGCAGTTATGGTGAAACACATTAAAAAAACAAAATTTATGTAGTTTTATACATTGCAAAAAACAATTCACAGCGACATTTCTACCAAAAGACCTTTATCAAGCAAAGGATACACCAGAAGTGAAGAAATTGAGAATTCATATACGCCAGACATAACATATACAGTCAGACAATAAATCCCTTAATGGCACTAAAATGAAAATATGTAGTAACAAAAACGAAATAAATGAGAAAAACTAGAAATGAAAAGAGAAAAAAAGAGAAAACAATAATATTATTCTTCTTCTGCATTCTCACAAACAATAATATTCAAATATATTCATAGAAATGAAAAGGCTGACAAACTCGCAAGGGCTGGGGGAGCCTAACACAACACCACCCAACACAAAGTTTTACAGAAGCAAAGACTCTCCTGAAACAATCCAGGAAAATGATCTGGAGAAAACAAATGGAGGATACAACCCAGAGCACGACAGTATAAATATGCTAAACAGAAAAGCAGTCTTCAGACTTAGAACGGGACATTGCAGTCTCAGAGCACACCTCCACAGAATGGGTCTCAGGGACTCGGCATCCTGCACCTGTGGAGCACCAAAGCAGTCCCCAGAGCACATCCTGCAAGACTGCCCTAGTCTGAGTAGTGAGAGATTGGAGATCTGGCCAACAGAAACAACACTACAAGACAAGCTATGGGGAACCGGTGAAGACCTCAAGCGCACCGTCCTCGTTTATGACACATACCGGAGTAGTCGCATAGCAAAAGTTGATTGCAGAAGAAGAAGATACCATTAAAATATACATATATATTATGGAGCATGAGAAGAGACAGTATTAAGAAGCATAGGAATGTAATGTGTTGTTGAGTCCATGAGGTCGCAAGGTACCATATAAAGATATTACATGATTTTCTTGAGCAAATCGACTCCGCTCATCAGAGGGATATGATGGAACATCTACGGTACCATATAAAGATTTTTAATGATTTTCTTGAACAAATCGACTCCGATCATCAGAGGAACATGATGGAACATCTAGGAAGTTAACAGGTTCGAATGCAGACAATAGATGTGCTGAACTGAAAGATGCAAATATTGCAACTTCGTTGTAAACTAACATAACAGCGTACTTATACACAACGATGAAAATCACAGAGAGTGGTCCACAGAATGGTGAGGAAATATAAATTCTTGAAATGGAAAGATTTTATTGTTAGTTTTCAGTACAAGTTCTGGTGTGAGACCGATGATTATTTATGGGGAGAGGGATTTGTTGAAGATTGATAGTGACAAACATGTCCACATTGTTCACTTTTCATACAACATACAGAGGGAAAGTTCGTAAAGTTGTTCAACATTACCAAGATTGCTAACAAAACAAAAATGCTTTCCCAAGGTAACCAAGACTACATATACAACACCAGAATACCAAACAGATGCTAGAATTTCATTGGAAATCTCAGAAGAGATCCTAATACCATAACCAAAACTGCCATGATATAGACTCTGGATCAGTGCTATCCAACATGTTTATATATTAGATCACTAATGACTGTGGAGGAGCTAGCACCATGTAGCAGTTGCAATAACAATATTAACAACAACAATAGACAATGAAAACATAATTCTGACTAAAGATTTCATTGAAACAAATATTGTGCAAATACTGTAGCTCAAGAAAGCCTAGGCTTGAAGGATGAAGAAGAAAAAGAAGAATTGTGCTTATGAAATAACTGAAACATACTGTTATTAAGAAATACTTTATTTTTCTTGAAATTCTGATCTCTGATTCTTGAAATGCTGACGGAGTAAAATAGGGCGCCATGGATGTATCAAACGGGTGGCAGTGGGCATCATTTAGGACAGCAATGCTCTAGAGAGAAGACAAAAAAAGAGGCAGACTAAATATAAGTTGACAGAGAACAGTAGAAACTGAAATGAAAACTACAAAATAGTCATAGAGTACGCTTACCAAAAATTGCTCAGACCAAATGAATTAGAGTTTGTTGCTTCTGCTCAAGACTCCATAATAAACATTGATTGCTTTATCTGTGGTGGCTTAGTCATTGCTGTAGAAGGTCGTGGGTTCGAATCTGACTGCGCGCCGCTCACGACTGCTTTTTTTCCCAGAGACTCCTAGAATAGTTGCATACAGTCAACCTTTGATGCGGAGATAATATATAATTGATTGTTTGATTATAATTTACTGTGTTTGATTATAATTTACTGTTCCTATTTACAAACATTGATCCAATTGCCATTAAATGGAATGATTCGATTAGCTGCATTATTTGATCAACAAAATTTTCTAATAATATTTTTCATTGTGTATTTAAGAACAACTGTGTAAGTTTCTTTGTATCAATGAGGTATGGGATCGCACGAGAGAGTATCAATGAGGTATATATGAAGGTATGGCTGCTTTAAAAAGCAGGCGAGCAATGGACCAGGCTGTTATTCTAAATTCCTTAAGGGAGAAAGGACATGTAAATGATTCAAGTAATAGTGGTGAATCTACAACACTAACCAGACTGCAAGAATTCCAAGTCAAATGTGGTGTAGCTAGATAAGAACACTATGCTGGTAGGCAAAGAAGAATAGTAAACCAACAAAGAACCAGTGTAGTTAGTCGCCACACGCTGAGATACATACTGAGGAGGTGATCAGAGCACTTATGGACTAATTGGTTTGATGTGCAGTGATTGCAATCCCACAACTAAACAAAGATACTTACTGAGGAGGAGATCGGATCACTTATGGAGTAATTGGTTTGATGTTCAGTGATGATGATCCTATCAATCAATGATTCAAGTAGACTTAAATAAGAATAAACTGAGTTTGATTGTTTCACCAACTTTTCTCAACCAGCATATCATTCCTGTATCATTCAAGAAACAGGAAATTGTGGTATCATCATCACCAATTTTAAACTCACCATTTTTGTCGGTTGGTATGCATGTGACAATGCATGATCTGCTCATGATCTCATGTATGTAGTTTGCTTGAGATAGCTTCATATTCCACTTAGCTCTCATGTGCTTCTATTATAGAGTTATTCTAATTATTAATTTGGGGGTCTCTCGCTTATTCATTTTCTTAATTGGGGGGTCTCTTCTTGTCTCATTCTATTTCCTTAATTAGAGGGGTCTCTCGCCTCATTATACTCCTTAATTAGAGGGGGCGGTCTCTCTCCCTATTCTACTTCTTAATTAGTGGGGGTATCTCATTATATTCCTTAATTAGAGGGGGGGTCTCTTCTTATTTTTCTTTGTAATTAGAAGGGGTATCTTGTCTGATTCTACTTCTTTAAGTAGAATGGGTATCTTGTCTCATTATATTCAAAAATAATAAGAGTTGTTCTGTGGGGATAAGTCTCTCATTATAAAACTGTGGGTCCCAGTATAATCTTCACACTTCTTCTTTGTTCACTCTACATCAACTACTTGTTAAATATTCTTTGTGTTCTGTATATCTTCTTCTTTGTTTACTCTACATCAACCACTTGTTAATTATTCTTTGTGTTCTGTATATCTTCTTTGTTCACTCTACATCAACTACTTGTTAACTATTCTTTGTGTTCTGTATGTGATATGCATGAGTGTGAGTTTGTCATGCCAGTTAGACTTAGGCCAGCACATTTAATTTCTGCATGATATTTAGATGGGTTATCCTCCCTAAAATCTTCACACTGAATGCGTAGCAGCACTCTGCTGTTCTGCCTCAAGAAACTCTTAGCTTTATATGTTTGGGCATCTAGTGGGGCAATGGAAGGTAGCCTGACTAGCTTTGTGTGCTTGAGCATCTAGTGGGGCAAGGGAAAGTAGCCTGACTATAGCAGCATCTAGTGGGGCAAGGGAAAGTAGCCTGACTATAGCAGCATCTATTAAAAATGAGCAAAGTATAGACTGGGCAGGAATCATAAATGCCATCTGGTGTAAGCAGAAACATAGACATTGAATGTCTGATTGAAATGGGGTTAAATGTGGACAAGATTGTGGGTGCTGCCTGCAGGGGTGGTGAGATCAAATCCTCCAACCAACACTTGTTTGGCGCGGAGGGCTTGCCAAATGTGCAAAGATGTCAGGAGAAGTGAACTGAATAGTCTTGAGTATTTTCATTTTGTTTTAAATAATAAAACATGAAGTAACATAAATTAAATACGGGATGGGGCGCCCCCTAGGGGTCAAGTTGAGTTTAAACACATGCTGCTCTAATGACCACATGCCATGGAAATTCAAAGGTTTGAGGCCAGCTTGAGTCAAATATTATCAGTATGTGGTTGAACTACAGGTTGCCAGATTCTTTTCTTGTGTGATCTAAATTACAAGTATCTCTCAAGTCATAGTAAGGCTCAACTGAATGGCCATTAAATATTTACTATGTAAACTCTGATACCCCTTGTTAGTAAGTAATAACAGAACCACTGTCTTGTACCAAGCATGCATTACATAAAACTATGGAGAGAGTTATGCATTACACAAAACTGTGGATAGAGCATGCATTACACAAAACTGTGGATAGAGCATGCATTACACAAAATTGTGGAGAGAGTTATGCTTTACACAAAATTGTGGAGAGAGCATGCATTACAACACATTACTTTAGAAATCACCACTGCCTTGTACCAAGCATGCATTACACAAAACTATGGAGAGAGTTATGCATGAAGTTAACAATCTTATCATATACAACACATTACTATAGAAATCACCACTGTATGAACACGATCAATGCTTTGGTGCAGGTCATATTGCAATAATATGCTGTAGTATTTTTACCTACATGGTTGTTGCGGTTATTGACTCACTGTTTTTCTTTATCACTGTTTTTCTTTATTCCATGTTAGCTCACTAGTATCCGATTAATCTCATATCTATAGATTTGGTTGTTCATCTGTCTCCTCTCAAATAATGTTTGATAATTGTAGTACATTTGACAACCAAGATATAATATTTGAAACATCCATCATCAGCATAATATTTTTGGACCTGATTTGCCTTCCCTCTCCAATCACTATTTGCTTAGTCAGACTACAGTATTAAATATCTTGCAATCTAGCAGTGGACTTGGTTTAAATTCTTCTGCTTTGAACGCTCCATATTAACCACTCTTTGTGATTTGTTTGTGATCCAAGCCTAAGAGTGATCGCACGTTGTGCCAGGTGTGCGCCTACAAATAGTCCAGCACATCCAGTTTCTGCGGCTCTTTTTATTTACTACAGTAGCTTCCCTAGGCTGCTACCTCAGTCGTCTCTTATGACATGCCTTGTAGGTCGCAGTGTTACTATTCTTTGCTCCTCTTGAGAGCCCCGGCAACACACGGGCGACTTTGTTTAAATGAAAATCCTCTTTGCTGCCAAACTCTGCGGGCATCAGGTTATCTCCTCTCATTGCCATCAACATCCATGTGACCTGGAATAAAGATGAATGTAAGAGACATGACATTCTGTTGAAAACCATCTTGGAAGAGGAGGTAGAGGCAGGGGAACAAGGGAAATACAGAGGTAACATTTTGGAAGGAGTCAAATAATAGTCTGGTAGAGATATTACAACACAACCTTCAATGTGGACATGGTACATGATTGATTTCTCTTTGATGACTGTTCAAATAATGTAAACATTATAAAAATTGTCCATGTGTGGAATCAGATAACATTTCATCTGAATGTGATAACAATCATCATTTTTCTTCTGTCTGTGATATCACAAAAAAATGAACACTGACAATAAGGAAAGCAAGCTTTCTTGCAAAATTCAGTAATGGCTACCATATTAGGTGCCATGGTCCACGCCTGAATTCATAGGGGTCAAATTGGAAAAAAATAAGTCACAAGAAAATATGTTGTGTAAATTAATTGAAGTCTCATGTTAAAACTATTTTTTTTAAAACCATGATTAGAAATTATAAGAATTTAGTGGTTTTTTAAAATAGGAATCGCTATAATTTGTGATGTCTTTTGTGTGCTCATAAGTTTTGGTTATGTATCTAAAACTCAGAGAATCTTAGGACTAATCATTTGTGTATGATTCTTACAGCTCATCATCAGGTGATGTGTCGGCTGGCGTAGGTGATCATGGATCTCCACAAATCTCTATCTTTAGTGTTTGTTATCAACTCAGATGTTGACGCTCTACCGTGCCATGAAGTCAGGCCATCCAACATTTTCTCTCTCTGTCTTCCCTGTCTCGTCTACCTTCAATTTTATCAGTTCTCACAATGTGTTCTAAACCTCCCTCCTCATCACATGCCCGAAAAATGATGACTGTCTCTTTCTTATATTGATGATAAGATTTCTCTGTGTCTTGACCTCGTTTCCTTACAGCTACCTTGTATTTTTTTTTATTAGATGCGTTCTTGTTGAGAGCTTGAGCCGATTGCCATTGTTTCTTTTGTAGTCAATTTGAATACTTAGAACCATAAAAATGTATGGTTTTTTAATGACTTTTCTAGTTCATTGACCCTGACATTTATTTATTTTATTTCTGCCCACTATGAATACAGGTGTAGTTATAGAATCTAAATGGTACCTTTGACTGATTTTTGCCTGTAGATTTGCTTTCCTTTCACAAATGTCCCTTGTCTTTCAGGCGAGCCTTATTCCTACTTCAGAAGTAGCTGAAATGAATCTTTGTTATATTCTGTGACAGTTTTTCTAGTTGATCTAAATAATATATGTGTCCAGAATAGATCATTTACCTTGTGGTTCCTTATTCTGCAAATATTTTACAGTTTATTTCATTAAATTCTCTTCAGTTTTCACAAATATTACTTATCAATTACTTACTGCTTGTATTCCTGAACAAACATGTACAGGAAGAAGAAAAGCGAGCTAAAAGGCGATCACGAGAAAGTGTCAACAGCATGAAAGAGAAACGAAGCAGTGAGATATATAGTACTTTACAGAGAAAAAGACAAGATTTTGAAAAACAAGCTATGGAAAGTCAACAAGAAGTGGAAACACTTTGGAAAGAACAAGGTTAGATGATTAGAGGAGATTATGTGTGTTGTTAGTGTTTCTTCTTCCATTCGCCAGTTACAAATTCAGGCATAGTCAGGACACCTGGCATGATTCTTGTGATTGATTTTTGCATGAAGCCTGCTTTCCTTTTCTTCAGTGTTCCCTGCCATACAGGCGTACCTTTTCTGACTTCATAGGTTTAGTTAGTGTTTAATTCTTGAGTGCACATTTTTGGCATCCGTGTAGTAGTAAATGTTTTATGTTGTCATGTAATATAACGCAAACAGAAGAAAGTAAGTCAGGTTGTCATCCCATAGTTAATGTCTGTAATTTTGCCATTACATTATTCTGATTTAATCTTCAGGTCTATGGTAGATCATGTGATATCTTCAGGTCTGTGGCCGATCTTCTTCCTTGAACGTTCCATATCAACCACTTGTTAACCACTCTGTGTGATTTATATGTGATCTGAGTCTAAGAGCGATTGTACGTTGTGCTAGTTATGCGCCTACAAGTAGGCCAGCACATCCAATTTCTGCAACGCTTTTTATTTACTAGGGTAGCTTCCCTAGGTCCTTACATCAGTTGCCTCTTAATGACATGTCTTGTAGGTCGCAGTGGTTTTTTTTGCTGTGGCTGATCAATATTATATCTTAAAGCCTGTCTCTCCTTTAACCTTCTTTCTCAGGTCTCTGTAATTAAGCCTTTGTCTTGCGTTCCGATGGTCGTGGGTTTAGGATCCGGACTGCGTTCTGTTCACTGGTGCATTTTTTTCATAGACCCCCAGGATTGTTGCCGGAGCTATGAAGTTCATGCTTTGTGCAATACTCTTGGTAGGTAGCGTGTCATTTATGTGGAGAGGGACTGAGCCATATGGGGTAAAACCCGGAACAATTAAGTAAATCCTTTGGCTTTAGACCTTTTAACCTTCTTTCTGTGTCTTAGTTAACACACTCCATCGAACAATATAACTAGACATGGACTTGACTGAAACCAACAGCAGAAATGAATAGACAGGTCAGACATAGGATACTTGACAACGGATAGTAGAAGAGGAGACAAGTAAGAGGTAGATGTGTAGAGCTAAAGAGGACAGTTCATAATAGAAATTAGCAGCGAACAACAGTTGTAACTCTATATTCCACTAGATGTTTAACAGTGTAAGGTTTAACAGTGTACGGTTTAACAGTGTACGGTTTAACAGTGTAAGGTTTAACAGCATATGGTTTAACAGTATAAGGTTTAACAGCATATGGTTTAACAGTATAAGGTTTAACATTTTACATGTAAAAGAAAAAGTATTGACGACAAATATTTGTGCAACTTTTCTAGAGAAGAAATCCAAAGAAGCAGATATCAAGATGAGGGAGAGTGCTCGTCAAGCTAGAACAGAGTACAGGGAATCGTTAAGAAAATCATTAACACTGGTGCAGGCAGTAGGAGCTTTTTCTGGGGGACAATCAACAGACAATAGCGGACCACCAGTTCCTCCAAAGTGAGTGGTCATGATATCTTCCATATTTTGTTTTCTTTGATAGTCAAGTAGCATGTTGGTTTCTTGTCTTTAAACCTAAGTCATATTTATGAAGTAAGTTGTTGTTTTGTTTCTTTGTCAACGATTTCTTTGTCTTGTTGTAGTGAAACATTCTTGGCAACATAAACATTCTTGGCAACATAAACATTAGAGTCCCCAGAAATATATGATCATTTATCGTGTTACTTGATTCTTCTGACAAACACATCCAAAGACGCACATTCTATGACTTAATAAATTCCTGCAACATATGAAAGAGATCAGATAGAGTTACAAGGAACACCTTAATATATATATATCCTACGTATATCCATTGATCAGTTATGTGAGGACTATCATCGTAGCACTCCGGACATGTCCATATGTGCTCCGATCTCTGCCTCAACAAATCCAGCAGAGTCCAGAGGCCCATCACATCAGTTCGATGTTGATTAATTAATCTTTTTCCATATTTGGTATGTCATTCTTTTCAGGGTGTGCCAATATCGACACCAATCTCTCTCAGCCTGGTTAGCGACTGGGATTCACAACTATGAAACTCCTCTGTCTGGTTAGTGACTGGGATTCACAACTCTGAAACTCTTCTGTCTGGTTAATGACTGGGATTCACAACTCTGAAACTCCTCTGTCTGGTTAGCGACTGGGATTCACAACTCTGAAACTCTTCTGTCTGGTTAGTGACTGGGATTCACAACTCTGAAACTCCTCTGTCTGGTTAGTGACTGGGATTCACAACTCTGAAACTCCTCTGTCTGGTTAGTGACTGGGATTCACAACTCTGAAACTCCTCTGTCTGGTTAGTGACTGGGATTCACAACTCTGAAACTCCTCTGTCTGGTTAGTGACTGGGATTCACAACTCTGAAACTACTCTTTCTGGTTAGTGACTGGGATTCACAACTCTGAAACTCCTCTGTCTGGTTAGCGACTGGGATTCACAACTCTGAAACTCTTCTGTCTGGTTAGTGACTGGGATTCACAACTCTCAAACTCCTCTGTCTGGTTAGCGACTGGTATTCACAACTCTGAAACTCCTCTGTCTGGTTAGTGACTGGGATTCACAACTCTGAAACTCCTCTGTCTGGTTAGCGACTGGGATTCACAACTCTGAAACTCCTCTGTTTGGAAAGACTCTCTCAGTCTGGTTAGCGACTGGGATTCACAACTCTGAAACTCCTCTGTTTGGAAAGACTCTCTCTGTCTGGTTAGCGACTGGGATTCACAACTATGAAACTCCTCTGTTTGGAAAGACTCTCTCAGTCTGGTTAGCAACTGTTAGTGACTGAGATTCACAACTCTGAAACTCTTCTGTTTGGAAAGACTCTTTCATTCGGGGCCATTACTTGATAGTCAGTCATGACTGGATGAGATGGACTTGAGTCTGCTCTGATGGCCTCCCTGTGACCAATCAAATCTGATACCATGCTAATACAGTATAACTCCAGATGTGGTACTTTAACAGTGGCACCATGCTCTACATCAGTTCCAGTCACCAGTTTCACTTACAGCAACTGTGGCATGGATTCTCACTCCAGAATAAGCCACAACAACTACAGCAGAAAAAGGAGATTCGACACAGAACACACTACATACCCAAGTCTCTTTGTCTCCTGAGATCAAGAGGTTAATCATGACATACAAACCAATTCTAGCTTGCAGTGATATGAGTTAGTTGTATCTGTTCTGTAAAACAATCAACTCTACCAAGAATCAATTCTAGCTTGCAGTGATATGAGTTAGTTGTATCTGTTCTCTCTCTCTCTCTCTCTTATGCTTCCCGGCCTAGACTGATGGACCAACTTTTATCATGAATTTTACCGTGGTTTTAAGGGACTCTGTTCCTCCGTACAGCTTCTCACGAAGCTCTGTGTTATGTGGCCATGTTTTTTTTCTTATACCTGCTAACCGTTGACAGTCTTGTATCTGTTCTGTAAACAATCAACTCTACCAAGAATCAGTTCTAGCTTGCAGTGATATGAGTTAGTTGTATCTGTTCTGTAAACAATCAACTCTACCAAGAATCAGTTCTAGCTTGCAGTGATATGAGTTAGTTGTATCTGTTCTGTAAACAATCAACTCTACCAAGAATCAGTTCTAGCTTGCAGTGATATGAGTTAGTTGTATCTGTTCTGTAAAACAATCAACTCTACCAAGAATCAGTTCTAGCTTGGTTCAGTATGAATTCAATTTTCTATTACAGGAGACATAAGAAGGTAACTATCCCACAGAGTGTCAGGAAACCAAGACCAGCAAAGCCAGAGAACCATGAGATGATCATTGACTGGTTTCAAGACGGAGAGAAAGAAAGAGTTGGAGTGTTGGAGCCAAGTACTGGCAATGTTGTGCCTTGGTTTCATGGTGAGTGTATGCTAACTGGTCTCATCAAGATAAACAATAGGAACTTAGTTCACTGTTTTCTCAACGTATTATTCTGTGAGTATATCTCCATCAGCGTTACCGATTGACATAATTGTGTACATGTTGAACAGACAAGATGAAAAGAACTTGGAAACTCTTCAATGGGAAAGATGCAAAAAGAGAAACTATCTAATTATGTTACTTGACTACATTTTTCTCTACAGAAGAGATGACACGAAATTAGAGACTTTACAGGAAGTATTGAAAGAAATTAGAGACTTTACAGGAAGTATTGAAAGAAATTAGAGACTTTACAGGAAGTATTGAAAGAAATTAGAAACTTTACAGGAAGTATTGAAAGAAATTAGAGACTTTACAGGAAAAATTGAAAGAAATTAGAGACTTTACAGGAAGTATTGAAAGAAAGTAGAGACTTTACAGGAAAAATTGAAAGAAATTAGAAACTTTACAGGAAAAATTGAAAGAAATTAGAAACTTTACAGGAAAAATTGAAAGAAATTAGAAACTTTACAGGTAGTATTGAAAGAAAGTAGAGACTTTACATGAAGTATTGAAAGAAAGTAGAGACTTTACAGGACAAATTGAAAGAAATTAGAAACTTTACAGGAAGTATTGAAAGAAAGTAGAGACTTTACAGAAACGATTGAAAGAAATTAGAGACTTTACAGGAAAGATTGAATGAAATTAAAAACTTTACAGGAAAAATTGAAAGAAATTAGAAACTTTACAGGTAGTATTGAAAGAAAGTAGAGACTTTACATGAAGTATTGAAAGAAAGTAGAGACTTTACAGGACAAATTGAAAGAAATTAGAAACTTTACAGGAAGTATTGAAAGAAAGTAGAGACTTTACAGAAACGATTGAAAGAAATTAGAGACTTTACAGGAAAGATTGAATGAAATTAAAAACTTTACAGGAAAAATTGAAAGAAATTGAGAGAGCAACAAGAGAGCAGACAGGCTTACATTGAAAGCATGGATTGTTGTGGAGTTTAGGATGGATAAGGGAGATGTTCTTCATTTTATTTAGAACTACTACTATCTGTCTGTCTGTGCATGTCCTGTATCCTTATTTTAACAGTCTTTATTTTTTGCGTTGACACCATTTGATGAAAAATTTTTTCTTTAAACCTTGACCAGGTATTATCACTAGATTTGATTCGAAAAATACTGTTGGAACAGAAGACTGGTTCATTTCTAATCCGAGTAAGTGAGAAGGTGTGGGGCTACACTCTGTCATTCAAGGCAACTGATCGATGCAAACACTTCCTCATAGATGCTTCAGAATCAGGTTATCAGTTCATTGGAGCCAATCAGACTGTTCATGAGTCACTATTTAGTCTAGTTAATTTTCACAAGGTATGTACACTTAATAGATGTTAGTCATGTGTCACTATTTAGTCTAGTTAATTTTCACAAGGTATGTACACTTAATAGATGTTAGTCATGTGTCACTATTTAGTCTAGTTAATTTTCACAAGGTATGTACACTTAATAGATGTTAGTCATGTGTCACTATTTAGTCTAGTTAATTTTCAAAAAGGTATGTACACTTAATAGATGTTAGTCATGTGTCACTATTTAGTCTAATAATTTCCACATGGTATGTACACTTAATAGATGTTAGTCATGTGTCACTATTTAGTCTAGTTAATTTTCACATGGTATGTACACTTAATAGATGTTAGTTGTGAGTCACTATTTAGTCTAATAATTTCCACATTGTATGTACACTTAATAGATGTTAGTCATGAGTCACTATTTAGTCAAGTAATTTCCACAGGGTATGTACACTTAATAGATGTACTAGTTTAGTAGCTAGTTTAATCTTTGCTTACTTCTCTTGTTATCACCTTGTCATAGAGAAGTGTAGGATGTCTCCATCAGGAAGTAGAGGGAAGCTCCAATAAGATTACAGCACAGAACTCACCACCGTCAGTGATGCATGCTCTGGTTACAACCATCTCATGAACCTTGTGACCAACATGATATCAATGTCAAACATGGTCGCTTACATCATTTGAAGTACAAAACAAAGACGAAGGATTGGTTTTATTGCTCCAGATTTCACTCTGTGTGTCGGTCCTCTCCATAGCAATGGCATGTCGACAGTATTGCAGGCTGCTCGTGTGGTGTCGGGGCCTGCAAGGGAAGCAAAGAATAGTACCAATTCGACCTACAAGGCTTGTTATAAGAGGTGACTAATGTAGGACCTAGGGAAACTACCCTAGTAAATAAAAAGCATTGTAGAAATCGGATGTGCTGGCCTACTGTAGGCGCATAACTGGCACAATCACACTTAGGCTCATATCACATATAAATCACACTGAGTGGTTAACAAGTGGTCGATATGGAGCGTTGGAAGAAGAAGACACAAAATTAGACATGACACTAAAGCTGAAAACCCTATTGGAGATAAATGTTGAGAGCAAGAGAGAAATAGTGATATAATTAAGAAATGAAACATTAAGATGAACTCCGCCCGAGTGGTTACCGGGTCCCAAATTTGGGGTGTAAAGAATAGAACCACTGTTACCTGTCACGCAAGTCGTAAGAGGCGACTAAGGAGGTTTGGCTGAAATCGGATGCATGTGTCCTAAACGTTAGAAGTCTATGCGTTTAGGGGCCTACCAAACCAATGTGCAACGATACACGTTCTTGGCAAAGATCAAACATATCACAAAGAGTGATTAAAATTGGTCGTAAAGAACAACGCAAAGAAGAAGAAGATGAACTCAAAATCAAAGAAAACTGGCTGATGCTACAGATACGAAAGAGAAAATTTCGATATTTTGTACATATAAAAATACATGAAGGATTGGAGAAGACCATCATGGAAGGAGGCATACCGGCAAAGAGAAGAAGAGGAAGACCATGGAGAAGATGGATTCAGGATGTAACTGATGGTTTGAACATGACGGCTGCAGAGGCAGGACATCTGGCCGATGAGAGAGAGAAATTCCGGAGGACTGTTGGGAGGCAAAGTTCTGCTCAGGACAAGCTATTTGATGATGATGATGATGAAACATTAAGGGATGAAAGAAGAAACAATAGAAGGTACCACCAGGGCAAGGGGAAAGCAAGTCACTGGCAAGAAATGATCACTTTTCATTGCCCAATAATAAAATGTAGTTTAAGTTTGGCTCAGTGCTCCCGGTCAACATCTTCACACATTAGACACAAGCCAATGTGTGCCCCTCCATAACTGTGTTCTCTAATGCAGCAGCCATCTCATTGTTGCTGTTTGGTGTTGGTTAGCACAGCATCTCTTTCTACCCTGGTAGTCACCCCTTGGCATGAAGATATGGAGCTTGCCTCTCACTTCAAAACTATTTCATATGTAACTCTTTATCAATAAGAGTTTTGCTGCAAAGCTGCTGTCCGAGCAAAATTCATTTATAAATAAAAAGATTCCAATAAAAATGTCTACACAAATGTTCACCATCATCAAATTTACCTAGATTGGTTATTGGTTACTAAACTGACGTCATTGCACTCTGGGCAGACCCATAGGTGCTCAGTCTCCCCAACAGATATCGAAGAGTATGTATACTGATGGTTCCTGTGGCTCGATGATTAAACACACCTCTCACTCTGCCTCTCAGGCAGCCAGTTCGACTTGAACAATGGGTAACTCCAAACTGCCTAAATTGCTTGATCGATTCAACATCGACTTTAGTGTCCTCATCCAACAGACAGTCGCGAAGAGACCGAAGAATATCCCCTTATCCATCTTCAACTCCCCAACAATCGACGCTGTTGATGCAAGCCTGTCTACTCTCTCATTACTGTAAACACCTGCATGCCTAGGACGTTGATGACATTCCAATATCCTGCAGAGTTTGTGCACTGCCACTGAGATCTTCCTGTGTAAGAAACAGATCGGGTTTAGTATTTCAAATGAATGAAAAAACCAAAGGATATGTTAGAACTCTAACCACTTGACTATGTCAGCACTGTAACCACCCAACTACACCATACACCACCAACTCTCTAACCACTGAACTATTCCATCACTTTAACTACTTGACTATGCTAGCTCTCAAACCAGTTGACTACACCAGCACTTTAACCACTCGAGTATGCCAAGCTCTCTAACCACTCGACTATGCCAGCTCTCTAACCACCCGACTATGCCAGCTCTCTAACCACTTGACTATGCCAGCTCTCAAACAAGCTGACTACACCAGCACTTGAAAAATGTATTAGTTTCACATAAACTGTACACTATTTCAATGAATTCAATTTTCTGCTATCTTTTAGGACAACCCTATAACAATCTCAGGAGGAGAGAAACTTCTACATTCGAGTGGTCAAATTGTAAAACCTCCTGATTACTCACAACTCTTCCAAGACAAGAAATAATCATTTGATATCTGTGTGTGTGTGTGCATTCCTTTACCTCATTGTTCAATTTGTCTGATGTTTTCTTCCCATCTTGTTTCAGTGTTCAGTCAAAGAACTATATTTATTAACATATGTTCAACAATTTTTTTTTCTTTTTTTTTAAAGTAATTATTTCATTTAAGACAAATGTATTTTCCACATATTCATATTAAATTATTCTATAATCGTGCTATTTACCACATAAACAATGGATTGACGGAATATCCCAGGCATTAAATTCCACCTTGTACAAGGGGCATAAGGAGGCTCGCTGCAGGTGCCTTTTTTGACCTGACTCTGAAGGCAAAACATGATTAGAAAATAGATATATAGAGAACAGGGCTATTTTCTGTTTCCCAGTATCCCATCATGAAATTTTTGTATGAAAGAACATGCGAAAAACTTCCACCCTGTTCTATGGTTTTTATGTTTTCATGTATTAATGTACTCCTTGTTGAAGTTTTTTTTTATTCTGCTGCATTTTCAACAAGTGCCTTGCAAGACGTTAATATTACTTTGTCTTTAATGCCTGTTATAGCCTTGGTTCCTGTTGGAGCATAGGCAAGTGACCACATGCTTCTAATTTACTTTTTTAAAATGTAAGTTTTGTCGTAGTTTTTCTTGTGTTTGTGTGTGTTATTTTCTTTTCTAGTCACTGTCCGAAAGATTCTTGTCTGTATCTGATGGACAGATAGTAACTATTTTGTGTAGTGGATGACTAGAAGCCATGGGAGCAAGTGATGGATGAGTGCGGTAGCAGCCAACAGAGTGCCAATGGTTATGGTCTCAAAACTCACGACGATAGACAGAAGATCTCTGTATTAGACAATGGCTACAGTCATGGACCAGTATGGGCACTACTAGAAACGAAAGCAATGGCAGACTACCTTTCAAGAGACTACCTTCCAAGAGACTACCTTCCAAGAAACTACCTTCCAAGAAACTACCATCCTAGATAACTCTTAAAAGTAATATGGAATAAAAATAATAATGAGAAAATTGAAGTCTTTTAGACATGTGAAAAATACGAAGGGTTGGAGAAGATCATTATGGAAGGAGGCATTCCGACAAGGAAGTGAATATGAAGACCATAGAGATGATGAATTCAGGATGTAACTTATGATTTGATCATGACGGCAGCAGAGGTGATCATGACACAGGTTTGTAAATCCTAGTCACTGACCAGACTGAGAGAGATGGGTGTCGATATTGGTACAGCCCAAAAAGAACTACATACCAATTATGCAAAAAGATTAATTAATCAACATCGAACTGACGTGTTAGGCCGCTGGATGCGGCTGAATTTGTGGGAGGCGAGGATCAGAGCACCGATGGACATGTCCGGAGTGCTATGATAATAGTCATCATATAACTGATAAATCTCTAACCTTACATTCCTGTTTATTTAAAGTCAGATGACTTTATTATTTCTGACTGACTGACTAGAATATGTTTCTAACTTTTAAAAAACAATACTGATTAATAATACTTCTTCATTTTCTTTGTATAATTTTTCTACTGTTTGTGCTGTGAAGTTTTGTTGAAGATCTTCTTGTTTTTCTGTTAAAGATCTAAAATTGAATCCTTTTTCATGGTCATGTTTTACTTATGTAATGTTGACACAATCCTAAATACTTCCATTCTGATTGTTGGCCAGAGTTGACAGTAACAAAATAAAACACAAGAGTAAAGTGAATTAGTTTTTTTTAGAGATATAGCAACTGGCAAATTTGATATTTGAACCAAATGCTTCTTGTAGAATGAGTGACTGACCATAGCAAGATACATCCACGGGTGCTGGGTAGTGGGATGACCTCTTCTTTGCTCTTTAATACCATGTTATGACCACTATATGGTTTGAGCCAATTCATTGGCTCTTGAATATCACTTTCTGGCCACTCCTTATGTATGTTTATAGGGTCAAATTAATAGTTTGACATGAACTAAATTAAAAGAAAAACAGATTTGGAAATTGGCCTGAACAAATACAATATATTATCATCAATGTCTGTTGTTATACTTTGTATAACTTCTTCCTTACTTTGTATAACTTCTTCCTTACTTTGTATTTTATTCTGTTACCATTGGTATATAGCTTTACACAACTGTCTTCCACATTGTATATTTGAAGCAAGACAAATCTGCATGCTTATCAAATGATTTCAATGGACATAATCAAATCTGCATGCTCATCAAATGATTTCAATGGATATAATCAAATCTGCATGCTCATCAAATGATTTCAATGGACATAATCAAATCTGCATGCTTATCAAATGATTTCAATTAACATAATCAAATCTGCATGCTTATCAAATGATTTCAATGGACATAATCAAATCTGCATGCTCATCAAATGATTTCAATGGACATAATCAAATCAATGCTTATAATATTATTGCACATGTGCCTATTTACACAAGTATTTTGTTTCTAGTTTTGAAACTTTGTGTACAACACCTCTGCCTGTTATATTTTGTGCCTTACATGTTTTTATTACTGCCCCTGCTGTAACAACATATATTGTTCTGCTATATATAATATATAACACAGAAAAATAGAGAGAAAATATCAAATGGAATATGTTTATTTTTGTGATTTGAAATCTTCAAAATCATGTAACAATGACAATATGTTTTTCAATGTAAACCTATTGACACATATATTTGGTGTTTTCAATGTAAACTTATTGACACAAATATTTGGTGTGATCAGTAAATAACATGTACAATATATAGAATAATGTGTTATTAATTTTACTTTTGACATAAGCAAAGTCAACAATCTGTTTTCATCTCTCTTAAAAGGGTTTAAAAGCCGAAAGATTGACTTCATTGCACCTGATTTAACCCCATATGGCTCGGTCCCTCTCCGCATAAATGGCACACCACATGCCAAGAGTATTGCATAAAGCATGAACTCTGTAGCTCCTGCAACAATCTAGGGTCTCTGGAAAAAAGGCACTCATGAACAGAATAGCTCGGTCAGGATTTGAACCCATGACCTTCGACTCGCAAGACAAAGGGCTTAACCACTCAGCCACAGAGACCCCTGTCTCATATTTCATCTCTTGTGTGCCTTGTTTAACCTCGGTTAATGCATAGACATTCAACCAACTCATGTTAAGTCTTTCTTCCTTTAGTCATCTTGTCTAGCTCCTTCATTGTCTTCTGTATATTATTCATCTCTGCTCTCAATTTTCTTCCTTTAGTCATCTTGTCTAGCTCCTTCATTGTCTTCTGTATATTATTCATCTCTGCTCCCAATTTTCTTCCTTTAGTCATCTTGTCTAGCTCCTTCATTGTCTTCTGTATATTATTCATCTCTGCTCTCAATTTTCTTCCTTTAGTCATCTTGTCTAGCTCCTTCATTGTCTTCTGTATATTATTCATCTCTGCTCTCAATTTTCTTCCTTTAGTCGTCTTGTCTAGCTCCTTCATTGTCTTCTGTATATTATTCACCTCTGCTCCCAATTTTCTTCTCCGTGTATTTTTCGACCTCCCTCTTTTTTGTTTTCCCTGCAGGATCCAGGAAGGAACTCTTCTTGTTATATTCCCCATGGGTTTTCTAACACTGTTAGGTTTCTGTAGAAATCTGTTGTACATGACTGTTTTAATGGACAAATGTACAAATCTGACTAAATCATGTGTTATAACATTCAATGTAGGATGTACTGGTAACATAGGGCCTTCCTATTTAAGGATCCATTCCATAGGTTATCAGATGACTTGACATTTCTTATGTATGTTGACATTTGTAATGCTAGATTATAGAATTGCTTGAATATAAAGTCTATCTGCATCATGACTTGGAAACAGTATATGACATTCATGGCAGCAACAAAATCTTTTATCAACAACTCTACAATCATTTATCAACAGCTCTACAATCATTTGAAAACTGCTATCAATTTTTTGAATATATAAAATATGTATTGACTATTTAATATATTTGTGGGTTGTTTTTTTTTCAATTTGACCAATGTCCATCAATTAATTCTTGCAAGCATTATTGAAATGATGCATACACACACATTGCCATATATATATATCAGTGTACCAGAGATATACAGTAGACTTTTAGTTAACTGATACTCTCAAGCAACCGGCACTCTCAAGATACCTACACTTTCAAGCAGCCGACGCTTTCAAGCAACCGGTGCTCTCAAGCAGTCTGGATTCTCTTTCATTAGTTTCCACAACTTCCTGTCTTTGTGTTTTGTATTTAAATTCTACTGTTAATATTTTTCTTTTCTACGAGGCTAAACTAACATGCATAATATTATTTTCCATTATAAGTCGTCTAAAATGGAGTGTAAAATGTATTCATTTCACATTTGTAATACTTTTTAAATAGCAATCATTTTGTGAGTACACTTAGTTGGCATACTTCAGTTGCAAAACGTGTAAAAATAAAATACTGTAGTCTTACAAAGTACAAAAACAATATACAGCAATGTTTCAACCAAAGGACATTTATCAAGGATACAACAGAATCAAAGAAATTTAGACTTCCTATACGGCAGACATAAAGATATACAGTCAAACAATAACAATCATAACAACTATAAAAATCATGCTTCAGTTGCCAAAGACTGACAAGTCTATACGTTAACTCACTTTGATGACAAATTGAAAATAATAAGATTAGTTCTATCTTTGTCTCATTCATAAGATAGATCTCAATGATATTTGTTTATTAAATATTAAGTGTAGTCAAGATTCTTTATCTTATGCTGCAGCAGGTATTTTGTCTTATGCTATATATAAAGTAAAGTAAAGGAACCCTTTCATACCTCATGGTATATAGGTCAATACAGTGTTAGGCCTGTATTTTTCATTGACCGTCGGCACACGATGGGTGATGTGGTCAGCATCACGCCGGCTGCCTTTACCTTCCCAGAGTATGTCTGGTACCCAGTTGAGGCTGGGTCGACCTGAGAGCTGTCGTGGTCGGGAAAAATTCCACGCACATTGCGGGGCTGAACCCAGACCACCAGCCTTGCGAAGCGAGTTCACTAACAACTACGCTACAGCGGCTCTCATGTATGGAAGAGATTAAGCGACGCCACCCAGGACAGAGCGGTATGGAAAAATTACTTACAGACCCTATGTAACGTATAATGCTACAAGATAAAATAATATATATATATATCCTGTGCAGGCATCTATCGATGTATGTCTGCAACTTTTTGTGTTCCCTTAGTTGTTCTTCATGTCTCCGCTCAATACAGAAGGACAGCCTTGACATTTGAGTTAAATATCATCATCTTCGTTGTATTCCTGATCATTCTTGAGTTTCATATGTTCTTCAGAATGTCAAATGTTGAACTTGCCTTTTGTATTCTAATCCGGACATCTTCTGGATATCGTACCTCCAAGTATCGTACCTCCTTGCCACAAAGGCCACCGTACAAGACACATAAAATCATATGAGGCAACATAATACTACTTATCAAATGTAACCTTATGTAATTCTTCTTGTTATTAAGTACCTTCTGTAATTAAGTATATAAAATGTGGACTGGGCAAGGGAAAGAAAAATAATATAGAATCTAGACAAGACAAGGTAATGAGAAATGGGGAGAAAATAGTTAGCAAGAGAAGATGACAATGCATGTAGAGTTATGCCAACTAGGAACTAGTTTCTAGTTTTAAACAAACACACATGAGACAACATCAAGATTATTCTACTCTTATATATATATATCATTTCAAAATAAATTCAAAACATCAACGTAATTGTATAAATTCTTGATTTTGTACTTTGTATTAAAAACAAAATACTATACAGAAAAAAATAGATACTTTGGACACTTCAAGTGTCACGATGGCCTGGAGAGAACAATATTGGGGGGCAGGGTCTCAGGACGCAGAGGCAGACCAAGAAGAAGATGGCTACAAGATATTAAAGGAACCATGAATATGACCATCTGCGAAGTGGGTGAACTGTCTAGGCAAAGTGAATTTCAGATGTGCTGCAAAGAGAGCAACGTCCTATTAAGGATACGCACCTTGATGATTTTGTATTATGCTACAGAAAAGTACTTAGAATATCATGGACAGAGAAAAGAACAAATGCTTCTGTTCTGCAACAGCTTGATATTAAAGAGAGTTGGCTATTAAAGAGCATAACATCAAGGTAAATTAAATATTTCGGAGACATCAAATGACATGAGTGCCCAGAGAAGATAATTATGGAGGGAATGGTGCCTGGAAGAAGAATTAGAAGAAGACTTAGAAGATGATGGGTGCAAAATACGATCTGAAAATGACTCCTTCTGACGCTGGTCAACTTGCACAGAATAGAGAGTTTTTCAGGGCTGCTGTCATGGGAACCTAGTTCTGGAAGGGACAAGCTACTTAATGATGATTTTTTAATTGTTTGGTTAATTTGTTGAATGATTTAAGATCACACAATATAACTAACTGACTTGTATTTTGATTATTTTTATATTATTATTTGTGGGTATTGATGCAATATCATATCAAATAGTTTTTTAAAATAAATTATATCTCACATATCTACTATTTACCACAAGGAAGAAATAATGTTGTCAGATAGTAATTCATTCTTACCACTGATGTAGTCATGCTATTGAAGATCTAGTTTGACAATCAAAATATACCAGGCTTACTCCCCCGCAAGTGTAGGCTTAGTTCAGTCATCAGATGTAATTGGGTATATGGCTCACAGAGTTATGGAGAGGACAAGCTAACAAGTAAAAGAACTAGCCATCTGGCCTCCAAAGGCTAAGACCTATTACTGTGAGCTCTCTAACATGTTATACCCTTACTGCATTATATATAGGGGTTTATATATAATTTATATTTCACCTTACTCTTCTGTGATCACCTTTAAGTAAAGTAAAGGAACCCCTTCATACCTTGTGGTATATAGGGCAATACAGCCTGTATTATTCATTGACCGTCGGCACACGTTGAGTGATGTGGTCAGCATCACGCCGGCCGCCTTTACTTTCCCAGAGCATGTCTGGTACCCAGTTGAGGCTGGGTCGACCTGAGAGCCGTTGGTCAGGAAAATTTCACGCACATTGCGGGAGTTGAACCCGGACCACCAGCCTTGAGAAGCGAGTTCACTAACAACTACGCTACCGCGGCTCTCGTGATCACCTTTAACCATCATTTAATTCCATCATGGGTTACAAGCGGAGTGGTGGCTTCTGAGATCTTCACTTGTTGTTCAAAGTTATCTCAAAGGGTTGTTTCCTTGTGCAGGGTTTCTGTTCTTTGACTGACAAGGATAGGGTAATCCAACAGAACATGATCTAGGATCTAGCAGAGTTTCCCACTGTCACATGCGACTCAGTCTCTGAGACCAGTTTTTGTACATGTGAGCTCTGAGACTGCAGTGTTCCATCCTTCATCTGCATTCTTTTCGACATTTGCTCTAGAACACCACTTGTTATCCACTCTTTGTGTCCGGAATGTGGTTGGAGTCTAAAGAGCTTAAGCAGGTTGTGCTGCTATTAATTTACAACGTTAACGAATAACTACAATATCTTGCAACTTTTAGTCCAGCATATCCAAGTTTTGGTGGTGTGTGATACTCAGGTTTGTTGCTCTAGTCCATAAAAGTCTTCTCATTGCCTACTGGGAACCACCTGTTTGTATAGGCACAGTCTTACATTAACTCTATATTAACCACTTTTCAGCCCCTCCTTCTATATGATCTGAGCCAAAGAGCATGAAAACTTTGTGCCATTGTTATACAGCAGATATATTATTTTTGATAAGGAATATGCTCCTCTGCTTTCGTGCATATATCATTTGCGCACCGCCTCAAAGAATTTGGAGTTTCCACTCCATATTATGTTCCTGTGAGAAGAGTGCAAATAGTGAACACAAAACAGACATCTTTCCATCGCTAGTACTAGCAGGACCCTTCAGTCAGCTGTTTGTCACACCACACAGTTTGAAACTAGATGGGACAGGTTTGCATCTCTTCGAAATTAGGATCTTTCATTCCTTATTGTTTTTTCAGGTTGAAATATGCAAACTGCATCCCTTGACATAATTAGTCAAGACCTGGCATGACCAACCAGTTAGACTTTCAAGATACCCTGACTTTTTGTGCATAATGTGTATACTTGCTTTTTGGGGGCCAGTGTCTTGGACATTATTGTACCGATCATTGATTCTGAGGCGTCGGTCAGGGAAGTCATGTAGGTGTCGCCACTCTGAGATATTTCTTGTCTGATTTGTGAGCCCATCTCATATCATGTACATATGCGCTTACACTACTACTATCTCTCATGGGTAGCTTCTACGTCTACCCGCATTACTAGACTAGAGCTCTGCAGTTTGCTTCCAGGGGCACCACAGTAAAGTGGTAATGCCTTGTCACCTTTCTTCATTGTGCCTATAGCGTCATGTTCCTTTCCCGAACCTTCATTTTTCTGCATGGTCATTTCTATTGATCTTATATATGCTGTCTTGATTTGTCTTGTATTCTTCATCTGCTTGCCTGCACTCCATTTTCATGGAGTGTTTAAGGAATGTCTTTTGTAGTTATGGAACAAGTGAGGCTATTTAGCGTGTTTCCTCCATTCTTTGCCAGTTCATCTGCCTTCTCATTTCTTGGAAAACTGCAGTGATATTTTGTTTGTAGATGTAAGAATACTTCTCCATGACAGGCATGTGTGTTGCATGTTTACACCAGAAATTATAGCTAGCAGACCATCATCTGTTATTATTTCCATGGGGCATTTATTTATTGAATTCTACTACACTTCTGAAGTATTCCCGATCCAGCATTAAATAAGCAGTTGTTATGTTTCTGTAGCATTCAAGGTTGGTGTTTAGATGAGATTCCTGTAACCGTTTATACATAGAAGTTTGTGATACGAATTGATGTGTGAGGGAATTTTCTGTCAAAACTGGCATAGTTAATCAAAGTCCATATTTCCGATATATAAAGAAGGAAGGGCATTTCTATTCAATTATTTGTAGTTATGTAACATGACATTCACATTCAGTTGTTATTTACAAATATGGTTAATTCACAATGATTTGCTCATAATAATACTGACTTATACTAGACTATTTCTTTGTTAATTATATAAACATTAATTAGATGTCCATTGAGGACATGAACATGCATTTGACATTTGTTGTTGCTATATCACACACAGGACAGGAACCTATGGTGACCCAGGTTAAGAGGACAAAATGGTGATGGGTTAGGCATAACCTATAGAAGACACAGTCGGGGTTAGGCATAACCTATGGAAGACACTGTCGAGTGTCATTAAACAAGCACTTGACCTCTGAAGTTGGAGAAGGCACACTTGTATGGTGGGGGACACTGATAATAAGGAAAACAGGTCTCCACACAAAAATCAATCAGACGTGGCATACCAGGCGCCCTGACTAACCCTGAATTCATAGCAGGTGAACACAAGAGAAGACTAGACAAGCACTTGAACCGCAAGGAAAATGGGAACGGTGATGTCCTAAAAAGACCTTGAGATACAGTCTTCTTGAAGAACTGAGGGATGCTGGACTATTCTGGGAGGTCATGAAGAAAACAGAGACCTGGAAAAGTGGTGAACAACTGTTGAAGCCCTGTGTTTCATGAGGAGCAGAGAGGAATAAGTCTGTAAGAAATACAGGGTGTTCAACTTAAAAGCAGCCTATGAATGGAGCTAATCTGGCATATATGTATGGAAATGAGAAGGTTCAGTTATGACGTAGTATAGGTCAAGGTTGTGTGATGGTGTGTAATTGTAGTGCGGGAAGGGGTGATGAACATATGTGACGTAGGACGAGCTAGTCAGAACCGGTTTAAATAGCACATAAACACAACGCGATAGGTTATCTGGCAACTTTCGATTTGTCAATGGGGCTGCAATTATCTTGAACACCCTGTATTATACACGCAAAAAAAATGATCAGTCTGCTGAAGTTTGCACTTAAAGCATGAAAAGAAAAAGAAATGTCATTGTCCTTACAGTTTTTGAATATGTTTGTATATCGCAGGATTACTCTTATTAACGTACAGGTTCATTTCACATGTGACTTAAATATACAATTGGTTATACCAGATTAATAACTTATTGTTTTCAACCAGTTAGTTTTGTTGTTCAATCTTGGTAATGATTGAAGATGACTATACAGCAGCTTTATTGTAATGCATATTTTTGTTGGACCAGCTTAATAAGCACTTTTTGATAACCTTTATTCATTTTGTATCAGGTGAATAATAAAAAATATCATATTTGAACTTTCTATCTGGGTCTGTTGTATAGTATGTGTTGATGACTGATTTGTTATTGATACAATAATTTGTGGCTGTTGTGTGCAAATTATAGAAGTCAATTCTTATGTAAATGGAGTTGCATTTTTAACAACAATTTAATTGTCATTTAAAGACTAACAGCAAGATTGCAAGGACTGTGATTGAAGATTGGAGTGAGTAGAAAAGAACAGCACAACAGGTATATGAGTAGGCATCAATCAGAATCAAACTGGTATAGTCAGTCACTGGATGCTGTTGGAGATATTGTGAAGGAGATCGGAGCAGCTATGGACATGTCTGCTATATAGGTCTTATTGCTGCCAGAGCTTTATGCACCTTGACAATGACATGCTCAACATGTTCCCTGAAACACAGGCTGTCACCTTGACAATGACATGCTCAACATGTTCCCTGAAACACAGGCTGTCACTTTGACAATGACATGCTCAACATGTTCCCTGAAATACAGACTGTCACCTTGACAATGACATGCTCAACATGTTCCCTGAAACACAGGCTGTTCCCTTGACAATGGCATGCTGAACATGTTCCCTGAAACACAGGCTGTCACCTTGACAATGACGTGCTCAACATGTTCCCTGACACACAGACTGTCACCTTGACAATGACATGTTCCCTGAAACACAGGCTGTCACCTTGACAATGATGTGCTCCCTGAAACACAGACTGTCACCTTGACAATGACATGCTCAACATGTTCCCTGAAACACAGGCTGTCACCTTGACAATGACATACTCAACATGTTCCCTGAAACACAGACTGTCACCTTGACAATGACGTGCTCAACATGTTCCCTGAAACACAGGCTGTCACTTTGACAATGACATGCTCAACATGTTCCCTGACACACAGACTGTCACCTTGACAATGACATGTTCAACATGTTCCCTGAAACACAGGCTGTCACCTTGACAATGATGTGCTCCCTGAAACACAGACTGTCACCTTGACAATGACATGCTCAACATGTTCCCTGAAACACAGGCTGTCACTTTGACAATGACATGCTCAACATGTTCCCTGAAATACAGACTGTCACCTTGACAATGACATGCTCAACATGTTCCCTGAAACACATGCTGTTCCCTTGACAATGACATGCTGAACATGTTCCCTGAAACACAGGCTGTCACCTTGACAATGACGTGCTCAACATGTTCCCTGACACACAGACTGTCACCTTGACAATGACATGTTCCCTGAAACACAGGCTGTCACCTTGACAATGATGTGCTCCCTGAAACACAGACTGTCACCTTGACAATGACATGCTCAACATGTTCCCTGAAACACAGGCTGTCACCTTGACAATGACATGCTCAACATGTTCCCTGAAACACAGACTGTCACCTTGACAATGACGTGCTCAACATGTTCCCTGAAACACAGGCTGTCACTTTGACAATGACATGCTCAACATGTTCCCTGACACACAGACTGTCACCTTGACAATGACATGTTCAACATGTTCCCTGAAACACAGGCTGTCACCTTGACAATGATGTGCTCCCTGAAACACAGACTGTCACCTTGACAATGACATGCTCAACATGTTCCCTGAAACACAGGCTGTCACTTTGACAATGACATGCTCAACATGTTCCCTGAAATACAGACTGTCACTTTGACAATGACATGCTCAACATGTTCCCTGAAACACATGCTGTTCCCTTGACAATGACATGCTGAACATGTTCCCTGAAACACAGGCTGTCACCTTGACAATGACGTGCTCAACATGTTCCCTGACACACAGACTGTCACCTTGACAATGACATGTTCCCTGAAACACAGGCTGTCACCTTGACAATGATGTGCTCCCTGAAACACAGACTGTCACCGTGACAATGACATGCTCAACATGTTCCCTGAAACACAGGCTGTCACCTTGACAATGACATGCTCAACATGTTCCCTGAAACACAGACTGTCACCTTGACAATGACGTGCTCAACATGTTCCCTGAAACACAGGCTGTCACTTTGACAATGACATGCTCAACATGTTCCCTGACACACAGACTGTCACCTTGACAATGACATGTTCAACATGTTCCCTGAAACACAGGCTGTCACCTTGACAATGATGTGCTCCCTGAAACACAGACTGTCACCTTGACAATGACATGCTCAACATGTTCCCTGAAACACAGACTGTCACTTGACAATGACGTGCTCAACATGTTCCCTGAAACACAGGCTGCGATGAAACTTCACACCCCAAAATTGCATTGATTTAGTTCTGTATGGAAATCATGGCAGTAACTAAAGTGATGGTCTGGCTGGAATCAGACTTTTATCCATGCATGTTTTCTCAGTAACAATGAGTGTACTCAGGAAGATTGAAACAGGCTGGGCTCGAAGACAATGGTTGAAGTCGCTGATCAGTTTTATTTTTGTGCCAGGGCATGCAGACGTAAGGGTAAATTAGCGCGTCAATATGCTTGCAGGTATGGCTGCAGTAAAAAGCGGGTGAGCAATAGACCAGGCTGATATTCTAGGGCATGCAGGCGTAAGAGTAAATGAGCGTGCCAATAGGCTTGCAGGTATGGCTGCAGTAAAAAGCGGGCGAGCAATAGACCAGGCTGATATTCTAAGTTCCCTAAGGAGAGAGGATGTGTAAAGGTTTCAAGTAATAGTTGTGAATCTACAACACTAACCAGACTGAAAGAATTCCAATTCAAATGTGGTGTAGCTAGACAAGAGCACTATACTGGTAGCCAAAGAAGAATAGTAAACCGACAAGGAGCTGGTGTCGTTAGGTGCCATACGCTGAGAGACATACTGAGATCGGAGCACTTATGGACTAATTGGTTCGATGCGCAGTGAAGATGATCCGACGACTAAACTAAAAACACTGCAATCTCACAACAGGCGCAGATACATTAACCATGTGATTATTAAGGGAGAACCATGTTATTGCTGCTTTTGTAGGATTAACTAGTGCTCCAGAGGCAGGACACCAGTCTGTGATGTGGTCAAGTTCCCTCTGTATCTGACCTGCAATCTCATTCATGTCTTCCCCCCTGCCTATACACCAAAATTTATCAGCAAATGTCGTAGTGATAACCACGCTGCTGTACGTAAGCGAGACATGGACACTATATAGCAGACACGCAAGAAAACTAAACCACTTTCACACAAGCTGTCTACGCAGAATACTAATAATAAACTGACAGGACAAAATCCCAGATAGCAAAGTCCTCACAGGAGCAAAGATCCCAAGCCCCAACAACCTGTTGCAGAATGCCCAAGTGAGATGGGCCGGTCATGTTGCTCGGATGCCTGATAAACGCATTCCAAAACAGCTGATGTATGGCGAACTTGAAGGGGGCATACGTTCTGCTGGGGTACAGAAAAAACGCTTTAAAAACAATCTTAAAATCACTTTTTTTAAATGTCTCTGAAATGTTTCGATATAAATACAATGTGCTGGAAATCCCTTGCGTAAGATCGCCAAATGTGTCGCTGTAACAACACAAGAGGAACTCGCATAACTGTGAATGCCATTGAGGCACAGAGAAAACGAGCTGCGCGAAAAGACAGAACACACAACACCCACATGCCTGACCATGATCATGAGTGCCCCACCTGTGGTAGGGGATTGTGTACTAGGATTTGACTCTACAGTCACCTCCGCACACACCAGAGTGGTGCAGCAGCACACGTCTGAGACTGTTGTCATCATCGTTTGCGATGGGCGGCTATTACATCCGCAAATGACAATGTTCTATATCTTGCATCAAGTTGTTGTTATGTGATTGTCACAGTGTATATTTTAAATAAGAATTGCGAAAGAGGAGAGCCTTGTGGCAAGCCTGAATATACAGTCCCTGGCCACAGTCAACTCTATAGATAAGTTTATAGATAAGTTTATAGATACGTTTATAGATAACTTTATAGATAAGTTTATAGATAAGTTTATAGATAAGTTTATAGATAACTTTATAGATAAGTTTATAGATAAGTTTATAGATAAGTTTATAGATATGTTTATAGATAAGTTTATAGATAAGTTTATAGATAAGTTTATAGTTGGCTCTGCCCTGGCCCAGATAACCAATCACTACATCGAAGTCTTTTAAACAGCGCAGAAGCTATTCATATTATGTATAGAGTGCACGTGGGGTTTAATAAGATGGTGTATGAGATAATCAAAGAGCGCTCTGTTGTATGCGTCTTACAAGTCCACTATCGCTGCACATTTCTATACCTGCATGTAAACCTTCAAAGACATCATAGGCGAATACCACAGCGTTACACAATTTTTCCTTCCCATATCTGTAACATCCGGGAGTGGGTGGGAAGATAATGACGACTTTCGAGGTTCCACGCCAGTCGACATGTTACGATTTGAAGCTTGTTTGTTATATTTTGCATTGTAATAATTCGGTAGCTATCTATCCAGGAGTGATCTTTGTTAACTTTCGGTAATGGTAGTAGGTAACTGTGGAGCCACACCTCCCTGATTTCATCGTCCTGGATGCAGGTTAGGTTTCGGTAATGGTAGTGGGTAACTGGTACATTCTGGATGCAGGTTAGGTTTCGGTAATGGTAGTGGGTAACTGGTACATCCTGGATGCAGGTTAGGTTTCGGTAATGGTAGTGGCTAACTGTGGAGCCACACCTCCCTGATTTCACCTTCCTGGATGCCGACATTGAATTATTTAGCCATGTCCTCCTTTGATAAATCACGAATATGTTGATATTAAATATCATCAGGACCTGGAGCAGTGTTTCCGAAAGTTTACAGTGTTGCCACAACAATCTCAGCATTGACATACATTTCTTCCTCTAACACAGCAACGCTGCACAGCTCTGCTATGACCCTCTGTGCCATCAGTCTTTCGACCTTGTCACTCTGGTCTGTCTGCTGCATATACCGTCTGTGGAAAGATTTTCCCTTATTCTCATCTGGCTTCTGCCAGTTCCAGTCTGTGCTCTGGAAATCCGGGATGCATGTACGTTGCACAATACCATTCATGCGCTGGTTAAATTCCAGAATTTGACAGGTATATTTCAGCGCACAGCCTACTGCAGAGTTTGTCCCATGTGGTGCTCTTAACATGATTTTCACGTTCCTCAAGAACACAGTTTTCTCGTCCATGTCTTTTTTTTTAGTTCCTTGGTATGTTTAGGTTTCGTGCTACTGGCCCTTCTGTCACAATTCGCCTCTTGGTCAGCCAGACTTCGGGTGACCTTTTTATTCCACCACTAAGCTGTGTAAAGTTTCTGTTTAATGCATGAAGCTGTAATTTTACTGCACCTAATCTTGTTGATAGTGTCCCGCCCTGCGTCATACTGAACGTTGTGCGCGCCTTCATGTCTTGTATTTATAGAACAGGATCATGCATGGACAGTGATCACTGTCGTAATATCCCAGCATACTCCATTTGCACAGCAGTAACAGAAGGAGACACCAATGCCAGATCAAAGACACTGTCAGAGTCACCTGGTCGACTTACTAATCTAGTTGCTCTACCATCATTGAACCAGACTGTCATGGAATACGTATTGGCAATATTCACTCTCAGTAAGACATAAATTCACAGTCTAGAGAAGATACAGAACGAAGCAATGCGCAGCATACTTGGATGCACCAAATACACAGCACGTAGAGCAATGAGATACCTGCTGGACCTTCCAGACATAAATAGTAAAATTGGGCTGCGTAGAACAGTTGCCTACCTTAAAATCACTCAAGACCTAACACATCCATTAGCTGACACAATGAACGAGACAACTGCAAAGGCCATAGACTTAAACGTTGTCTTCACTGATGGTTCTGTTATTCGGACAGCGGACCGTCGGAGTGCATGGGCCTTTACGACTAGAGCGAAAGTAAAAGTCATCAAAGAGGCAAGTGGCGCATATGCGACAGCTACCAGCAGCATGACTATGGAGGTCATGACGGTGACAAAATCCCCGGAGTGGCTACAGACGTATACATTCACTCAAGCATTCAAGCTCAGCGACTCTATGATCATGATACAGAAGATCAAGGCCGGTTATGTACGAAGGCAGTGGATATAATTAATACAAAACTCGACAATCCAGATACTTACCTTAATCTTTGTCCCGGGTCATGCTGGGGTAAAGGGCAATGAGACAGTAGATGCACTGGCGGGCAATGCTACGATTGAGAATGGGTCTTATATGGACAAAAGCGACATCATCAACGCTCAAAGAGAAAACATACGCTCTGAAGATTTCAACGAAGATAAAGGGTATTCTCTATCTCGATTGCGCATACCGATAGGTGCGGCAAGACGGGAAAACCACGATAGAAAACCCAGAAAATACATAAGTCAACACAGAACGAGAGTTGTTAGCCTAAACACACTGAGATACATGCTTAGGAGGAGATCGGAGCAATTATGGACATGTCTGATGTGCGATGATCCTCACATGAACAATGATCCAGAGTAGATCTGACACACTGAGATATACATGCTTGGGAGGAGATTGGAGCAATTATGGACATGTCCAGTGATCCTCACATAAACAATGATCCAGACTAGATCTGACACACTGAGATACATGCTTGGGAGGAGATTGGAGCAATTATGGATATGTCCAATGATCCTCACATGAACAATGATCCAGACTAGATCTGATGTCATTACCACAGTGAACCTAACCTACAATAAAATGTTATTTTTGAGGGTTTCGTTTTTGTATGTCGTTTATCTTTATGATTTAGTGTGTTTAAATTGCAGATAAAGAGTGGTTAAATTGGTCGATAAGAACGAACACAAAGACTAAGAAATGAAAATTGTTGGATCTGGCAACCCTGTAGTGAAGGGAGATCACTCGTTAGTCGTGTGGTTTTGTTTATTCTGAACAAGGAACATGGCGGCTACAGGCGAGCGCGAAGCTGAGGAATTTATTCTGGTAAAGTGGAAAGATAAATAGAGTAATTACAGTAAAACTGAACGAATTAATTAAAAGGTTGTTTATCGTGTTCGTACTAGGATGAAGATAGAAATGATATTGTGGTTATGTACGTGTAAAATGGCACGTGTTTACTTTTTAAGTTTTGCCGGCAGGCATGAATAAATAGTATTTATTTAAAATACATGATTTCAACATTCAAATTAAATCACCAAATGAATGAGAATGATATGAACTAAGATATTAGTCAAATCTGCATTACATCTAACATCTTTGAACCGACGAAAATGATTGCCGACGTAGCAGAAATTCTGATAAATAAAACTCCTGTTTGACCAATAATTGTTCAATTTGTTGACCATTAATTGGTCTGTTTCAGTTTGGAATATCTTCATCATTCACATTGCACTCCGGACATGTCGGCATAGCCTATAGATGCTCCGATCTCCTTCGCAATATCTCCAACAGCGTCCAGCGACTGACCGTACCAGTTCTATTTTGATTGATGAAGCTACTCGTGTACCTGTTGTACTGTTCTTGGTCACTGACACTCATTCATTAATTGGTCACTGACACTCAACTACTGGCTGGAGAGTGTGAGGAGACTGAGAGACTCAGCGAAGTTGGGTGTCATGAGACGAGTCAACCCGATTGGTGACTAAAAGATGAACCCAATCATGATACTTAATTATAACTGCACTTTTTTAAACTGAATATTTCTTCATTCTTTACTTTTTAAACTGGTTTAACGCTAGTGTGTTGCCGGGCTCGCAAGGGAACAAAGAATTTAGAATTTACAACACATTTAAAATTGGCACAACTAGCCTGTAACCATTGCGCGTGAGCTGACATGACGGCAGAGCACCTACTGCAGGACTGCCAACTGCTAGCAGGCCTGAGAAACGAAACCTGGCCGGAAACTACCGATTTGAATGAGAAGCTGTACAGAGGGATGGAGTCCCTAAAAACAACAGCAGAATTTATGAGGAAATTGGATACATCAGTCTAAACGGGATCGCGGCTAGAGAGAATAGTAACACTGCGACCTACAAAAGGTATGTCGTATGAGGTGACTGAGGTAGGAAAGCTACCTAGTAAATAAAAAGCATAGCAGAAATCGGATGTGCTAGCCTACTTGTAGGCGCATAACTGGTACAACGTACAATCACTCTTAGGCTCGAATCACATACAAATCACAAAGAGTTGTTAACAAGTTGTTGATATGGAGCGTTCGAAGAAGAAGGTGGTTTAGAACCGACAACCCGGTGCAGATTAGAATGTATAAACTTCCGAAGATGCAACCACAGCTATCCTACCTTCTAACTCTAAAAAGGGTAACAACTCTTTAACTTTAGATGTAGCTAATCATGTTTTGGGGGCTCAGTAATGTAAGGATATACAGTGGCGCCAGGGTCAGTTAGCTGGTACTGATCAATATCCTACCCCACCTCCAAGTGGTGGCCCTGGTAACAGACTGATGTCTGGCTACATGGGTAGGGAAGGAAGGAGAGCTACTTGAAATTGGTAGATGGATAGGTGCATACATGTCTGATATGAGATCTGATCGTAATATAGACAATGAGAATCTCAACACATGCGCCTACACATCTCTCATGACCAATGATAAGTCAAAGATGATTCATCATATAAATCAGACTCCTGTGTGGTAACTGGGGCCCAAATTCGGGTAAAAATAGAACCACTAGTACCTACCACATGCCATATACGGCGAAAGTGGTTTGGCGTGGGTTTAGCTATCCCATCCAGTAAAAATATTTAGCTATAACACCGCAACCAAGTGCACGAGAGCTTGCAAGGTCTTGGTTGGGGACATATTGAAATTGAACATACTTGAAGTTTATTTCTGTTGATCTACAGCCTGTTCCGCGGTTGAATAAGGTGGGCATCAATTGTGTGTGGGGCATGGGGAAACAAGTGTTTGTATATGAGACACCCATACCACCAAGGATTATTGCAGAAAAGAGACAAAGTAAGTACTCCTTGCATTAGTATCTTGTCGTTATTGTGACATCTAAAATGTTGATTCTCAGTATTTGAAATACAATACGCATGTGTGGTGTCAGGGCCTGCAAGGGAAGCAAAGAATAGTACCACTGCAACATACAATGCATGCCGTAAGAGGCGACTGATGTAGGGCCTAGGGATGCTATCCTAGTAAATAAAAAGCAGCGCAGAAACCGGATGTGCTGGCCTACTTGTAGGTGTATAACTCGCACAACGTACAATCGCTCTTAAGCTCAGATCACATACAAATCACACAGAGTGGTTGACAAGTGGTTGATAGGAGCGTTCAAGAAGAAATACAATTGATAGACAACCCATAACATATTTTAAAAATGTTTTTGCTTTTCCGCAGTAACACCAAATCATGGAGCAAACAAGCATTAAAGAAGAAAATCTAATCTTTCTTTCGCCCACTATGAATTCAGTTGTAGTCATATCGCTTCTGACTGATTTTTGTGTGAAGGCTTGCTTTCATTTTTATTAGTGAACCCCGTCATACAGCAGTGCCATCTCTGACTTCAGAAGTTATCTTATGAAACAAATGACTGCAAAAATATTCTTAGAATGTCCTGAGCAAAGGAGATGAAAATTATAGACATCCTATTAGAACTGAACATCAATTAAAACATTGACACATAAACATCACGTATTGGAAACAAATATTTTGTTCACATTAACTCATTAAATAGCTTGTCCTGAGCAGAACTTTGCCACCCTAATAGTCCTTCGAATTTCTCTCTTCATAAGTCAGATGTCCCGCCTCTGCAGGCACCTTACTCAAAGCACCATTCACATCCTAAATCCATCTTCTCCATGTTCTTCATCTTATCCTCTTTGCCAGTATGCCTCCTTCCATAATGGTCCCCTAGAACTTTGGAAAACTGTTATAATGGGGAGGGGGGTGTTACAAAGTTTATGTCGTTCAATGGGAATCTATGTGCTCGATGCTTCAAGAGTATTTATGCAATATAAAATTGTGTTCAGTTCCTTTTCATGCTTTCTTTTCCTAACTTCAATGGTGAGATTCAAATTCCAGCTTTGTCAGTTGTAGTGTACGCGACATGAGTGATTATTGTCCCTTTTGATTGCAGGGTCAGTGCTTCAATCAATATCTACTTGGATTGAATGTTTACTTCTGTATCTTCTCCTTTATGATCGGTTTTGTATGCTTGTTTAAACCATATGATGGATTGCCTCTATGAAGCTGAATGTCAGTTGGAGTTGCTCATGTGTTCCCCATTTCTTGCTCTGTAAGCTTCAGTTATCTTCTATATGAAAATGTAGCCTTTAATTTCCATGTTACATTTTGACATCAAACGAGAGATGAAAACTAGTCACGACAGCGATGACGTGTCTATGCAAAGTGCTGGGAGTATCAGGAAGAGACCAGTTTAGAAATGAAGACATCAGGAAAAATGTGGGTACAACATCTGTACTGAACTTCATCAATAAACAACATATTAAATGGTTCGGCCACATAAACAGATTACCAACAGACAGTGTGCTTCAAAGGGTAATGCTACTCAGATACAGTGGATACAAAGCAGAATGCTGTCCACGCAAACGATGAACCTCAGAAACAACAGAGGCAGTGAAAGACACCATGTATGAAGTGCACACAAGAGCTTGTTCTATAAATCTCTTCTTATCCTGACCAAAAAAGGATTCGAGAAAAGATGTTTATCATTTTATGTTGCTTAAATTCTTTCTTATAGTGAAGATCTCATGATAACTGCATGTTTTTCATTCTTCGGTTACCAGCTTAAACTCTTTCTTATGGTGAAGATCTCATGATAGCTGCATGTTTTTCATTCTTCGGTTACCAGCTTAAATTCTTTCTTATGGTGAAGATCTCATGATAACTGCATGTTTTTCATTCTTCGGTTACCAGCTTAAATTCTTTCTTATGGTGAAGATCTCATGATAACTGCATGTTTTTCATTCTTCGGTTGCCAGCTTAAACTCTTTCTTATGGTGAAGATCTCATAATAACTGCATGTTTTTCATTCTTCCGTTGCCAGCTTAAACTCTTTCTTATCGTGAAGATCTCATGATAACTGCATGTTTTTCATTCTTCAGTTGCCAGCTTAAACTCTTTCTTATAGTGAAGATCTCATGATAACTGCATGTTTTTCATTCTTTAGTTGCCAGCTTAAACTCTTTCTTATAGTGAAGATCTCATGATAACTGCATGTTTTTCATTCTTCAGTTGCCAGCTTAAACTCTTTCTTATAGTGAAGATCTCATGATAACTGCATGTTTTTCATTCTTCAGTTGCCAGCTTAAACTCTTTCTTATGGTGAAGATCTCATGATAACTGCATGTTTTTCATTCTTCAGTTACCAGCTTAAACTCTTTCTTATAGTGAAGATCTCATGATAACTGCATGTTTTTCATTCTTCAGTTGCCAGTGCTGCTAAGGTTACCGATCAATCTATTTTTGATGTCCAATGGAATGCTGAGATGCATGATATATCTAGAAAACTGGTCAACGAGACACATAGTAAGTATAAATTAGTAGTTGTACATTCTGTCATTTGGTTAAATTGTTTGGGCTCTTTGCCTGATAATAGAAGGTTTAGAAACAAAAACCATAATTGTTTTAAACACTTTTGCACAGAATTCTAATTTACCTTTCGGACACATTTATCTTACAATATATATTGAACTAACTACTATAGTGGCTTGACTTCATCTGACTGTACACATTTATCTTAGAATGTATATTGAATTAACTACTATAGTGGCTTGACTTCATCTGACTGAACACATTTATCTTAGAATGTATATTGAATTAACTACTATAGTGGCTTGACTTCATCTGACTGAACACATTTATCTTAGAATGTATATTGAATTAACTACTATAGTGGCTTGACTTCATCTGACTGAACACATTTATCTTAGAATGTATATTGAATTAACTACTATAGTGGCTTGACTTCATCTGACTGAACACATTTATCTTAGAATGTATATTGAATTAACTACTATAGTGGCTTGACTTCATCTGACTGTACACATTTATCTTAGAATGTATATTGAATTAACTACTATAGTGGCTTGACTTCATCTGACTGAACACATTTATCTTAGAATGTATATTGAATTAACTACTATAGTGGCTTGACTTCATCTGACTACACATTTATCTTAGAATGTATATTGAATTAACTACTATAGTGGCTTGACTTCATCTGACTGAACACATTTATCTTAGAATGTATATTGAATTAACTACTATAGTGGCTTGACTTCATCTGACTGAACACATTTATCTTAGAATGTATATTGAATTAACTACTATAGTGGCCTGACTTCATCTGAAACAAAAATAAGTAAAGGTTGGCTTTATGTGAAACAAATACTGTAAGCCAGTATATCGACTCAGAAGGGCAAAGGGGTTAAATAAACATGATCTTCTGTGTTTGGATAAAGAGGCAATGCTAGATCCTCAGGTTTGTCACCAGGACGAAGTGGACATCTGTTCCATATACATAGGACAGTTACATAGCTTTTGATATAGTTCTGTGCTTTCCTGGCCAGGTCTGGCTAAGCAGCACATTTAAAACTGGACATCCCTGAAGTGTGTGTTCTGTCTGAATTCCAGTCTGGATATGATTATGGTAAAGCTTTTTCTCAAATACCTCAACAGAACAGACCTTGGCATTTTATTTCACCTACTTACCTGACACTGCAGACTCAACAGACATTTAAATAGATTAGGAATAAGTCAAACAGCTCTCTGCCAGTGTCAACAGGCAGAACAGACACTGTTGCATGACCTGAAAGACTGTCCTCTTCTGGTGGAGCTGAGAAGCAGCATATGGCCACACTCAGTTGACCTAAAATGTAAGATTTTAGAAAACCTGAAGCTGACTGTGCAGTTTGTGGTCCACTGTAAACTCAGCTCATGACCAGATATCACAGAGCAAAGAAGCTTGAGGAGAAATAAAATGCACATTTAATGATTGCACCAAATAACCATGTTTTGGTTTTATTCTTTTTCCTCAGATATATTTGTCATGCTTCAAGGGCAGGTTAAAAGTCTTTCAGACACCATGTTGTATACACAGTGAGTTAAAACTGGACAGTCTTTGTGTCTCAAATAATTGCTTACACTTTTTTCATATTCATTCTGCATGAATAACAATATATGTACCCAAGACAGTTTAGTACTAAAGATATTGATGTTTTTTAATGTGACATATTGAAACTAGTTATTTGCTCTTTGTTGCCCTGTTGCTTCCTTTTTCATAAACTTCTTCTTTACCTTTCAACTTCTATCAAAGCACAGATCCATCGAAGCACAGATCCATCGAAGCACAGATCTTCAATAAATTTCTTCCAGCCCTTACCTCCCTCTTGTCATCCCTTCCAATTCTTTCCACGTCTTGTTTGTAAAAACTACTTATCATTAGGTGCTGTGCCTGCAGACTTGCGTAGGCGGTCATTGATCTCCACAAGTCTCTGGTGTTTTCTATCATCTCAGATGTTGACGCTCTTCTGTGCCATGAAGTCAGGCTGTCCAAAGTTCTCATTCAACACCTCCACATTTGTCATTTAGTAGTCCATGGGATTCTCATCATTCTTCTATAAAACCACATTTCTGTGGCCCTGAGAGATTTTTTGATCTGTTTGTTTATTGTCCATGACTGACATCCATATGCAAGTATTGGTTCTATGTAGCACTGAATAACTCTCATTCTGACCTCAGTTGACTGTGACTTGTTGCATATAAAAACTACTCACACTTAAAAAATATATATATACAAGTTTACATAAAAGAAAAAAATTTAAATCTCCATTTTGACTTACATTCGTTGCTATGGTTCTGGTGTGATATTTTAATACAATTTCTCCACCTTTTCCTTCCCCTCCACAGATTGAGAAAAGCTAGCAAACAGTACAGAGCTGTGTTGAAAGCATGTAGTTTAGAGCTAGTACAGATTGCAGGTCTGTAAACCTATAACTGACAATTATTTATTTATACAAATCTATGATGTTGTTTTGTTTGTTTATTTGTTATTGCTACATTCCAAGAAATAAAATAGCAGACTTCTTCTTCAATGATCCAGCGGCTCTAGAGCTCTTGTCTTTCTGTCTAATGCTATATAATGGTATCTACATGTGCTTTTTTTCTTTGTTTTATATAAACAGCAAAGGGGGCTAAGTGGTTACGTCGTTGCCTTGCGTTCCAAAGGTTGTGGTTTTGTATCCGAACCGCGCCATTCTGTTCATGAGTACATTTCCCCAGAAATCCCTAGAATTGTTGCAGTTTGTGCTTATTTGCAATACTCTTTGACAAGTTGAGTGCCATTTCTACAAAGGGACTGAGCCATACATGGAAACCCAGTGCAATGAAGTGAATTCTTTGTCTTTAGACCCCTGTCATTAGATATAAACAGCGACTCAAGCGGGCAGAAGTATGGACAGAGCAGATATAATCAATGCGTACGCTCTCAATTATGTGACATGGGCAAGTCTCAGACACTGGAATGAGTTTGAGAGAATTAGGCAATAAGTTTGGACATGTCAGAAAGTGTCGTCTTCGTGGTAGAGAGAAGATATAGTAATCAACTTCTCATGGGTACAGTGAGCACATGGACTTTGGGATGGTTGCTGCAGCAGAGGACAGAGTACGAATGGGAATGCCCAATGTGCCATGACGTCGATCGCATAACATAACATAGATATAAACAGCAGACAAACTTGTCACAAGACATATGATGTATTCATCAATAAAATGACAGAAATAGTCTGTGGGTGAACAAAGGATCATCCACATGTGGTGGTTAGTGTGACAACTTTAACTAATTGGCTACCGAATTGATAAAACGAACTGTGGCTGAATTACATTTTGGTTCTAGTTTCCCATTGCATGTGTATGTACAAATTCTGCTTGTAGTTTTCTTAATTATTAATAGATTTTTATGTGTAATATAGCATTTTGTAGGTCAATGAATTGTCTTTAAGAACGTTCTAAAACAAATAAATAGTGTGGCTCCCAGCAGCTTATGGGAGCCAATCAGTTAAGATGTGGAAGGGAATCTACAGTATAAGTTAGTGTTTCATTCTGGGAAATAAACAGCTTTAGACAGTTCCTCTCTTTGCAGCACATCTGAAATTCACTCTGTCTCTAGCTAGTTCACCCACTTCATCGATGGTCATATTCATAGTTTCTTTAATATCTTGTAGCCATCTTCTTCTTGGTCTGCCTCTGCATCCTGGGACCCTGCCCTCTAGTATTGTTCTCTTCAAGCCATCATGACGCTTGATGTGACCAAAGTATGTAATTTTTCTGTATAGTATGTTGTTTAGCAGCCAATTCTCTTTAACATTTAGTTCTTTCAGGACATCAGTGTTCTTTCTTTTTCTGTCCATGGTATTCGTAGAATCTTTCTATAGCATTTAGTTCAAAGGACTGGATTTTTGTGTAATGGTCCATGATTCACAACCATAAGTAGCCACTGGGAAAATGCATGCTCTCAATATTGTTAATATTTTGCTTGTGCTTTGCCACATGTTCTTCATTGTGTTTAACTTCTTGATTGCTATTGCCAATCTTTTTGAGATATTTTTGGAGCAGTCACCGATATTGTTAATTATTGAGCCCAGATATTCGTAGCTCTCTACACATTGGAGTTCTTCATTGTTTACTTGGATGTTAGGTGAGGTGAGCCTTTTGCTTTGTCAGTTGACATGATTTCTGTTTTTTGTGTATTCAAATATAGATGTTGGTCTTCACTGTTTCTTGGTCGTCATGATTAGGTTTTCCAAACCCTCTTTGCTGGTGGATAATAATACTGTATCGTCTGCGTATCTAAGCTCTGGTATGGATTTGCTGCCTATAGTGAGAGGGTCGTAACTCACATAGTTGGCATCGTCTTTTACCTTCCTCATGATATTCTCCATATATATGTTGAATAAGTATGGGGACAAAATACATCCCTGTCGTACCCCTTTTTTAATATCGAACCATTCAGCTATTTCACCTCCTATTTTAACGGTTGCCTGTTGTTCATAGTGTAGAGATTCTATGAGTTGTATTATGTGTGTTGGAAAATGCATGTCTCTCATGATGTTCCACATTTTCTGGTGTTTTAGACAAATAGGTAATGTTTTTCCAGCAGGATTGGGTGTGCACTTGTGTTCCAAAAGAAATACCTAATATAACTATTGACAGAGACATTAAGAAAATACGAGTAGCTTTAAGCTCTAATCATGGAGATGGAAGCACATGTAAATAAAACAACTTGCTACCTTTCAACCACTAACAGCAGATGGAAAGATGGTGAAAGACAGCCCTGATAGAAAACATAGCCCATTCTACTGCAGACAGAAAGTTGGATAAATTTGGGCATGGTAAATACAGGAGTATGGACATGCAACACCTGGTGCCTGTGGCACCAGCTCTCTGACAGTCACATATCTGCCCAGTGTATGATCATTTCATGAACACTGAGTGTGGGAGACCAGCCCTCTGACAGTCACATATCTGCCCAGTGTACCATAATTTCATGGGTACAGTGAGTATGGGACACCAGTCCTCTGACAGTCACATATCCGACCAGTGTGCGATCATTTCATGAACACAGTGAGTGTGGGGCATCAGCCCTCTGACAGTCACAGAGCTGCCCAGTGTACAATCATTACTTGGGAATATTGAGATGGCTGTTGTATTGGAGGATCAGGAAAATCACACAGGATCTCTGCAGTGCTGAATACATACATATGTTTTTTGAGGCCGGTATAAATGTGTAGACATACTAGTGAGAGAAAGTGAAAAGAAAGGATAAGCATGAATATAAAGAAAACAAGAGGTTATGGTTGTCTCCAAGAAACAAGAAACACCAACATGTAATATCAAAATAAATAACACAACACTGAAACAAGTCCATCGATTCAAGTATCTGGGAACATTCCTAACAGCAGATGGAAGATGTACAATAGAGATTAGGAGTAGAATAGCTCAAACGAAAGCAGCTTTAATGAAAATGAAGATCACACTATGCGTGAACTCACTTACCAATGACATTGCGAAACGAGTACTGCAGTGCTATATTGAACCAATACTTATGTATGGCAGCGAATCATGAACAATGAACAAACAATCAATACGATCATTGGAAGCCACAGAGATGTAGTTTTACAGAAGAATGTTGAAAATTCCATGGACTGCAAAGAAAACAAATGTGGAGGTTTTAAATCAGACCTGCACACAAAGAAACCTTATTAAAAGAATAAGAATCCGACAATCAAGGTTCTTTGGGCATATACTGTGGAGAGAAGGTTTAGAACATTTGGTGACGACAGGTAAAATTCAGGGAAGGAGAGATCGTGGAAGACAGAGGAGAAGATGTTGGATGGCCTGACATCATGTTTTGACAAAATATTGACGTCAGAACTGATTACATGCACCAAGCAAAGAGAGTTGTGGAGAGACATGATCGCCTACGCCGGCAGTCACGGCACTTGATTGATTGATAAATGTGTTGTAAATTATTTTTATTTTTCTAGATTCTTGTGCAGATGATGACCATAAATTGAAATATGAAGAACATATACAGGAGTTTGAGATTGTGCAGTTGATTTGGAGTCTGTGTGAGATCATCTTCATTGATATTGCTCCAGGTTTGTGTTTGTTCTTTCTATAAGAAGATGTTTTGATGTGTAGAGATATACCACTTCGACTTGCATGTTTAGATGTGTCCGACCGAATGGATTAGAGCATGGCTCCCATGCGGGAGACCAGGTTCAATCCACAGTAGGTCCAAAGAATTTTTTTCTATCTGTGGCATAAAGACAAATCCTAACCTAAACAGTTTCGTTGTGACTGCACTAGTCATGCAACCATTAAATTACACAGGCACATGTCTCGTCTCTCCCCTTTCCCCCTCTCCCCGTCCTACACCACCCTTAAAAAGCGGTATTGCTTGCAGTAATGCCAGTTTTTTTTTTTAGGTAATCTCTTCAGTCATTTTAGTATATGTATATATTTTGGTTTACCTGCTATGAATATTCAGGCGGTCAGTGTATTGGGGAACACAGTGTTAGGGCCATATTATTTTGAATTGACCAGTGGTACATGATGGAGGATGTTGTCAGCATCATACCAGCAACCTTGTATTTCTCAACCTTTCTGTGGTACACATTTGTGCTTGGTCAACATTAAAGTCATTTATGATCAGCAAAAATCCTTCTCCAACTAAAGATTGAACAGAGACCACTTGTCTAGGAAGTAAGTGCTCTAACCACTGTGCTACCGATTCTTTCTCTCTAGGGTCATCAGTCCTTGTCGCGCCCAAGGTCACATAAGGCAGAGACAGAAAAAATTTTGACTCATTTCGATCTTGTGCCTTTCTTTCTACCTCATACCTAGTCCTGTGCATGTTTCTTAACTCTGCTTCAAATGTTCTCCTGTGCATGTTTCTCAACTCTGCTTCAAATGTTTTCCTTGATGTGCCCCTTGATTGCTTTCATTTTTTTTCATCCTGTGTACATGTCCATTCTATCGGCATTATCTCTTTTGTATCTTTACTTATGTTTTCCAGATCAGTTAGTTCTTTGTTATTGCTAATCTTATCCTACCAGGTATACACAAGTATCAGTTAGTTCTTCAAGTCTGTTATTGCTCTAATCTTATCCTACCAGGTATACACAAGTATCAGTTAGTTCTTCAAGTCTGTTATTGCTCTAATCTTATCCTACCAGGTATACACAAATATTCTTCAAAGAAGTCTTTCCCTGGAATTCCTTTAACATACTTTCTATTATCTTATTTGTTTTTCGAGTCTCAGATCCATAAAGAACTGTCCTAACAAATGTTTTGTATATCCAAGCTTTGTCTTAGTGCTGAACTTGTTAGATCTTCAGATGTTGTGAAGTGTGGTGTAGGCTGCATTTGCCCTTCCAATTATTTGTGTATCTTTCTAAGGTAGTACAGTAAGATTTGACAGAATATATGTTTGACTGTTTCCTCTTATCTTCTCTATATGGGTGTCCTCATTGTGGCACATATGTTAGACTATACAGTAAGATTTGACAGAATATATGTTTGACATCTTCTCCTCTAGGTGGTCTCATTCTGACACCAATGTTAGACTGGCTGCGTTGGCATTTTCAAGAAGGTAAACACATGACGTTGGAAGTTAGTCAATCAGAGTTACCATCCTTACATCCAAATTACTGGCAAGCTGTAAGTATATTTTCTGTTCATTCTTTTGTTTTCTTATCCATTCTTGCTTGCTTGAGTTTTTTATGAGAAAGTTGAACAACATAAGACCTACCATGAAGCTTCAGATGACCAAGAGAAAAAAACAGCACATCCAGGCCACCAAAATGATGATGCTTATTAGCAGCTCAATAGAAAAGAACATGTCAAGGTCCTCACACAGGTCACAACAGACTGAGGTGTCATCTGTTCAGCAAGTTAGAGGATGGAACATCTAGTGACTGAGTCACAAGTTAGAGGATGGAACATCTAGTGACTGAGTCGCAAGTTAGAGAATGGAACATCTAGTGACTGAGTCGCTAGTGAGACTGAGTCGCAAGTTAGAGGATGGAACATCTAGTGACTGAGTTGCAAGTTAGAGAATGGAGCATCTAGTGACTGAATCACTAGTGAGACTGAGTAGCTAGTTAGAGGATGGAACATCTAGTGACTGAATCGCTAGTGAGACCGAGTCACAAGTTAGAGGATGGAACATCTAGTGACTGAATCGCTAGTGAGACTGAGTCGCTAGTGAGACTGAGTCGCTAGTGAGACTGAGTCGCTAGTTAGAGGATGGAACATCTAGTGACTGAATCGCTAGTGAGACCGAGTCACAAGTTAGAGAATGGAACATCTAGTGACTGAATCGCTAGTGAGACTGAGTCGCTAGTGAGACTGAATCGCTAGTGAGACCGAGTCACAAGTTAGAGAATGGAACATCTAGTGACTGAGTCACAAGTTAGAGGATGAAACATCTAGTGACTGAGTCACAAGTTAGAGAATGGAACATCTAGTGACTGAATCGCTAGTGAGACTGAGTCACAGTTAGAGTATGGAACATCTAGTGAAAAAGATTCATAGATATCATGAATAAAGAAAGCTCTGTTCTGACCATCACTTGTGAGACTTTATGGTCCAAGCTGACCTCTACCCACAGAATTTTTACATCACAGAATCGGTACTAGTACAGCACATTATCAACTTCGCTAGCGAAGACCCCACTGGGGGATCTCAGTTACAAGTATCTCTGAAGTCGGTGTAGAATATGCCTGATTGGTGAGGGACAACGGTGATAAGGAAAGCAAGCCTTCATACAAAACTCAGTCTGAGGTGCCATATTAGGCGTCATGACTATATCTGAATTCACAGCAGGTGAACAGGGAATAAAATACCATGAGGCTTATATTAGGGAATACAATGTTAGTCCCACATTTGTTTCACAACTAATGGTCCACCTTGTGGATGGGATCAACCTCACACTTCCCATTGTTTCCTTGGTACTCAGTTGAGACTGGGTCAGCATGAGATCCACAGGGCCAGGACAAAATTCCATTTATTACTTGAAATTTGATCCTAGTACTTCTAGCCTACGAAGCATGTGCACTAACTTCTACACTCACTATAACAGCTGTATAAATTCAAGTACTTGATCTTATTTGTTTGTCATTTCTGTCACATTTTCTTCACTTGTTCGGTTCAAAGTTCATGTTTTCTTGTATCTCCCACCACCACCGTTATGATTTCATATGTATGACCCACCCGTGGGTGCCGGTCCGCAAGGAAAACAAAGAATAGTACCACTGCAACCTACAACGCATGTCGTAAGAGGCGACTGATGTAGGCCCTAGAGATGCTACTGTAGTAAATAAAAGCAGCGCAGAAATCGGATGTGCTGGCCTACTTGTAGGCGCATAACGGCACAATGTACAATTGCTCTTTGGCTCAGATCTCATACAAATCACACAGAGTGGTTGACAAGTGGTCGATATAGAGCGTTCGAAGAAGAAGCAGCTGCCTGGGCCAAATTCATTAAAAAGATGAAAATATAATTCCATAAAAAATTGTGACTGGTTACTCGCCAGAGTCCATACACTTCCACTGAGATCTGTAAGAACGAGAATCGAGCACACATGTTTATTCACTCAAGTGCAATGATGATTGTCATATCAATCAATTTTGGTAATTGTGTTATAATAAAAAATATTGATTACAGTAATCTGTTGACTATTCAAATGTTTATTTTAACAATTAAAGAAATGTGATATAAAAAAATTTCTGTATCGCAGATCTACAAACTTATTCTTCAAGGCAGTACAGAGAATGCACGTAAGCTGCTATCATTACACATACACAGTAGCTCCGACCCGTTTACTAGTGTCGATGAGCTGCTACGCAAAATGCCTCATTGGACGGTAAGTTATTTTACTGTTAGTTATATCAATGTAATTTTCTGCTTCTTCATCGACTCAGAAACAAGTGTTGGTTATGTTTTGTCAGCACGGCTGCGATATCAACCCCCTTTCAACTCGACCTAGTTTTGTCTTTTCTAGAGGATAAACCCTTCAAATCTGCTGTAGAGTAGAAGACAAACACTGGATATGATTATGAGAAAATCTACAGTAGACTGGAAGACAAACACTGGATATGATTATGAGAAAATCTACAGTAGAATAGAAGACAAACACTGGATATGATTATGAGAAAATCTGCAGTAGACTGGAAGACAAACACTGGATATGATTATGAAAAAATCTGTAGTAGACTGGAAGACAAACACTGGATGTGATTATGAAAAAATCTGCTGTAGACTGGAAGACAAACACTGGATATGATTATGAGAAAATCTGTAGTAGACTGGAAGACAAACACTGGATGTGATTATGAAAAAATCTGTAGTAGACTGGAAGACAAACACTGGATGTGATTATGGAAAAGACTTTATCAAAGACCTCTCATCTTCACTTGTGGAGATATGTTGAGCAAGTCATACTGTCAGAAAGAATGATGAAAAAATTCTCACAGCATGCATTGAAATGGAAGGCAAATAGTTCAAGAAAGAAAGGGCACCCTGAAATAAATGTTACTGAAAGATGCTACATATATTGGACACAATTTCATAAATAACATAACAATAACACTATATAACATCTAACGGTACAAGAGGAAATGCATTGTTCTCATCAGACAACAAACAAGCAGTTAAGAACGAGTAATATTCTGTGAGGACATTACTAATCTGTTATCCTATGAGGTAATCTGTGGGTTGGGAGGTAATCTGTGGGTTGGGTATACTCTGCAGTAGACAGTCGTATCAATAAACAAGTACTTGGGTGGAACCAGCAAGGGAAATGGAAAAGCTCCTAAACAGACCTGGTGATAGAATTTTCTTGGAAAACTGAAGGATGTTGGATTATCCTGGGAAGCCATAAAGAAAATGACCAAAGACCAAGAAAAGTGGAGGACAATTGTTGCATCGATGTGCTCCACAAGGAGCAGAGAGAAATAATAATGAGAAAACAGAACAGTTTATGTATCAAATACTAGTTTATCTCATCATTTGAAACTTGTAAACTTCTTCATTTCTTCCATTTCTAAGTACCAACATGCTCAATCAGCTGCTGAGTATGAAATGAAATGGAGACACTGGAGGGAAGAGTGTATTCGGAGATATGAAGCTGGAGAGTTTGCTGCTTACTCACAACTGGAGACAGTAGTACAGGTAAATCTCTGTCAATATCTTTCAGAAAAATGTTTGTCATTTTAACGTCTTCTTCTTTCTGGATTTGTTGAATTATCTTCATTCAAGTTGGAGTGTTGGGCATTTCATGTCTAGTAGCGTTCCATCTTTAGCCAATTGTTACATTTACATTGTCTTCCTCTTTGCTGCTTGCTCTGTGAGTTGTCTAGTGATTGTTCTGACTTAATTTGTTTGTTTTCTGCTGGTGTTTGTCCATGTGTGATTAGTCTAGAGGGCTGTTTTCCCTGATTGCAACTGGACAGAGTTGATCATCCTGTCAGCCTGCTGGGACTCTCAAGGGAGCAAAGAATAGTAACACTGCGACCAACAAGGCATGTTGTAAGAGGCGACTAATGTAGGGCCTAGGGAAACTACCCTAGTAAATTTAAAATGTTGCAGAAATCAGATGCGCTGTCCTACTTGCAGGTGCATAACTGGCACATCGTACAGGGTCATATCACATACAAATTACAAAGAGTGGTTTAACAAGTGTACGATGTGGAGCATTTGAAGAAGCAAAAGATCCAATCTGCCCAAATGTAGATATCTGAATCAATAAACTACTTCTTCATTTGTCCTGAGAAGGGCATTTGTTACCTTTTTATTTTAGAGAGACTGTAATATCTATACCTTTCTGCCAGGGACATCTTCTTCTTTGCGTTCATTCTTTACGACCAACTTTAATCACTCTTGTTATATGTTTGATCTTTGCCAAGAACGTGTATACGTTGCACATTGGTTTGGTAGGCCCTTAAACACAGACTTCTACACGTTTAGAACATGTGCATCCGATTTCAGCCAAACTTAATTAGTCGCTCTACGACATGCGTGGCAGGTAACAGTGGTTCTATTCTTCACACCCTAAATTTGGGCCCTGGTAACCACTCGGGCGTGCCAGGGACATCTGTTTTCAACACTTGTATAGCGTTATCATATTATGTATCAAGGCTGTACTTTTCTGCCTGGGACACCCATTTCTGCATGTTATGTCACAGTGTATAGCGAGGCTACAATGTCAGTGTCTTTTCTGCCGTCACTTTCATTTGTAGCACTTTGTACATTGTGTCACAATTTATATCATGACAGCACCTTTCTTCCTGGAACATACATCCTCAGCACTTGTACGTTGTGACACACATCCTCAGCACTTGTACTTTGTGACACATACATCCTCAGCACTTGTACGTTGTGACACATACATCCTCAGCACTTGTACATTGTGACACATATATCCTCAGCACTTGTACATTGTGGCACATATCCTCAGCACTTGTATGTTGTGATACACATCCTCAGCACTTATACATTGTAACACACATCCTCAGCACTTGTACATTGTGGCACACATCCTCAGCACTTGTACATTGTGGCACACATCCTCAGCACTTGTACATGGTGTTACATTTCACATCGAGGCTGAGGCTGCACTCTTTTATCCGACACATCCACTTTCAGCACTTATATTTTGTTTCGCAGTTCATAATGAGACTGCAATATCTGTTCCTTTCAGTCTAGATTATCCATTTTCAGTTCATGTTTCTTTATTTTGCTTTCCCATTTTAAACCCTACTCGCTTAGCCAAACTGCATTGATGCAACCTGTTACCAGTGTCACATTTTTATTCTAATATGTGTCTTTATGTTAGTATGATAATATATACTTTTGTCTTCTATTTACATATTGTATGTTTGCTTTGTAGATTCTCTGCGGTGATGAAGCTGTTTTCAAAGAAATGAAGGACCAGTGTGAGACATGGTATCACTTGATGGTTTCTAAACTTTTGTACCAGAACCCGACTGTTCGACTCACAGATCTCAGTTTTGAAATTAAGGTAAGTCACTAGATATTGCTTGATTAAACTTCAAGTCAATTAAATGTTCATTGTTTGTACAAATTAATTCAAAATGCAGAAAATCTTACAGATTAAATGCTAACAATTTATAGTACAGTTGTTGAGCATTTTCTGATACTAGCGTCTTCTTCTTCTTCAATGATCCAGCGGCACTTGAGTTGTTGTTTTGTTCCATAAATATGTTCCATTTATCTGGCATTTGAGAAAGAAGCATCTTCCTGACATCATCTAGTGCTTGGCACCTGATGAACCAGAAGGTCAGCCCAAAGGTTGGCCACACTAGCAGTGTACTGCAGAAATATCAGAGGCAGAAGGATATTGTGCCAGGTGCAACAGAGGGCAAGAGGACACTTGTCAAAACTCTTTTCATACCTTGTATGCTGAAAAGCACAACTAGAATAGAGAAACAAATTTATATGATAATATCATTGAAGAGATGGACAGACAGCAGCCTATCAGCAGATCTATTCTTCTCCTTCTTCTTCTTTGCGTTCGTTCTTTACGACCAATTTGAATCACTCTTTGTGATATGTTTGATCTTTGCCAAGAACGTGTATACGTTGCACATTGGTTTGGTAGGCCCCTAAACACATAGACTTCTACACATTTAGGACACATGCATCCGATTTCAGCCGAAGCAGATCTATTAACTCTTTTATAAGTTTATTAATCGAATAATTGTTATCTGAAGTGTTCATTAATTGATGTGTTTCTACAGCCATGCCAGGCCATATACAGTCTTACCAATCAACAATTCCCAGAGTTAGACAGTATTCTGCAGGCAGCGCTAGAGTTTGATATTCATCAGGTTATTAAGGAAAGTTGGTAAGAATTGGTTTTCTGGGTTTGATAACTGACGGCCGTTAGGGATTTATTGTCCGATTGTATATCTTATGTCTGCTGTATAATAAATCTGAATTTCTTTGCTTCTGTTGTATCCTTTGCTTGATAAACAGAAATTTGCTTTTTGGTGGAAACTTCACTGTATATTGTTTTTGTACTTTGTAAAACTACAGAACTTTGTTTTTACGTGTTTTGCCATTGCTACATAGTTTTACTACAGTCTTCCCTTATATGTCATCATTGAATACAATACAATACCTTTATAATTGGAGGAGAGAAATACCTGAACTAAGATATGCTGACGATACAGTATTAATATCAACGACGATAGAGTATTACTATCAACATCACCCAAAAAAAGAAGGAATAGACAAATTAATAATGGAAGTGCAAGAGAAATGCGAAAAACAAAATCTATATATTAATGTCACAGACATAATGACAACTGATAAAACAAAATCTATATCTTAATGTCACAGACATAATGACGAAATAGGGGAAGACTGCAGTAAAACTTGGTAAATAGTGAAACATGTACAAACAAAGTACTATAGTTTTACAAAATACATAAACAGTGACGATAAACAGCAACGCTTCGACCAACAAGGCCTTTATCAAGCAACGAACAAACAGGAGTGACAAATTAAAATGAAACACAAATGGACTACCAAATACCAACGTAGCTAAGGAAAATCTGGAATAAAACGAATAACGAAATAAATGTAACACAAAAACACACATAAAAACTAGAAATAGAAAAGAAACAATGAAACATCTAGTAAATATATAACTTGAATACATGCAACATATACCCATATAGATTATAAAGCATGGGAAGAGAAAGTACTAAGAAGCATAAGAATGTAATACATGCAACATATACCCATAGAGATTACAAAGCATGGGAAGAGAAAGTACTAAGAAGCATAAGAATGTAATACGTTGAGCCGCGTGGTCGCAAGGTACCATACAAAGAAATCAACCGATTCTCCAGAGCAAATCGACTACGATCATCAGAGGAACATGATCGGATGGCTGTGACCTGGACATCGCAAGCTCCTGAATGGTCAGTATCATTGAAATGGGTAGCTACAGGGTCACAGAGCATTGGCGTATATCGCGCAAACTTTCCACCCTCATAGTTCCCTTGTGAAGAAAGTCTTATTCCGTCATCTCTCCATTCTTCAGTCTGATCCTGATACATGTTCAATCTTCCAACACTATCCTTTGGTGGCGTACAGACGGGACAGAAGCCTTAAGGATATGTTGGTTCACAGTCGCCTCAAGCCTAACATCCAGAGTCATTTTGGCACCATCCAGTGTGGCCGACGGCGCTGCAACACTTGTGCTTATGTAATACAGACCCGCACGGTGTCTTTTCCAAAAGCCACGTTCGTTGTTGAAGACAGTTTCACGTGCGAGTCCGTAATATTATCTATGCCATTATCTGCAAGCGGTGCAACAATGCCTATATTGGGAAACCGCAGGAGACTCAGTGACCGATTCGCCCAACACTTGCGCGATATACGCCAATGCTCTGTGACCCTGTAGCTACCCATTTCAATGATACTGACCATTCAGGAGCTTGCGATGTCCAGGTCACAGCCATCCGATCATGTTCCTCTGATGATCGTAGTCGATTTGCTCTGGAGAATCGGTTGATTTCTTTGTATGGTACCTTGCGACCACGCTGGCTCAACGTATTACATTCTTATGCTTCTTAGTACTTTCTCTTCCCATGCTTTGTAATCTCTATGGGTATATGTTGCATGTATTACATTCTTATGCTTCTTAGTACTTTCTCTTTCCCATGCTTTATAATCTATATGGGTATATGTTGCATGTATTCAAGTTATATATTTACTAGATGTTTCATTGTTTCTTTTCTATTTCTAGTTTTTATGTGTGTTTTTGTGTTACATTTATTTCGTTATTCGTTTTTATTCCAGATTTTCCTTAGCTACGTTGGTATTTGGTCGTCCATTTGTGTTTCATTTTAATTTGTCACTCCTGTTTGTTCGCTTGCTTGATAAAGGCCTTGTTGGTCAAACGTTGCTGTTTATCGTCACTGTTTATGTATTTTGTAAAACTATAGTACTTTGTTTGTACGTGTTTCACTACAGACATAATGACAACTGATAAAACAAAATCTATATCTTAATGTCACAGACATAATGACAACTGACAAAACAAATATGATGTAATAGTATGCTTATGACATTTTAAGTATCTTCTCAGATTGTAGTGTATGTGAACGTAATAGTATGCTTATGACATTTTAAGTATAGTAACTTCTCAGATTGTAGTGTATGTGTCGGGGACTGCCTAGAGTAGTTGATAGTAGCTCGGCCTGCTAGCTGTGAGACGCCTCATAGCTCGGGTTCGAACCTACTGTCCGGCATTTGTTCGAGTCCCTGGTCTTACTCAGGACGATAACATGAGTACCTCTGAAGTCGGAGAAAATCTGCCTGTATGGCGAGGGAATACTAATTACGAGTACATTGAGCACACGGCTGCCAGTGTAAAGTAATTTACAATGTGCACGCTGCTGCCATTGTAAGAAATTGGAAAACAGATTTTCACGCAAAAATCAGTTTCAGAGATGAAACTTCGCCTGAGTTGAAAGCAACGAAAGAAAAAAAAAAAAAAAAAGTAGTGTATGTGAACATAAGAGTATGCTTATGATATTTTAAGTATAGTAACTCACAGATTATAGTGTAGGTAAACAGTTACACAGATCATGTAGAAAATTATTTCTGCCGTACATTTTTAGGTGGGACCAGATTCTCTAGTTCCGTCTTGGTTGATGGTTCAAAAGTACGAACATAAATGGGTGGGGTTATGGCTTATAGTCTGTGCTTGTGTTGACACTGTTAGGGCCTAACCTGATCTCCCATGTTCTGATGTCAGTGTTGTTAGAAAGACATGATAAGCTAAAGCTAGAGAGCAAATCTGGTCATTTCTTAACATGTTCATTTTTACTGCTGGGCAATGAGTGCCAGGAGTAATAATGGTTGTGGTTCAATTTCAGTATTTGACATTTGTGTTATCCGGAAGCTTGAAATACCTGCTGTGTAGTATTTGTTAGTTTAATTATTTATTATCTTCATTGTGCTTGTTGCTTCCCTTTAGGCTCTTATAACTTTTTATTTGATTGATTGATTAGTAGGACTATCATTATTGCACTTTGGGAGTAACCATGTGTGCTCCGATCTCTTTCTTACACAGGAAGATCTCAACATAAGAACAAAGAAGAAGATAGTCTGAAAATAAATTTGATGACTTGATTTCTTCTTTGGCATCAGTTTCATATACTCAGTCTAAACTATGAGTTGCCTTATTGAGTTCCCATTGCTTGTTGTATATACTTCATTCATGAGACCATGTTTCTTTTTGCTGGTGTAAGTGTGATGGACAAAACTGCAGGATATGCTCCTGATTCTGTGTTTTAGTCTGACATGCACACTGCACTCAGCTTTATTCTGTGCATGTTGTGGTTGAGTCAGCTGTGTCATGTTCTGAGTTGGAATATTGTTGTGTGTTGTTTTCTGTTGAGTCTGCTGATGTGATCTTGTGGGTGTTTGTTACTTCCAGATCTGTTTTTGTGTGTGGTTTAAAAAAAATGTGTTTTGATCTCTGGTGATGATACTAGGTGTTTACCTCTGAAGTAAGGGAAGGAATTCCTGTATAGCAGGGTGCTGATAAAAAGGAAAGCAGGCCGTCACACAAAAATCAGTCAGAAACGCCATACCAGACACCCTGACTGTCTGAATTCATATCGGGCTACGCAAGAAGAAGACTACTTGTTTGGTTTGGCGACTTGATTTGAAAGTTTGAACATTAAAAATTACGTAAGTGTTGCATGCCGAAGACAATCTATTATTTATTCTGTATTTTTCAGTTCGTTTCTTAGCAACCGCAGTTGGTGGTTTGTGTCCCACTTGGCTGATGTTCTGCACCACTGCGGTCAACTGGATCCTCAGAAACTGCCGTAAGTTTGTTGAACTGTTCATTATATGTCTTGCATCTGTTTAATGTGAAGATGAAACTGTACTACAAGTTGGCAATGTGTTATTTTTGGTACTTGTGTGTAGTGGGATTCTTCTTCAGCGATCTCTGGTCATGCGCTTAATTTACTGTGGGCTACAAACTGGGCAGTCAGCTTCAAGTCTGTCAGGTTTCCCCGAAGCTTAGTTTTCAGGTCGACTGGGTATGGCCACATGTTGCTTCTCAGCTCACCCAGGAGAGGATAGTCTTGCAGGATATGCTCTGTTGTCTGTTCCGCCTGCTGACACTGGCATTTGATTTTCTTCTGCATTCTCACTAGATTGGGATTTCGGATTCTCTAATAAAGGCAGCCGTCTGCCTCAGATTATGAGCCACGCCATAGTTTGTCTTGGATACTAGTGTAAGTGGGCCACCTCTTTCTTCTCAAGTCTGCATACTGGGGCAGTTCTGTAGGATATAATTCCTATGATTTCCACTTCCCCGTTTGTGCTGACCTCTTCCAGCAGTAAATTTTGACCACCCACCTGATGGTAGGAAAACGAAAACGAGGAAGACCAAGAGAGACTCTGCGTAGAACCATCACCAGAGAAGGCTCAACGATGGGCCTAGTAAACATTAAAGACCTAAAACAGATAGCAACGAACCGCGAGACATGGAGAACTATGACCTCTGCCCTATGCGCCGCCCACAGGCCCAAGAGGAAAGACTAACTAACTAACTGATGGTAGGTCTGATATTCTTACTTCGTGGCTAAATCTCCGAGGCAGATTGGCGACAGTAGAATCCGTTATTCCATTCCTCATTGTGAGGGGTCGTTGCACCATGTTATGCGCCTTACGGCTTGGTGCATCCGTTTTCTGCAAGCATTTGTTTCGGGTTAGCATTCCCTGGCGGACACGTGCATCCGATTTCAGCCAAACCTCCATTGTCGCCTTTTACGACATACGTGACAGGTAATAGTGGTTCTATTCTTTACACCCCAAATTTGGGTCCCGGTAACCACTCAGGCGACATTTGATATCCATTTGATGATCTATCTTGACTACTGACCTGTTCGCAAACGAAGAAAACCTTGAAGATTTTTATTGACGTAAGTAGCAGTAATGTTTGTTGTATCATGTTCCCATAAAGTGGCAGACGTGACATAGTTTTGTGTGTGTACAAACTTATCTAAGTAACACTTGCACATGTGCTTTTCATATTCTGGACAGGTTTGGCTCAAACTTACGAGAGTATCTTTTACTGGAATATGCTACCGGTCTGATGTCTCACAAAAGGTATATGGTTTACTTAGACATGGGATGATTTAATGCTTCTTTGACTTCAGTTTGAGCATGGGGTCACATTTGAATTTAGTTTTACTGTTAAAATCATTCATGCAGTTTACAGCTGGGGTTACTGTAGATTTAATCTACTTCTTCTTCTATGCTTCGTTCTTACGACCAATTTTAATCACTCTCTGTGATATGTTTGATCTTTGCCAAGAACGTGTATACGTTGCACACTGGTTTGGTAGGCCCCTAAACGCATAGGCTTCTATAAGTTTAGGACACGTGCATCCGATTTCAGCCAAACCTCCTTAGTCGCCTCTTACGACATGCGTGTCAGGTAACAGTGGTTCTATTCTTTACACCCCAAATTTGGGCCCGGTAACCACTCGGGTGGGCACTGGTAGCATAATGTGGGGAGAAAGATTGTATTGAACATTGCTATTTTTGTGTTCATGGTGACATGTCTGCATTTTAAAATTGGCGCCATTTGTCCTATCATTTGATTTGCTTTGTTGCATATGTGTTGAATTTCATTAGTTATTCTTCGTTTGCTGAAAAAATGCTTCCAAGGTATGTGAAGTCTTGTACTTGTTTTAATGAACGATTGTCGATGCAGATATTATTAGTGCTTTCCTCCTCTCTGGCGAATGTCATTACTTTTGTTTTATCGATGTTTATGTTTATTCTCATGCATTGTATTGATAACATGATGAAAATCTAGTTTAACATTGAAATCAAGTTTGAGATCAACTCTTCATGTGTCTTACAAAGATCTTATGATTTTTCTCTTTCACAGCTTGTGGCAGGTTGGTGTAGACTATCTGGACTTCTGTCCTGTGTTTGGCAGGTCAGACAATAATGCATGTAACTGTCACTTTGTAGTTTAGTTAACAACACTGTCATGCAACCATCAGTTGACAATGTTATTAGCATCATATGTTTGTAGCAATTCTTATTCTTGTGCATTCACTCTAGAGCAGTGCTGTTCAATGCTTTTTATATATTGACTTACCTGAGTGGTTACTGGGGCCCAAATTTGGGGTGTACAGAATAGAACCACTGTTACCTACCACGCATGTCGTAAGAGGCGACTAAGGAGGTTTGGCTGAAATCGGATGCATGTGTCCTAAATGTGTAGAAGTCTATACCGAACCATTGTGCAACGTATACACGTTCTTGGCAAAGATCAAACATATCACAATTAAAATTGGTGGTAAATAACGAACGCAAAGAAGAAGAAGATATATTGACTGATGGTTGTAGAGGTGCAGTCGCCATGTGATGATTGCAATACTACTTCTGCTAATAATACTTTCTTTCTTCTTCTTTAAACTTTCCACAACGACCACTTGTTAACCACTCTGTGTGATTTGTATGTGATGTGAGCCTAAGAGCAATTGTTCATTGTGCCAGTTATGCACCTACAAGTAGGGCAGCACATTCGATTTCTGCTTTGCTTTTTATTTACTAGGGTGGCTTCCCTAGGTCCTACCTCAGTCGCCTTTTACGACATGTCTTGTAGGTTGCAGTGGTGCTATTCTTTGCTTCCCTTGCGGGTCCCGGTACCACACAGGCAATACTTTCTTTCAGAGCTGACTTTAAATCTGACTTTCTTTCAGAGCTGACTTTAAATCTGACTTTCTTCCAGAGCTGACTTTAAATCTGACTTTCTTCCAGAGCTGACTTTAAATCTAACTTTCTTCCAGAGCTGACTTTAAATCTGACTTTCTTTCAGAGCTGACTTTAAATCTAACTTTCTTTCAGAGCTGACTTTAAATCTTACTTTCTTTCAGAGCTGACTTAATTAAGGAAAAATATTGTTGTGCTGCAGACAACCTATTATTTATTCAGCTTGTTCCATATATCACATTTTGTTTCTTCCATAGATTTTGTTGAATCTCGCTCCCAACACTTATATATATAATCTTATTATTTTACAGAGATTTCGCTGAATATCGCTTCCAACGTTTATATATAATCTTATTATCTGACAGAGATTACTTGGAATCTTACTTCCGTTTGTATGTCATCTTATTATCTGACAGAGATTTCATTGAATTTCGCTGCCAACACTTATATATAATCTGATTATCTTCTGACAGAGATTACTTGGAATCTTACATCGAGCACATACCTCTAAACTCTGAGAGTAAAGCACACAAAATTCTACACCTGTGTCTAGAGAGAGATCTGCATACGCAAGGTAGGTCCTATACCAGGCATAGAGCAAATTGCTTGTGTCTAGAGAGAGATCTGCATACACATGGTAGGTCCTATACCAGGCATAGAGCAAATTGCTTGTGTCTAGAGAGAGATCTGCATACACAAGGTAGGTCCTATACCAGGCATAGAGCAAATTGCTTGTCTAGAGAGAGATCTGCATACACATGGTAGGTCCTATACCGGGCATAGAGCAAATTGCTTGTCTAGAGAGAGATCTGCATACACATGGTAGGTCCTTTACCAGGCATAGAGCAAATTGTATCTCCAGTGTTGCCTTCACTGTTGCTTCATACCATCAACAGCTTTTCTTAGTTTAAATACAGCATCTTGTTTTTTTATTATCACACTTGGCATTTCTTGCATTTCTCATCCTATTTTGTGTATTTCATAATATCTTTGATGTAATCGTTTGCCTGGAGGAAGTTTGCTGTGTCTTTGATGTAATTGTTTGCTGTGTATTTGATGTCTTTGTAATTGTTTGCCTGGAGAAGTTTGCTGTATATTTGATGTCTTTGATGTAATTGTTTGCCTGGAGAAGTTTGCTGTGTATTTGATATCTTTGATGTAATTGTTTGCCTGGAGAAGTTTGCTGTGTATTTGATATCTTTGATGTAATTGTTTGACTGGAGAAGTTTGCTGTGTATGTTGTCATCAATGAGGGTTTTGAAAAGTTTTCAGGTTCCATAACTTAGTTGTACGTAATGCAATCACTATCACGTGTCATTCATCCTCAGCTCAGAGTGTGTGTAAAGTGATGGGTATGAAATGTTTAAGACAAGAGAGACTTGGTTCTGCTCTCACCTGGTTCCTCAAATCAAAGGTAATACATAGTTTAGTCATGAATAAATATTCATTATATCTTTTGTTTTCTCTGTTCGCTTGCTATGAATTCAGGTGTAGGTCATGGTGCTTAATATGGCACTTCAGCCTGATTTTTGTGTGAAGGCTTGCTTTTCTTATTGCCATTGTCCCTCACCATTCAGCCAAACCATACCCTGACTTCAAGATATTTGTAACTTAGATCTCCAAATAAAGGATCACATTTTCATGTAGTTCAACTGTGTGCATACCACTTTACTTTCAGCCTGCGCTAGACTATGTAGTCCAACTGTGTGCTTGCCACTTTACTTTCAGCCTGTGCTAGACTATGTAGTCCAACTGTGTGCATGCCACAAACTTTCAGCCTGCGCTAGACTATGTAGTCCAACTGTGTGCATGCCACAAACTTTCAGCCTGTGCTAGACTATGTAGTCCAACTGTGTGCATGCCACAAACTTTCAGCCTGCGCTAGACTATGTAGTCCAACTGTGTGCATGCCACAAACTTTCAGCCTGTGCTAGACTATGTAGTCCAACTGTGTGCTTGCCACTTTACTTTCAGCCTGCGCTAGACTATGTAGTCCAACTGTGTGCATGCCACAAACTTTCAGCCTGTGCTAGACTATGTAGTTCAACTGTGTGCATGCCACAAACTTTCAGCCTGCGCTAGACTATGTAGTCCAACTGTGTGCATGCCACAAACTTTCAGCCTGTGCTAGACTATGTAGTCCAACTGTGTGCATGCCATGAACTTTCAGCCTGCGCTGGACTTGAATCTCTAAATTTCCATGCTATGTCATCACTATCGTAGAGTGTTATCAACTCTGTTGTTAGTGACGTCTATCTGAAATATAAAACTCAATCTTTGTGTCTCACATGAAAAACTTTGAGAAAATCCAAACTCTGGAATTATGAAATTTGGTTAGTTTATTCCTGCAGAAATTTCATTTCATTACTTGTTTTCTTTATCGAGTTGGAAATTAGTTACGTAAGTTTTAAAATGTATACATTTCATAGTACATTCAGCAAGCCATTACACTAGGTCATTGAGCATGTTCATCAGTAAATAGAGAAAAACATAGTAAACATTTGTATCAATAAAAAAAAAATTGATCCAAATTAGTTGCCTATCAAACATACAAGACAAATTTTGTTTTTCCCTTTTATTTTTTAATCATGCAAGCATCATCAGTTTATTTGAGATTGTTTTCCAATCAGAAATAACGAAATATACAATTTGTATATAGATAATATAATATAGCAGAGTCTGTTTGTATATACCATGAGGATCTGGGTTGTGCATCTGCAAGCTGCGCTCCTCGTTTGAAAATAAACAGACTAGCGAGCCAGTAGCGAGCGCGGTTTCCCAGTGTCGATAACCAGTTGCGTGCATAGTCTCTAACGGCTGAGCGTGCCTCTCTGCTTCTTCACGCGATAGCGGATCAGGCTCCCAGCGATTAAAGGACAAGGTAGCGTCTGCTATTAAGACTCTTGCTTGCGCAGTCTTGTGTGTGTGTCCGTATATCGAAGTTGCCCGGTCATGAGGTGAGGTAGTCAGTCTAAAATTTTAAAAGCTCGATGGTGGTCTCGTTGAAATGCCCGGCTCTCGCAACGAGCTTATGGGTCTGCAGGTAGAAATATGGTGTCGTTCTTTGCCTGGCGAGGCACAGTCTTGCCGGCAAAACAGTGGGAAGCGAGCGCCGGTCGTTTCACTTCATTTTCGCGGGACGCGGAATAATATTATTTTTTATTTCCTTCTATTTATAGGATGCCATTGTAATCAAGCAAGTTACTGACAGGTGAGTTATATTGAAATAGAAAAGGAAGAAAATAAAGCCATTTTTCAATAGCATGTAGCATACAGCATATAGCATACGGCATATTGGGAGAATACGTTGTTAGACTCGTATTTTTCATTGACCAACAGCAGTACATGATGTAGAGACAGAAGTAAAGACGACCGGCGGAATGTAGCCACATCATTCATCATATGTTGTTGATCAAAGTAAAATACAGATCTAACACCGGTGAGTCTGCCATGAATACAGTTAATTTCTGTTTATAAAAGTAAGGAACCCTATTTCATACCTAGAGGTATACTGGGTAATACAGTGTTAGGTCCGTATTTGTCATTGATTATCGGCGTATGATAGATGATGTGGGCAACATATCACGCCGGCAAGCCTTTACTTCCCAGTGATTTTCCTGGTACCCAATTGACGCTGGGTCCACCAGAGAACCGTTGAGGTTGGAAAATATTCCACACCCAGTGTGTAATTGAACCCGAACCACTAGCCTAAGAAGTGAGTTGACTAACAACTATGCTACTGCAGCTCTCTGCTTATAATAAAGCAATGTGGTCCAAGGCGCATAGGGACAACATAGCGCCAGGATTAGTGTGCTGGCACTAATCAAGATCCTACCCCACCTCCATGCGGTGACCCGTGTAACAGACATTGGTTCTGTCTGGCTTAGCGGGTAGGGATCGAGGGAGGGCTACTCTGGCATAGGTAGTGTTGCAGTGGTAGTCATGAGATTCGCTCGCAACGCAGACGAGCGGAATCCCGGAGCGACTGTTTATGCACATTTGTCCCGGCAGAAGGGAAAAGCTGAACGGATAAACATGAATGGATGAGGGGTGCATCCAGAAAAGAAACGGGCCCTCGTGGTGCAAAACTTGGGCCTGAGATGACTTGCACATGGGCCCATATAGGGCCCGAGTTGAGCTCTGTGTCCGGACAGGCTAGAGGCATTGGGAATGTGTGCACAGTGGAAACAAATAGAAACGTAAGAAACAGTAGTGTACAAGTTGTCTGTGAACGAATCCCAACTCCCTCGGAGTAAAGGGCCGCAAACAAATTGCCATCTGTGGGGCAAGAGCCAATAAAAAAGATGCGTAGTGAATCAAGTCTCGGCAAGTGTCTCTGAAAACATTGTAACGTATCGTGTCGACACACTGGAAGATTGCGGTAAACTCCGTATCAAAGGCTTAGCACAAATACATTTTGCTGGGTAAGGTTGAACAAGCGCAAATTCTAAAGTTGCTTTTAGAGCCTTACGAAACTTCCCTCCCTGGGACAACCGGGCAAGGTACGGTTACATTAACAACTAACATCCCCGGAAGAACTAAGGTGGGTGATGCCTAACGGATCTGTCCTCCTTGGGACAACCGGGCAAGGTACTGTTGCATTTACAACTAACATCCCCAGAAGAACTGAGGTGGGTGATGGCGAGTACAAAATCTCAGTTGTGTTGCTAGAGCCGATTGAAACGACCCTCTAAAATATCTGCCCGCAGCCCCAGTCCTGTGTTTCCAGGGGCCAGGGAAAATGCAGAGTAGTAACTGCAAATTGCCAAGTGTCGACACGTGCCTCGAAAAGGCTGAGAATGTTCCTACTCCGGAATAAACTCTGGGCAGAAAAGTACGGGCAAAAATGTAAAGATTTGACAGGCTGTCCAAATCGAAACATTGGCGAAGGCTGACACTTTACACAGTGTGTTACACGAGTAAGAAGCCGTCCCAGGACAAGCTTATGTGCCCCAAAAGACAGAGAAATGTTCCTAATCCGGAATGACTTCACTGTCAGAGAAAGAGCGTACAGTGTAGACTCACTGTTATGGCATAGATCACAAAGCCCAAATATACAGCAAAAAAGGATGATTGTAAAGACGTAGATCCAAGCCTGGATTGCTCTAGGACTAGCTGTAAAAATTGTGGCATATCCTTTACAGGATGTAGCCATCAACTACAGTAAATGAGTCATTGATTTTCTAGGCACTACTTATACATTCAGTAGTTTGTCATTGCTTTCTGAACGGTGAGGTCTATTTTTACCTTTGTAAAAATCCCACGGAAACGAATTTGCTTCCAAACTTGTCCTCCGTGGGGTTTGAACCAGGTACGCCTGGGTTTGTGATCGAGCTCACTACCGCTTGAGCTACAGGCACTCACAGGGCTAGCTACCCTAGTAAATAAACAGCTGACTGAAACCGGATGGGCTGGCCTAGTCACCATGGGCGCATAATCGCACAACGTAAACCAACGGTCTTATCAATTATATATCACAAAAAGAATGATAAAATTGGTCACGAAAAACGAACGCAAGAAGAAGGAATAATAAGCAATAATATATTTGTCTAACCTGTAGTCTATACTGGAACATTTATATTGCAGATTTCTGACCAAAAAGTTAGTCTATACTGGAACATTTATATTGCAGGTTTCTGACCGAGAAGCTAGTCTATACTGGAACATTTATATTGCAGGTTTCTGACCGAGAAGCTAGTCTATATTAGAACATTTATATTGCAGATTTCTGACCGAGTAGTTAGTCTATATTAGAACATTTATATTGCAGATTTTTGACAGAGTACCTAGTCTATCTTAGAACATTTATATTGCAGATTTTTGACTGAGTATCTAGTCTATATTAGAACATTTATATTGCAGATTTTTGACTGAATACTGTGAGCAGGGCAAGTTTTCACATTTAGATCTCATTGATCACCTCGGACCATCGATGCTCATCACAAACAGTTTAACTTTTCTTGGTAAGTCCAGCAGTTTAACTTTTCTTGGTAAGTCCAGCAGTTTAACTTTTCTTGGTAAGTCCAGCAGTTTAACTTTTCTTGGTAAGTCCAGCAGTTTAATTTAAATCTTTCACTGGCAATCATTTGTGAGTATTATAGAGATTTTCTTTGACTTGTTTGTCCACTATGAATTCAGGCCTAAGTCTAATGGGAGGCGTCCGACTGAATTTTTGTGTAAAGATTTGCTTTCTTTATCACCTGTGTCCCTCACGATTCATGCGAGACTTACTCCGAATTCAGGGGTAGCTGTAATTTAGATCCCCAAGTAAAGGATCAGGGTCTCTTGTAGTCTAATCTCTTACCGTATATACACAAAGAATTTTGACCAAGCTTGACTCAAACCCTGGAAGTTCCATTACACTGAGTCACTAGTACACAGTGTTGATAACTGCGCTATCGACAACCCCAAGACTTGTGTATAACCTGTATGCTACAGGAACTATCAGGATACATACCACTTTTTTATCTGCTAAAAGGACCCTGTCCTAGAACCCACTAGGAAAGCGAAAGAGATGGAGGCCTAGAAATACATAGAGATTAACACGATACAGAAGCAGAGATTAACACTATACAGAAGCAGAGATTAACACTATACAGAAGCAGAGATTAACATGATAGAAGCAGAGATTAACACTATACAGAAGCAGAGATTAACACTATACAGAAGCAGAGATTAACACTATACAGAAGCAGAGATTAACATGATACAGAAGCAGAGATTAACACTATACAGAAGCAGAGATTAACACTATACAGAAGCAGAGATTAACACTATACAGAAGCAGAGATTAACACTATACAGAAGCAGAGATTAACACTATACAGAAGCAGAGATTAACACTATACAGAAGCAGAGATTAACACTATACAGAAGCAGAGATTAACACTATACAGAAGCAGAGATTAACATGATACAGAAGCAGAGATTAACACTATACAGAAGCAGAGATTAACATGATACAGAAGCAGAGATTAACACTATATAGAAGCAGAGATTAACACTATACAGAAGCAGAGATTAACACTATACAGAAGCAGAGATTAACATGATACAGAAGCAGAGATTAACACGATACAGAAGCAGAGATTAACACTATACAGAAGCAGAGATTAACACGATACAGAAGCAGAGATTAACACTATACAGAAGCAGAGATTAACACTATATAGAAGCAGAGATTAACACTATACAGAAGCAGAGATTAACACGATACAGAAGCAGAGATTAACACTATACAGAAGCAGAGATTAACACTATACAGAAGAAGAGATTAACACTATACAGAAGCAGAGATTAACACTATATAGAAGCAGAGATTAACTCTTAACCATTGGCAGGTTTTTAAGGTTTTTTTGATATTTTTGATGTCCTGCTCTATATTTAGCAAACATATAAATTCTTTGCATTGAAAATAGGCATGTTATATATGGTTGGAAAGCTAATTGATGGGCTATCAGGATATGTGGTTTTAAAATATGTGTGATGTAATTTATGATATCCGTGACCTACTTATGAAAAGTCTAAAAATAGATTTTTCTACAAATGACAAATAATTTTACAATCACAAAGAAGAAAAAAAAAGTATGAGAAATATAATGAAATCTTTTATTACAGTCTTTTAGAATATTCATTTATCCAGGACATATCTGAAATTGAACATGTTTGGACAATATGAAAGGCAGTAATCATAATATTTATAAGACATGCATATTTTAAAGAAAAAAGTCAATAAATATGACATACAAGAGAAAATGACGCCGAATTGGTCTAGTAAGCAGCCCATAAAGAACTAACACTTATAGTATGATACATAAACATTAAATAGGTATATAATTTCTAACCATAGCAAGTAAAAGATATTATTGAACAAAAATATGAGTAAACAATGATATGTGATATACAAAATAGACAGGAAAAAAGTTATCTGGCATCTTGCAAACATGACTCAAGGTAACTCAGGCACAGAACGTTCATCTGACCCAGGCACAGAATGTTCATCAACCAGGCAATTTCTTATCTGATTAAAACAGAAACTTTTTTTACAAATCTGACAAAAAAACTTTTGATTTCTTTTCAACTTTTCTAATCCTATAGCATCTAACACAATTTTTGAGTTTTTCTAAGACCAGGTACTATTTGAGAACATTTTTTACTTCTATTATCCAGCAAGGGAACTTGAATGTCTTTATCAAAGTTAGCTAGCTCTTTAATTAACTCTATAGTAAAATCTAACTGACTATATCTCTTCGGTCTGACCAGTTCCGGAATATCCTGATGTTGGTGGCGGTATTCCTGAAATAGTATAAAAGAATTAACCCTAGCAATGTCAATAAAGTGATAAAAGAGAGTTTTCCAATATTTTGATGTTTTACGAAGAACATTATATTTCCCAATCATTTGATCTGACCTATCAACTACCCCCATGTATTTATTATAATCTTTAATAACTATAGGCTGACGCACCAAGATATTCCGAAACTGGCCATCCGACTTTGTCCTGCGGGTACAAAATGTATTACTACTTACAGACTTATGCATAGTGCTAATTAAGTTAACTATTTTATTATCTTTCCATTGAACAAATCCCACATTACCTTTCCTAACCCATCTCATTTTCCCCCTGTTAGCATTTCTATTAAATAATTTAGTATCTTTTAGTTCTTGAGGAAATCCCTTTCTATTTGCCAAAATAGTCCCACATGCTAAAGTCTTCACCTTTAATAAATCTACAAATAAATGAAAAGAAGTATAAAAATTATCCATAAAAATTTGATACCCTTGCTGGAAAATAGATCTACATAATTTATAAACAACATCGTATCCCAATCCTTGAGTTGAGCGAGCTGCGTCTTTCCCTGTATAAACATCGAAATTATATGTATATCCCGTTATTGAATCTGCAACCTCTTCATGTAGGTCTGCCCATGTACCATATGATGGTTTTGTGTGCCCTGTTGCAGCTGCTTGTTGGTTGGTAAAATTGCACATTTGCTGCAACAATTCTGTACAAAACTACAGCTTGAAGAAGCTTACTGTAGATGAGGAAAAAGATTTTTAAAAACATTATATTTGTGAAATTATTTTAGTTAAAATACACTGACTGGGAATTCAGATTCAAAACCTGCAATACTACTTTACAAAATGCATGGAAAAGCAGTTAACACAATGTGAATAACATGAACACACAGTTGTCAGTTTTACATACATTAAAATCAGTCATAACGCACTTATCAATCACAAAATCAGTCATAATGCACATATCAATCACATCTTTTTCCATACTGTAAGATGAGAAAAATTGCCATGAGAAAAATTGCCATACACTCCCTATTGTTAATAATTACTTACGAGGGTGAGATACTGCCGATGATCGCTTTCTGTTATGACATCTGGCAGATGCAGACCAGGGAGCCTTGCAGGTCGAAAAGGTGGCAATGTATCTTCTGGACCACAGTCAAGATTGTCGTAGGACTGGTCATGTCCTACAGGGCTTGACAAAAATAGAAACAAATATAATTGTTAGCATATAGGAATAAGTAAATAATTTTAACATTCATACAAACATACATAGTGTAGGAACATTGCATCTGACCTGAAAATCACAAAAACGTGGAAATAAACAAGATCTAACAAGTACAATAGCGTAAACAAGAAGCCTGTATCTTGAATAACAAATTATAGCTTTCTCCTAGCAACCAGTTGCTAAGCATATTAAATATCAATAACTTATTTTTTCTAGCATTTATAACAATATAACTCATCAACATTGCTAATTTATTTAACAAGACAACATATTATTATCACAGAATCCACCATAGTCCCCATAACAAAAAAACAATGTTAGTTTCAGTTTCACATAGGTAAGTCTAATGGCAAAAACGTAAACTCCTACCTGTTCAATGCGACAGTGTTCAGGGATAGTTTTGTTATATTTTCCATCTCCGCTTCGGATATGTCAACTTCTGATGTTAACAAATTTGAAGATTCACTGTTGTCTTCATCAGGACAGTAATTTGGGTTGTTAGAATCCATTTAATTAAAAATATTTCGATTTTGGCTGGAGCAAGTTGAAACGACGTCCAGACTCTTTTGACAAAATGGCGTAGGTTCAAATGTGCCGGTTAGAAAATAAGCGTGCTTCAAACAACGAGATTAGACATCTTAAAAATATATAATATATATTTTTTACAATTATTTATGAAATTATCATATGTTTTGCATTAGATAACATAACTTATATGAATTTAAATGTAAAATTAATACAAAATTACGGCCACTGAAATAAGCATGTCGGCGAGGCTAACTTTTCGAGTTTTTCATATCCAGAATGTTACGGACTTAACACTATACAGAAGCAGAGATTAACATTATACAGAAGCAGAGATTAACACTATACAGAAGCAGAGATTAACACTATACAGAAGCAGAGATTAACACTATACAGAAGCAGAGATTAACACTATACAGAAGCAGAGATTAACACTATACAGAAGCAGAGATTAACACTATACAGAAGCAGAGATTAACACTATACAGAAGCAGAGATTAACACTATACAGAAGCAGAGATTAACACTATACAGAAGCAGAGATTAACACTATACAGAAGCAGAGATTAACACTATACAGAAGCAGAGATTAACACTATACAGAAGCAGAGATTAACACTATACAGAAGCAGAGATTAACATGATACAGATGCAGAGATTAACACTATACAGAAGCAGAGATTAACACGATACAGAAGCAGAGATTAACATGATACAGAAGCAGAGATTAACATGATACAGAAGCAGAGATTAACACTATATAGAAGCAGAGATTAACACTATACAGAAGCAGAGATTAACACTATACAGAAGCAGAGATTAACACTATATAGAAGCAGAGATTAACACTATACAGAAGCAGAGATTAACACTATATAGAAGCAGAGATTAACACTATACAGAAGCAGAGATTAACACGATACAGAAGAGCTGGAAGGAACTGCAGGAGATAGATAAAGATAGAAAGACTTGGCATGAGTTGGTTGAGGACCTATGGTCCCAGTTGGGGTTAAAAAGGCATGTGAGAGATAGTTAACATATAAAACATTCAGAAACATGATCCACATTGCTGCTAATCTGCTACAATCTATCCATGGTATCTTAGGTCAGTCTCTTATACTACACAAGAACACTAATGATGTTAAGGGCACGAGAATCAAGCGTGGCATGTCGTGGATGGCCCAGGCTGAGAGAACAATTGGCTAGGTGACTACGGTTGCGACCCTACCAAAGGGGAAGAATGGATCCCAACAGATGGTAGCATGACCAACTATCTGAACGTAATCATTACTCTTGGAAGAGAATGTAGAGATTGGGGCAACATGAAGGCTGATCTCGCAGTTAAGCAGCTGATAGAAGATAATGCAAGGGATGATGATGTTGTTGTATATACCGATGGGTCGTTTCAACGTGGTGAGAAGTCCGGCTGGGATTTCTTGGCTAATGCGCATGGTAGGGTTGTTGTAGAGCGAAGTGGGGCATACAGGACAACTACTTCTAGTATGAGGATGGAGGTTGAGGCAGTTACTGCTGCCCTCCATTGATCTCTGGGACTTCATTTACTGGGGCAGTTGTTGTATCTGACTCTCAGTCAATGCTTCACAAGATCCAGAAGGGCAGGTTTCGGTATGAGTGGATGTCGTCTATAGAAGTTTCTAACCCCAGCGGCTTACATGGATATACTGTCCTGGGCATGCGGGTGTTTACGGTAATGAGAGAGCGGACAGGCTTGCATTAACAGCATCAATTGTTGGGGAGTTGAAGATGGATAAGGGGGATATTATTTGGTCTCTTCGCGACTGTCTGTTGGATGAGGACACTAAAATCGATGTTGAATCGATCAAGCGATTTAGGCAGATTGGAGTTACCCGTTGTTCAAGTCGAACTGGATGCCTAAGAGGCAGAGTGAGAGGTGTGTTTAATCAGCGAGCCACAGGAACCATCAGTATGCATACTCTTTGATATCTGTTGGGGAGACTGAGCACCTATGGGTCTGCTGGAGTGCAATGACGTCAGTTCCGTAACCAATAACCAAACCAATTAGGTCAGTCTACATTATTTCATTTCCTTTCCCCATCCTCACCATTTTCTTTGGCCTGCCCTATCTTCTCATTTCATCAGCTGTTCATCTGAGAACTGTCTGCCAAAGTTACTGGAGAAATTCTATTCATGTGTCCAAACCATCTGCATCTTTTTTCCTTTGGGTCATTGTTGTCAGATTTTGCAGTCAAGTTTGATTAATTATTGTAACCAAAGAATGAAGTGATTAGGTCACTTAATCACTTAATAAGAATGCAACAAAACTCCACTGTACACAGTCTTCTACAATAGAACATCAGGAAATGCGGCGAGAGGAAGACCAAATAGAAGATGGTTAGATGGCATAGCTGAATCCTGCCAAAAAGCACCCGAGCCACTAGAACAGAGCAAGACAAAAACAGAAAACCACGTTGGACAACAACCCGGTAGCAATGTGATGACAAAAGAAGAAAGAATTGTTATAAATTTATATATATATTTTTGGTTCACTTTTCAGGAAAATACCAAGAATTTCATTCACTCTACAACAGTGGGAACATTCATGGTGCCACATCACTTCTTCTGTCACTCATTTCATCACGACTTGCTCCAAAAACGTACGTTCTACCACATATTTTACCACGTTTTTTATACTTTCTTTATTGAAATCACTTGTAAAATATGACACTGTATCATATTAGCCAATTGTATAGAAACAGTTGTGGGTTTAACAGAAGAATATTAGGAACACCATGTGCAACTAACATGATAAAGTTAGTGTTGAGCTTGACTAAAGCACAGAGTTAAACTAACCGTGCAGATTAGAAGACAACTGTCATCTTGGAGAGAGTGGAGCATGTGAAATCAAGTGCTAGGTTGGAAAACATATTAATATCAGAATAGGTACTTGAGTAATAAATGTGCATTGTTAGGTGAGCCACGAGAACCATCAGCTTTTGCTATCTTCTGAAATATATTGATCTACCAAAAATGCATTATGTTTGTTTGTTCAGGCGATTAGGGGTCGGTGGCTCATTAAAGAAGAAACTAATAATAAATATTTTAAAATAAATGTTTTCGTGATTATGCGATTGAATAATCATTTAAAATTGGAATTCTACATTTTAATTTATCATTTTTTCATCGATTTTCTATTTCATGCATATAATCATTTGAAAATTGACCATGTATTACAGAAATATATATCCATTTTCTATGTCAAAGAGAAAATAGAGCATGTATATATGTGGGAGGGGGGGGGCGTTGGCAAACTGTTATAATGTGAAGGAGGACGTTACAAAGTTTATATTATGCAAAGTGGGCGTTTGGGAATCTGTGCTCTAGTGTAGTATGTCAAACATATATTTCTTCCAATGTCTCCAGGTTCTGGATGACAATGTTAATGGATGTTCTTCCACTTCTGAGCCTACCACAGGTAAGTTACCTTGCGATGCATGTGTGTTTTTGAGCCTACCATAGGTGAGTTACCTTATGGTGCATGTGTGTTTTTGAGCCTACCACAGATGAGTTATTCTGTGCATGTGTGTTTTTGAGCCTACCACAGGTGAGTTACCTTGCGGTGCATGTGTGTTTTGAGCCTACCACAGGTGAGTTACCTATGGTGCATGTGTGTTTTTGAGCCTACCACAGGTGAGTTACCTTCGTGCATATGTGTTTTTGAGCCTACCACAGGTGAGTTACCTTGCGGTGCATGTGTGCTTTTGAGCCTACCACAGACAAGTTAACTGCAGTGCATATGTTTTTGTATTTATATTTGTGTGTGTGGTCAAGTAGCATGTCCCTTGCAGAACATCACTTTAAACCTGAAATCTGTCTCTAGCACGTTCTCCCACCTCTTCTCTAACAGCATGTTCAAGGTTTCTTTGATGTTCTCATGCCACTTTCGTCTTGGTCGTCCCCCTGCTCTCTCCAATACGGTGGATACAGTGCAAAAAGCTGTCCACGCAAAAGGTGGACCTAACAATAGCAAGCGGTAAAAACACTATTTATGAAGCGCACACAAAAGCCTGTTCTAGAAATCTCTTTGTATCCTGAAGCTGTAAGACAAAACAAGATTAGAGAAGCGCACACAAAAGCCTGTTCTAGAAATCTCTTCTTATCCTGAAGCTGTAAGACAAAACAAGATTAGAGAAGCGCACACAAAAGCCTGTTCTAGAAATCTCTTTGTATCCTGAAGCTGTAAGACAAAACAAGATTAGAGAAGCGCACACAAAAGCCTGTTCTAGAAATCTCTTTGTATCCTGAAGCTGTGAAACAAAACAGGATTTGAGAAAAGAAGATTGTGATAGAGTATGAACAGCAACCTTTGTTCAAGATCAGTGGCTGCCATCACTCTAATAAGCATTCCCAAACTATTTTATCAACTTGATTTCACAATGAGAATTTGTTGCCAAAATATTTGAGATATGATACTCTTTCAATATCCAGTTCACATGCACCAACAATCATGTGAGTAGGTGTGTGTGTGTGGTGTACGATTCGGTTATTTAACAAGAATCACATCACAGATGTCTTGGCTGGACTGTTGAATTGATCCTCCTAGAAAAATGTTCTTGACTTTATATAATGACTTTATTAACATTTGTTTGACTTGTCTAGGTTGTCTTGGATGCACAGAAGACATATGAAGTGATGCATTGCCTGGAAGAACTTCAGAGAGATGGTACAACAAATTATAAGGTAATTAGATATTTTGTTCATCATTTTTACAAGCGAGAGCTTTTATGTCCCTAGTTGGGTAGCCAATGTATGGGTGTGAAGTATGGGCATTTAACAAGGCAGGGGAAAAAACATGTGCTTTTGAAAGTAAGTGTTACAGAAAAGTTCTCTATTCATCATTGACAGAGAAGAGAACAGATAGATCGATCTATTTCAGAGAAAATTATAGTGAAAATTGAAGTATTTTGGGCATATAAAGAGACATGAAGGGCTGGAGAAGACCATTATGGAAGGAGGCAAAGAGGAGAAGATGGATTCAGGATGTAATTGAGCATAACGGCAGCAGAGGCCATATGAGAGATAAATTCTGAAGGACTGTTGGGGTGGCAAAGTTCCGCTCAGGACAAGCTATTTGATGAAGATGAATTGGAAAACCTAAGATTAAAAATAAATGAGATTACGGAAGTCAGGGAACCATTGTCTACCAAGCCTCTATTTCACCTCTATGTGGCGGCCCCCTGTAGCAAACTAAGTGAGAAGGCATCAAAGTGAGAAGACAATACCAAAAATATAATACTAAAAATATGCGCCACGCCGAAGTTGTTGATACTGCAGCCTTGTTGTGTGAAACAAGTGCCATTTTGAGGGCAAGACCATCATTATAAGACAAAGATGTTGATGCATTGGGCATGTATGCCAGTAGGGGCATTGGCTAAGACAGTTCTCCTATGGACATCGGAGAGGAAATGAAAGCATGCGCAGCCAAATGAAACACGGAGAGTTGAAAGATTGTGGCCTGACATGGAAAATAGCTGGTAGAAAAGAGACAGAACTGCAACAATGGACATCTCTTGTGGAAGCATTATGTGTCAAATTGAACACAAAGAGAATATATATGTATATCGCTAGAATTTCAGGTCAAACAAATAAAAATATCCCTAGTTACTTAGATCTTATACTTAAGACTAGTTTCTTGGATTTATTTCTGCTATGTTACAGCCTTTCTTCAATAGATGGCATGGTCTGAGGTTTGCTTTGTAAAATACTTTGTATTTAGTTTGTTTCCCCACTAGATGAATATTTGAGAGATTTCAATGTAGAATTGATATGTTGATTTCAGTTTTAAAAATCTGTACATTTTTCAGAATCTGACTGAAACAGAACTGGACAAACTGAAGCTATTACGTGTAGCCTTGACCAAAAATTTGTCACGAGCCATAATTCAAGAAGGATCTATTCGAAGTGTGGCCTAGGATCCGGTTCATTTAATTATCCTGATAGTTTTATTAATATATTTTGCACTCACCACTTTTAAAAACAAAGAATAAAGTGGTTCGACCACTTAATAAGAATGCAACCAAGCTTCACTGTATACAGTCTTCTACAACAGAACATCAGGAAATAAGAAGAGAGGAAGACCATGAAAAAGATGGTTAGATTGTTTAGAAGCATCCTGCCAAAAAGCAAACATTTGAGCCATTAGAACAGCGCAAGATAAAAACAGAGAACCACAACACTGAGCAGCAACAACCCGGTAACAGTGTGATGACGAAAGAAGAAGAAGAAATACACATTAGATGATAGCGGTGTTTGAAAACTGGGATATGTGAGCATATAGTATTGTAGAACATAGGTATGTCTCTGTGACTGACGTATAGTGGTCTGTTTTTGATATTGGGAGGATCATGGTTGGAAAATTGTTTCTGTTGGTATATTTTATGTCATTTTATGCTGCTGGATTTGCTGAGGCGGAGATCCGAGCACCTATGGACGTGTCCGGAGTGCTATGATGATAGTCCTCATATAACTGATAACTGATTTTATGTCAAACATTTTGAAGTATCCTCTTTCTGATAAGCTAGCAAATGTCATGTGATCAAGTTTTGCTATCTACTGCAATCAAGTTTACTGCAATAATAAAGTTGATGTTCATATTAAAATACTGCTTTGAAATTTCTCATATCTTTATTACTAATGTGGGCGTCTGTGACTTAGCGGTAGTCAGCTCAATCAGAACCCAAGAGTACCTGGTTCAAACACCACGACAGGCAGTCTGGAAGCAAATTTATTCCCATGGATTTTTACGCACTGTAAAAATAGACCTCACCGTTCAGAAAGCAATGGCAACCTACTGAACGTATAAGTGGTGCCTAGAAAATCGAACGACTCGTTTACTGTAAATGATATGCCGCGATTTTCATTGCATAATTATACATAATTTTCTAATCGTACTATCAATTTATTCATGGTCCATGTATTGTTTATCAGCCAAGTTTCACAGAAGCAAGCAAATAGTATGTCTCAAAGAAAACCTGGTGGTGGTGAGAGGCCCATGTATTGTTTATCAGTCAAGTTTCACAGAAGCAAGCAAATGATGTCCCAAAGAAAACCTGGTGCAATGAAGTCAATCCTTCTCTCTTGGATGCTTTCAATAGAGACTTCTATGTGCTTGCATAAGATCGAATCAAGTGATTTATATATTTTTTTTAAGTAGTGGCAGTGATTCATTACCCGGAATACTCTCCCAGAGAAACTGTTTTCAGTTCTTGGAGACACAATGTACTTATGCTAGACTGGCTAATATCAAGAAATCTCTGTGCTTGTATAAATATATACAGTGTTATATAAGAATGAACCAACTACAAGAGACTTACATCACAAACGACTGGTGGTGATCTCTCTCTTGCGATCACTGCTTAGACTGATGTACCAGATTTCCCCATAACTTATATTCATGTGGAAATCTGATTCCACCTACCCTTTGACATCTGCTGGGGGAAACTGAGCACCTATGGGTCTTCCTAATGTGCAATGTCAAAGGTTCAGTAACTAATGTTAAACATTACTGGATAATGACTAACATTGCGGGTTGGGAAAAAGACAAAAAGCACAACAGACATTGAAGTCAGGAACACACCAACAACAGACATTGAACTCAGGAACACACCAAAAACAGACAAGGAACTCAGGAACACACCAAAAACAGACAAGGAACTCAGGAACACACCAACAACTGTGTAAAACTTTATTACATTTACCCTAAAAACAGACTAGTAAATTTAGTGCGTTATATAATTTTACAAACAAAAATGTATTCAACTGATGACATCAGACAAGCTTCTTCATATTATCTTCTTTAATTGCTTACACTAACATGATCAACATTGCAGTTTGTCCACTCGGAGAAAATTTTAGCCAAAGAGCTTTTTAAATGTGTCTTTGTGGTAGTAATTTACAGAACCAAGTTATTTGACATAATGAGGATGGTAGCAATATACACTACTGTCCATAAGCTTTTGTTACAACAACTTGATGTTAGGGGTCACACTACTGTCCATAAGCATTTGTTACAACTACTTGATGTTAGGGGTCACACTACTGTCCATAAGCTTTTGTTACAACTTGATGTTAGGGGTCACACTACTGTCCATAAGCATTTGTTACAACTTGATGTTAGGGGTCACACTACTGTCCATAAGCTTTTGTTACAACTTGATGTTAGGGGTCACACTACTGTCCATAAGCATTTGTTACAACAACTTGATGTTAGGGGTCACACTACTGCCCATAAGCTTTTGTTACAACAACTTGATGTTGGGGGAGGGGGTGTTACACTTCTATAAGTATTTGTTACAACAACTTGATGTTGGGGGAGAGATAACAAAGTTGATAACACACTGCGCTAGTGAACACTTGCCATGGAAACTCAGGGTTTGAGGCCAGCTTGGGCCAAAAATTATTGGTGTCCACATGATAATTGGTTGGACTTGGGGGAGACCCTGATCATTTACTTATGGATTACAAGTACCTCTGAATGACAAGACACTGGTGATAAGGAAAGCAATCCTTCATGCAAAAATCACTCATTAGGCGCCATGACTACACCTGAAATCATAGTGGCCGAACATGGAAAAAAAATTCCTAAACTTGATTTCTAGTACTGTGGTTCTTTTCTTAGTTTTTAAAACAAATATTGTACCTTGCTTTTTCATAAGAAAATATGTTACAGCAAGATTGATTGAAATAAAATGTACATGCAAATCTAATGGAAATCTAAATTATATCTCTCTCTCTCTCTCGTCCAAGACATTACACAGTTATATAAGGTTTCTGTTTACTAGACAAGATTGAAATAGTTGAGACATTGAAAATATTACAGAATAAAAAAGCAATGTGACACATCTCCAAGTTAGGTCTTTCTCTTTTGTCGGCCGTGACAAGGGTATATTTTATGTTGTGTCCCAGTTTACAGGAAATATATACATGTTTTCATATTATTTTTGTGACCTTGTTTGTCAGAGATGGATTATCTACATTTAGGGTACACAAATAATTGAGAGCGGTTGGCTAGGGACAGGCAGGTATGGCAAACAGCAGTGAGGGATGGGAATGGTTGGCTAGGGACAGGCAGGCATGGCAAACAGCAGTGAGGGATGGGAACGGTTGGCTAGGTACAGGCAGGCATGGCAAACAGTAGTGAGGGATGAGAACGGTTGGCTAGGTACAGGCAGGCATGGCAAACAGCAGTGAGGGATGGGAACAGTTGGCTAGGGACAGGCAGGCATGGCAAACAGCAGTGAAGGATGGGAACGGTTGGCCTAGGGACAGGCAGGCAGGCATGGCAAACAGCAGTGAGGGATGGGAACAGTTGGCTAGAGACAGGCAGGCATGGCAAAGAACAGTGAGGGATGGGAACGGTTGGCTAGGGACAGGCAGACATGGCAAGGAGCAGTGAGGGATGGGAACGGTTGGCTAGGGACAGGCAGACATGGCAAGGAGCAGTGAGGGATGGGAACGGTTGGCTAGGGACAGGCAGACATGGCAAGGAGCAGTGAGGGATGGCTCATAAAGAAAAGAAAGTAAACCCCAACAAAAAGTGCAGAGAAACCATCCTCTGCATCAGCTCCAGTTTCACCCACAACAACTGTGGCAAGGATTGCCACTACAGAATAGACCATTACAGACGATGTGATTCAGAACAAACTCAATCAAGTGCCATGCTTACTAGCATAGGCGACCATGTCTCCCCACAACCCTCTCGACTTGGTGCAGTTAATCAGTTCTGACTTGATCTTTTGTCGAACCACAAATTCAAACCATCCATCCAACACCTCCATCTTCCCTGAATTTTACCCGTTGTTACCAAATGTTCTAAAACTCCATTTTGCATTATATGCCTTGATCGTCTCATATTCTTCTGATAAAACACACAAACTATGGGACACTAAACCTAGTGTCTCCTGAGACAAAGATGTCAGTAATGATGAATGTACAAAATAGAACATATTCTTATTACATAATCATTCATAAAATAAAGGGTAAACATTTCACAACACTTCACTAAGCGACTAGACAACACTTCACTAAGCGACTAGACAACACTTCACTAAGCGACTAGACAACATTAAACAAATAAATGTGATTATGAACTAAGTAGTATCACAGCTTCCTGTAAAGCAAGGCCGGCTAGTTTAAGTAGAAATTCCCAAAAATCATTCTTCACATGAGCCTTACATTCCAGTACTGTTGTTAGATTACAGCAAATTTATTGTAAAAAAAATGTAACAAATACAATTTTGCACAAAGCAATATCAGCATTATTAAAACGTTTAATCAATTGGCATAAGTCAACTCCCATATGACCAATCAGATCTGATACCATATTACAGTATAACTCCAGATGTGGTACTTTATAGTGGGGTTTTTCTGTTTGTCAAATCTGATTTTCTTTCATTTTATCTGCCTGTTTTAACTAGATTTTGATTATCTGTAATCTGTCTCTTCACCATTATTGTAGATAATTCCTCTGCTTCTTCTTGTGATCACTATTTTGATTATACCATCAGACGATGGCATTTTCTTCTGATGAAGTTGACTGTTGTCTGATGCTCATCTCTAGTGCTATGTAGTTTTGAGAATTGTGTTGTAGGGCCAGCATCCCTTTTTATGGAGGACATACAGGGGAAAGTCTTGTAAGACATGTTCTGTAGTTTGATCAGCGGTGACACAGGGGAATTTAGACAATCATAGCCTGTGTTTGTTCAATCTGTTATGCCCTATCCTGAGTCGGAACATGATGTGGATAATGAAAAGTTAACATAAACTTTCAGAACTTGAGATTACAAAAATAAACACAAACATAACCTGTACATTCTCAAAATGGTTTCATAATTGTGTACCAATATTCAATGGACATAAATTATAAGTACAATAACAAAAACATCAGATATAAATAGATCACACATAATGGAATGTGATGTATGAACTAATACAAAAATTGAAACCCTGCAGCAAAACAAATAAATACAAATTCTGGTGATGCTCTAAAGCAAGTGAAAAAATCCACACAAATAAATAACTATTTACTGCCTGTGTAATACCGCTTTTTTTATAGCGGTGTATTTATAGCGGTGTAGGACATGAGACTGAGGAATTTAATGGATGCATGGCTAGTACAGTCACCGTGAAATTGTTCAGGTTCAGATTTTTTTCTTTATGCCCCTGACAAAAAACTCCTTGACCTTATCTGGGATCGAACACGGGCCTCCCAAAAGGGAGTCCACGTTCTAATTCATTCTGTCAGTCGCTCCGCTAAAGCAAGTGAAAATAATGATAAAATAATGAAACCAAGCCAAATATTATTTGTTTTCCTGTGATATAGGTAGGACCATCGTCAATGCACTTAATGAAATAACGATGTGTGCTTCGATCTCTTTATTACACAGGAAGATCTCAGTGGCAATGCACAAACTCTGTAGCACTGCTGAGGGTAGTAGTGACAGATCACAAACTCTGTAGCACTGCTGAGGGTAGTAGTGACAGATCACAAACTCTGTAGCACTGCTGAGGGTAGTAGTGACAGATCACAAACTCCGTAGCAGTGCTGAAGATCCCCCAAAGTAATTTTAAGGATGGTAAAAATGTGTAGGACTTTGATGTGTGGTTACTTTCAAGTGAGGTTTTTCTACTTGTCAAATCTGATATTGACCTGTCTTCTGTACAAATATGTGTCCTGTTAGATAATATGCATAAACTTTTGCAGAAATTTAAATGCGCCTATCCTACATGCAATAGGGATCTAGAGGAGGCACAACATGCTCATGTTCTCAGCACAAACCACACATATCACACAGAGTGGTTAACTTGTTTTATAACAACAAATGTCAGTAAACAAACACTCTTCGATATCCTCATATATTATGTGACATTTAGTATATGGGGGTCGTTGATAGTGACATTGTGTCAAGGAAATTTCAGGGCTCCAGGCCAACTTGAGCAATAAATTGTTGGTGAGTACACGGTGGACTACAGGAAATCCTTTACTTGGGGATCTATTGGTTATTGGTTACTAAACTGACGTCATTGCACTCCGGACAGACACATAGCTGCTCAGTCTCCCCCAACAGATAGCGAAGAGTATGCCTACTGATGGCTCTCGTAGCTTGCTGATTAAATACACTTCTAACTCTGCCCCTCCGGCATCCAGTCTAAATTATTAGTACCTCTAAGTTGGAGAATGACTTGCCCGAACAGCGAGGGACACTTGTGTTAAGAAAAGCAAGTCTTCACACAAAAATCATTCAGAGGCGACATATTAGGCACCATGACTATGCCTGAATCCATAGAGAGCAAACATGCACACAAAAATGTGTAAAATTGCGTACAAATTGAAGTTGTTCACATATTTTATGTTAGTTGTATTTCACTGCGGGTATCAATAAGCAAATATGAGACATATCAAAAGGTAAATGTTGCTGAAGAAATAGATCATTCAAGCAACAGATAATAAAAACAATCATTTTGGTAAGTAGATTAACTTGTTTAATGTTGAAAGCACACATGCATTGGATTATCTAGTGTTAGGGTTGGCTAATATTTCTTATGTCCATGTGTTGCCAGGACTCATAAGGGAAGCAAAGAATAGCAAAAATGCAACCTACAAAGCATGTCATTTATGGCTAAGGTAGTGTTCAACTTGGGACTGGTTGAACCACCCAATAAAAAACTAAATACGGCTAAAGTAGTGTTCGACTTGGGGCTGGTCGAACCATCCAGTAAAAAACTCAATATGGCTAAGGTAGTTTTCGACTTGGGGCTGGTCGAACCATCCAGTAAAAAAACGCAAGCTACAAAACCCAAACAACTGTGACCAAGTCAGATACAAGAAATAGAACAACTGTAACTGCAAGATTTGGCATGAGTTGGTTGAGGGCCTATGTCCCAACTGTGGTTATAAAGAACTGTAACTGCAAGACTTGGCATGAGTTGGTTGAGGGCCTTATGTCCCAACTGTGGTTATAAAGGCACAAGAGATAGATAAATAAAGGAAGACTTGTAATGAGCTGGATGAGGGCCTATGCCCCAACAGAGGTTATAAAGGCACAAGAGAGAAAGTGTGTTTTTCTTAAGAAGGGCGGAAAGTAGAAATTTATAGCCTGCTGGTACATAAGTCAACCCCACCTCCCAGTGGTAGACCGGGAGACTGACTATGAGATTAAAGGCTAATGGGACTCTGGCTTGCCTAGGAGATGAACTCCCTAGATCATGTTCTTTTTTATTCATGTCCTACATAGGGACGTGAACCTGAATTTAAAAAAAAGCATGCAGAAACCAGATGTGGTGGTCTAGGCGCGTTACCTGGTTCCACAGACTCACGACCAAGACGTAATGACATACAGACCACAAAGAGTGGTTTAATAAGTGGTTGATGCAGAACAAAAAAAAAAATAATGATACCTTGTAAGTAAATTAGTTGTGTTGAAACTCATCACTTTTCCTTTTCTCTTCCATCCTTCGTGAAGTATAAAATGCCACTTGTTTTTTCTATTCAGCATATTCAGTTCAATTTTGTGCTCTTCTTTTTCCCTCTTATAGTAAACTTCTATGTCAAGTCAAGGTTTTCATTCTACTCTCACATAATACAATGCAGGGATATTTTCAATTTTCTCTGTGGTTTCCATGCTAAGTATTATCTGGTAATATGTTCTGTATTTATTATCTATAGCTGCTGCACTTTCACTGCACTTTTACTGAATTTACTGCACTTTTACTGAGTTTACTGCACTTTTACTGAGTTTACTACACTTTTACTGAGTTTACTGCACTTTTACTACACTTTTCGACAAGCTCATTCAGGACATCCGGCAAAATATCAGCTTGTTGTCAAAAAATCCGAACTGGTCTTACAGTGGATACCAGCTCACTGTGGCATACCAGGAAACGAAAAGGCTGACAAACTCGCAAAGGCCGGGAGCCTAACACAACACCACCCAACACAAAGTTTTACAGAAGCAAAGACTCTCCTGAAACAATCCAGGAAAATGATCTGGAGAAAAACAAATGGAGGATACAGGCCAGAGCACGACAGTATAAATACACTAAACAGAAAAGCACAGACCACAATCTTCAGACTTAGAACGGGACACTGCAGTCTCAGAGCACACCTCCACAGAATGGGTCTCAGGGACTCGGCGGCCTGCACCTGTGGAGCACCAAAGCAGTCCCCAGAGCACATCCTACAAGACTGCCCTAGTCTGAGTAGTGAGAGATTGGAGATCTGGCCAACAGAAACATCACTACAAGACAAACTATGGGAACCGGTGAAGACCTCAAGCGCACCGCCCTGTTTATGACACATACCTGAGTAGTCGCATAGCAAAAGTTGATCGCAGAAGAAGAAGAAGAAGACTACACTTTTACTGAGTTTACTGCACTTTTACTGAGTTTACTACACTTTTACTGAGTTTACTGCACTTTTACTGAGTTTACTACACTTTTACTGAGTTTACTGCACTTTTACTGAGTTTACTACACTTTTACTGAGTTTACTGCACTTTTACTGAGTTTACTGCACTTTTACTGTTTTACTGAGTTTACTACACTTTTACTGAGTTTATTACACTTTTACTGAGTTTACTGCACTTTTACAACAAATTCCAGATTATATAATCTGCAAGTGTTTTTGTAATTGTTGAGTGCGGGATCGCGAGAGAAACTGTGGAGTGTTATATATTAATCTTTTTGTTTCATATTCATGCAAGTTTTCTTATCTTTTGTTTCATATTCATGCAAGTTTTCTTATCTTTTGTTTCATATTCATGCAAGTTTTCTTATCTTTTGTTTCATGTTCATAAAACAGTTTTCTTCTGTATGACAAGTTTTAAACATTCTTCTTCTTTGCATTCGGTTTCATACGCTTGTCTAAACCATGAGATGGGTTGCTTCTATGAAGCTGCATGTCAGTTGGAGTTCTTCGAGAGCTCTCCATAGCTTACTCTGTAAGCTTCATTCATGAGGCCATGTTTCATTTCATTGGTGTATGTATGACGAACATGACTGCAGGATGTACTCTGTGTTTCTGACATGCACACTGTGCAGTCTGAGCAGGCTTTATTCTGTGCATGTGATAGTTGAACCTGCAGTGACATGTTCTTATGTGTTTCAGTCTGACATGCACACTGCAGTCTGAGCAGGCTTTATTCTGTGCATGTGATAGTTGAGCCTGCAGTGACATGTTCTTAGATGAAAGATTGTTGTGTACTGTTTTCTGTTTAGTCTGCTGATGGGATCTTGTGGGTGATTTCTGTTTAGTCTGCTGATGGAATCTTGTGGATGTTTGCTGTGGGTTTGTTGCCTCCACAACTCTTTGTATTTTTGCTTGATATGTATCTTGATTTCTGGTGTTTTTTTAAACATTCAATAACTGCATGCAGCAGTGTCTCGTAGCATTGGGAACAGCTGTGAAAACTGTGTTTTCATGTGGAGTTGATTCAGATATTTTTAGTTCTCTGAAGATTGTGCATCATTTTTGGTCTCTGTGTCTGGAACTATGTAAAGACGACTCTCAGTCTGTCTAGTCTATGTCTGTCTAGTCTATGTCTGGTTCTGCTTATCAGTATGTGTCATCTTCACATCAAAGTTTGGCCACAAGAGATTTTCAGTAAATGAAATATCATGCTATGAAAGTACACCTCTTGATGTCTTCCTCCAAATCCTCAATGTCTTCTCCTTACTCATGTGTCCTTCAATTTTCCCTTTCAATATGCTCATTAACAATGTGTCCTCTCATTTAATGTGACCAAAATACAATATTTTTCTAAAATTTTAATTCTTTGAGTCGTTTTCCTTTTTATTTATAATTGCTGTAGCACTTTACAGTTCCTTATGAAACTATAAAGTCCAGAATTATTGTTCCTTTGTCTTCCTCTGACATTCACCAAAACTTGTGATGTTCATACATTAGTTATAATATAGTTAACTGTAACAAATACCAAACAGATACAAGCCCAGATCAGAGTCAGAAATACCCAGGCTTTGTGTGAAAATGGAGATCTGTGAATGTACTTTTCCCCGACTGCTAAAACATCCTTACGGGCTAGCATAACAAGTACAGCTGGTATAATGTATTGGATACCGGTACCAGCGTAAGATCCTGTAATGCCAACAAGAACCTCTACTTTGTTAGTCCCAATGGCCACAGCTACGGGCGGGAGAAGTACTAGAAGTGGGCATATGATTTTGGGGATATACCAAGGAAGATGTCCCGTACGTGGAGTTATCATGGCTGTAAGGTTGTTTCGTAATGTGATACATATTATTGGAAAACTTGTGGAGAGTGTAAAGACTGGGAACAAGGCTAGGAAGTATTGTATAGGAACTATGTCAGTGACATGGTTGTTGCCATGAGGCTTGAAGTTTAAAGTGTACAGATCTTCAATGTCCTTGATGGTAAACACAGCAGTGAAGCTAAGCACCAGGTAGAAGACTAAAATCATGCTGTAGTTCCCAGCCAGGATTGGCAGCAAGCGGGATTTATTCTTAATCGGAGTGATGAGAGATGGCAGAGAGTGGTGGCACATGAAACTGTACACGCAAACTCCAAACAAATTAGGCACTCCTGAAATGTCTGCAACTACTGGATTACCTTGACCTTTGCCTTCAGCCAATCGGATACAGGTCAGTATTATCATCATTAGAAAAGCTGAAACACAGTTTTAAAAAAACAAATAAAATGATCAAGAAGAAATATTTAATCCTATCTTACCGTGTCAGTAGGGACTGTGTCTCTGTCATCTTGCTGGTGTTGTGTCACATGTGCATATGTCAGTAGGGACTGATGTGTGTTTCTCTGTCAGCTTGCTGGTGTCGTGTCACATGTGCATATGTCAGTAGGGACTGATGTGTGTTTCTCTGTCAGCTTGCTGGTGTCATGTCACATTTGCATATGTCAGTAAGGACTGATGTGTGTTTCTCTGTCAGCTTGCTGGTGTCACGTGCACATGTCAGTAGGGACTGATGTGTGTCTGTCTACTTGCTGGTGTCACATGTGCATATGTCAGTAGGGACTGATGTACGTCTCTGTCAACTTGCTGGTGTCACGTGCACATGTCAGTAGGGACTGATGTGTGTCTGTCAACTTGCTGGTGTCACATATGCATATGTCAGTAGGGACTGATGTACGTCTCTGTCAGCTTGCTGGTGTCACATGTGCATATGTCAGTAGGGAGGACAACTATCTTGTACTTGTTGAGCAGATTTTTTGTTTATCAAATTTAGTTTTTCACTTTTTTTTATCATTCAAACATCAATTTCTTTTAGACTTATTTTGTTCCTTGTAAAATATAATGGAATAAACAGTTTATCAATTTAAAATCAGTTTTCATACCATGAAGTATATTGGTAACTATGCTGTTATTGGTAACTATGCTGTTAGGTTTGTATTTTCTTTAAACTAGAGTGCAGGATGGCTGATGTGACCAAGTGGAAGTGGGATAGAGTCTTGGTCAGTGCCAACACACTGACCCTGGTACTGCTTTGTCCCATTCATTTCATGCATATTTGGCCCTGAATTTCTGACTAATTCTAAGCCCAGATAAGATGTATAGTGTAATATTTACTTACCTATCCATCTGGCTGCTGAGGTGAGAATCTGTAGATATTTGGTCTTCTGTACATTGAAGAATGTGAATGGTCCAAGTAAGACAACAAAGACAGCCTGAAATTATTCAATAGTTGCAAGTCACAACATTGATAATGTCAGCCAGAAATAGGTCATAAAATTAGCAACTTTCGAAATGACAACTACAGTAATCACAAACATATCGACAAAATAATATAAGCATTTCGTGGACAAATAGTTTTTTTCCATTTGCTCGCTATTAATTCAGGCATAGTCATGGTGCCTAATATGGCACTTGTAACTGATTTTGCGTGACGCTCACTTTCCTTATTACCAATGTCCCACGGCATTCAAGAGAGTCTTACTCTAACTTCAGAAGTGCTTGTAAATTAGATCCCCAAGTAAATGATCAGTGTCTCATGTAGTCCAAACGTGTACCATGTGTACACCGACAATTTGTGAGCCAAGCTGACCTGAGAGATATTATGGTCAGAAAAATATTTCACGTCCAGTATGGAATTGAAACCGTACCACATGTCTAAGAAGTGAGCTCACTAACAACTGTGCCACCGTTCTGCCATATAGCAAGTTTGAATTTTTTCACTGCTTTTCTATCCTTTGCTTGATAAAGGTTATTTAATCAAAACATCGCTGTATTTTGTTTTTGGTACTTTGTAAAACTACAGTACTTTTTGTTTACATGTTTTGCCATGGAAACAGCTAAACTAACTGGGTCTTCCATGTTAGATAAGTTAAAGAGAGGAATTTAAGTTTCCCTGATTTCAGATTTGCAGAATGTAGCTAAACTAACAGTAAGGTCGTCTGCTCAAGGTTAGACACTAAACAAAAAAATATCCTGTATGTATTCATTAAGATATAAATTTGATACAACTTACAACAAATATCCTGTACGCATTCATCCTATTGACAGTCACACTTCCCGGCCAACATGGGTCATCGTCCGACAATGTTTCATTGATGCTGCTATTATAAGTGCTGCATAATGATACAGAAAATAAAGTTGTACATTAAAACTGATTTCTAAACATTGTAATGACTACAGGAATTATTATTATATTACTCTTGTACCGCTATATGTTACATAGGGCCTGCAAGCAATTTCTACATACCGCTCTATCATAAGCAACTTGTTCAATCTCTTCTATGGAAATAAATTTGGTATTTCTCGTCTCTCCCAGTAAAGTTTTTTTTTTATGTTTCCCTATGACATCCTTTCTTTCCTGAACTCTGCATCCTCACTTCAATGCCTGGTTTGTAATTCTTTGATCATTTCTTCTTTCACTTCATTGTCTGATTTGTAATTCTTTGATCATTTCTTCTTTCACTTCAATGCCTGGTTTGTAATTCTTTGATCATTTCTTCTTTCACTTCAATGCCTGGTTTGTAATTCTTTGATCATTTCTTCTTTCACTTCAATGCCTGGTTTGTAATTCTTTGATCATTTCTTCTCTCACTTCAATGCCTGGTTTGTAATTCTTTGATCATTTCTTCTTTCACTTCATTGTCTGATTTGTAATTCTTTGATCATTTCTTCTTTCACTTCAATGCCTGATTTGTAATTCTTTGATCATTTCTTCTTTCACTTCAATGCCTGGTTTGTAATTCTTTGATCATTTCTTCTTTCACTTCATTGTCTGATTTGTAATTCTTTGATCATTTCTTCTCTCACTTCATTGTCTGATTTGTAATTCTTTGATCATTTCTTCTTTCACTTCATTGTCTGATTTGTGATTCTTTGATCATTTCTTCTTTCACTTCATTGTCTGATTTGTAATTCTTTGATCATTTCTTCTTTCACTTCATTGTCTGATTTGTAATTCTTTGATCATTTCTTCTCTCACTTCATTGTCTGATTTGTGATTCTTTGATCATTTCTTCTCAAGGTATGCCCAACATATCTTCATCTTCTCTTACTTATAACAGTTGTTACTAGTGGTTGACCAGACATTTCTTCTCAAGGTATGCCCAACATATCTTCATCTTCTCTTTCTTATAACAGTTGTCACTAGTGGTTGACCAGACGTTTCTCCGATTTCATCCTTTCTTCTGAGTTCGTCCCATTTTGTGTTCATTATTTTTTGCAGAAATCTATTTTTAATGCATTTAACTTATATTCTATATCTTTAGTCCTTTTCCAACTCTCGCTAGCATATGTTAGGATTGATACAACATTTGAATTGAAAATTCATAATTTAGTTTTAATACTATATTCCATATTTTATTTAGACTTTTAAAAGCTGATGTTGCTTTGACAATTCGTATCATAATTTCTTTTTTAACATTTCCTGTGCAATCAAAATTGCTACCTAAATAGGTGAACTGCTCTGTTATTTTTATCATTTTAGATTCCAGAGTGATATCTGCATTACTTGCCATAGGTGTCTTCATTATATTTGTTTTTTCATAGCTTATCTGCAGTCCAACTTTTGATGACATCAATTTGTTTTCCCAGCTATTGTAGCAGGGGACGGCTTTCCTGTTACACTATTAGGACATTTGGCATGTTATGTCACAGTTGATAGTGATGCTGTGATATATGTGTCTTTCTTCCACGTACATCCACTCTCAGACTGAATTTTCGGTATCAGTTTCTTCCATTTTTTATCCTTACTTACTTAGCCAGACTGCTGTAATGCAGCCTGCAATGAGGGGTACCACTTGGAAGTAGAGTAGGGTCTTGGTTATCTCTCCTTCCCTGACAATGATGCTGTTTATTGTCATCTAATTCACAATAACTGAGAGACCTCTAGACTTGAATCTCCAACATGTATATTATTCTCCTTTGCTCCCCTTTCAGGAGCTTGGCAATACATAGGTGCAACATGTATATTATCATCCTTTGCTCCCCTGGCAGGAGCTCGGCAACACATGGGTGCAACATGTATATTATCATCCTTTGCTCCCCTGGCAGGAGCTCGGCAATACATAGGTGCAACATGTATATTATCATCCTTTGCTCCCCTGGCAGGAGCTCGGCAATACATGGGTGCAACATGTATATTATCATTCTTTGTTCCCCTGGCAGGAGCTCAGCAATACATGGGTGCAACATGCATATTGTTATTCTTTGCTCCCCTGGCAGGAGCTCAGCAACACATGGGTGCAACATGTATATTACAATCATTTCTTCTATTGTTCCGAGAATGTGAAGTCAAAGTCCTGAAAATACAAAGTGCATCGTTTTGAACAGTTCAATTCTTACCAGACAACATCTCTCAGAGACTTTGGTACAGCGCCGATAGATAGCCAGGTCACCATACAGGTATATGATAATACACAGGTGGAAGAAGATCATACCAACTGTCAAAATAGTTGTAGAATATATTATTAGCAACTAATATCAAGGTAATTTCATAGCATATAGTGATGTAGGGGTGTGAAGCTCTGGCTCTCTAGCGATACTTAACCTTAGCATTTAGAGATGATTGGTGGATGATGATTAGATGGTTAGAGAGATGGACAAATATTCAATAAGGCAGATGTGGCACGAAGGAGAACTCCTCCATATACCATTCTGTCCACCAACCCAACCACACATCACATTCACTAACCTACCCACACATCACATTCACTAACCTACCTACACATCACATTCACTAACCTACCCACACATCACATTCACTAACCTACCTACACATCACATTCACTAACCTACCCACACATCACATTCACTAAACCTAACCCACACATCACATTCACTAACCTACCCACACATCACATTCACTAACCCTAACCCACCCACACATCCACTAATCCACACATCGCATTCACTAACCCACACATCACATCCACTAACCCACACATCACATTCACTAACTCACACATCACATTCACTAACTCACACATCACATTCACTAACCCACACATCACATTCACTAACCCACACATCACATTCACTAAATCCACACATCACATTCACTAATCCACACATCACATTCACTAATCCACACATTCACTAAATCCACACATCACATTCACTAATCCACACATTCCCTAATCCCCACATTCACTAATCCCACACATTCACTAATCTACACATTCACTAATCCACACATCACATTCACTAATCTATCCACAAATCACATTCACTAATCTACTAATCGTCGTGCCCAAATTTGGGGTGTAAAGAATAGAACCACTATTACCTGCCATGCATGTCGTAAGAGGCAACTAAGGAGGTTTGGCTGAAATCAGATGCATGTGTCCGCTAGGGAATGCTAACCCAAACAAATGCTTGCAGAAAAAGGATGCACCAGACCGTAAGGCGCATAACATGGTGCAACGACTCCTTCACAATGAGGAATGGGATAACAGATTCTACGGTCGCAAATCTGCCTCGGAGATTTAGCAACGCAGTAAGAATGTCAGACCTACCATCACGAGGGTGGCCAAAATTTACTGCAGGAAGAGGTCGGCACAAACGGGAAGCAGAAATCATAGGAATTATATTCTACAGAACTGACCCCAGTATGCAGACTTGAGAAGAAAGAGGTGGCCCACTTACAACAGCGTCCAAGACAAACTGTATGGCGTGGCTGATAATCTGAGGCAGGCGGCTGCCTTTATTAGAGAATCCGAAATCCCAATCTAGTGAGAACGCAGACAAAAGAAGAATACCACTAGATTATGCCAGCACTCTTTAGCCAGAGGGAGCACTAGATTTCTCTATAGACTGTTTTTCTTATGACTTTGTTCCAGTCCAGTTATTTATCAATCAGAAAATGTTGGACGTTGTCTTCCTAGAGCTCTGTATCCTTCTTGGCTCTTGGTCTGTCTTGCTTGCCATGGTGGTCAATCCTTTCCCATTCTGTATACATGTTCAAACTATCTCAGTTCTAACCGTCCCAACTGGGCTTGAAAGGAGACCCCCAACTGGGCTTGAAAGGAGACCCCAACTGGGCTTGAAGGGAGACCGCCAACTGGGCTTGAAAGGAGACCCCCAACTTATTTGACTCAAACTTCTCTCAGGAATGATTTTCAAACAAACTTTAAAAAAAAACAAGAACAGTATGAAGTAGTCACCTCTGTTGAAGTACATGACAGCCATTGTGCCCTGCAGAAGGAGAAAGATGATAACTTATTATTATTTAAACATATAACATTTATAGATTATAACATTATTTCAACATATAAAACGTATAGATTATAACATTATTTACACATTTCTTCTTCTGCGTTCTCGTTAGACTGGGATTTTGGATTCTCTAATAAAGGTCGCCGTCTACCTCAGATTGTCAGTCACACCATACAGTTTGTCTTCTGCATTCTCACTAGATTGAGATTTTGGATTCTCTAATAAAGGTCGCTGTCTGCCTCAGATTGTCAGCCACACCATACAGTTTGTCTTCTGCGTTCTCACTAGATTGAGATTTTGGATTCTCTAATATAGGTCGCTGTCTGCCTCAGATTGTCAGCCACACCATACAGTTTGTCTTGCATGCTGGTGTAAGTGGGCCACCTCTTTCTTCTCAGGTCTGCATACTGGTGGCAGTTCTGTAGAACATGCTCTGATGTCATACTCGCCAAGTCACAGGTCATCGGTACCTATTTTGAATTTAATGTACAGGTGGTGTCTCGTTTTGTTGTGACCGTCCGGAAATGAACTATGGCAGTTTGGTCCCTTTTAGGCAATTGGTAATATCCATCATCCCTGTTGCGTTTTGGGTGTTCTTTCTTCCACTTTGCTTTGTAGTGCCTGATGGCGATGGTTTAATTAAACATATATCACTTACAAGAAATATACCCAACGACATGAGATAAATATCTTCTTGTTCCACCTATTGACCTGTAGACCAGCACATCCGGTTTCTGCATGATTTTTATTTGGGTTTGTCTCCCTTAGTTGAGGACACAAAATATGTTTTTAATATTACAATTTTTCTTTAACGATCTAAGGGAGTCTTGGTCATCAGCCAGTTTTTTTTGTGAGCTGAATACCATAAGAAGGGTGGTGCTGCAATGGATACCAGCACACTGTGGCATACCAGGAAATAAGAGAGCAGACAAATTAGCTAAGGAAGGAGCAACACAGGAACAAAGGAATCAAATAATCACTTTCCAGGAAAAGAAAACGCTCATCAAAGACAATAGAAAAGAAGAAAAGGAAAGAGACAATTACCACTGTCTAGATAGAGCAAGGCAGGTGATATTGTTTCAACTCAGAACTGGACACAATAGACTGAATAGACAGTTACACAGACTAAAACTAGTTCCTTCCCCCACATGTGTATGTGAAAAGACAGCTGAACACATCCTGCAAGACTGTCACCTGATGAATCAACTGTGGAAAGAACACTGGCCAACAGAGACGGACATCAACACAAAACTGTTTGGAAGCTTTGATGAACTAACAAACACAACAACATACATCCAGAGAACCAGACTCATTGTGTAGACATTGAACATCAGCGAACGAGAAGAAGAAGAAGATAGTTTTTCTTATTTGTTGGGACCAAATAAAAAAAAATTCCTTCTTTGTGATCTTGCAGGTGTCCTTTTATCTGAGCAGTGGTAGGTTTTGGAGCCTCTTCCATTCTGAAAGTTCACAGAATAACACCTGTTAGGGTCAGCAACTATTATCCATTCTTTTCATATGTCCTATCCATCTTAGTCTTCTACTGCTGAATATTCACATCATGGATGTCAAATTAGCATATTGCAGTATGTTGTAGCTGGTTATCTTGTTGTACCACTCGATGTTTATAATCTTGTGTAAACACCAACAGTGAAAGAGGTTAAGTCTTGAAGACTCTTCTCATGTCTTAAGTAAGCTGTCCATGTTTCTCAGTCATATAGAGCTATGTACAAGACTCTTCTCATGTCTTGAGTAAGCTGTCCATGTTTCTCAGTCATATAGAGCTATGTACACCAGCCCGTTAAATCTGAGTCTTCATCTACAATCTTAGTTTTGTGTTGCCCCACCCTCTCTTTGATTATTTGCCAAATGTAGTCCACAGTCTTCAGACTTAGAATGGGACACTGCAGTCTTAAAGCACACCTCCACAGAATGGGACTCAGCTGGATGCACCCATGGTGCACCAAAGTAGTAACCAAAGCCCATTTTGCAAGACTGCTCCAACCTGAGCAGCGTGAGAATGGAAATTTGACCAACAGGAATAATGCTTCAGAACAAATTATAAGGGACTAGTGAAGACCTCAAGCGCACCGTCCTGGTTCTGACACAAACCGGAGTAGTCTTATAACAGAAGTTGATCGCATAAGAAGAACAACAAACATGGACAACAAAAATGAATTTACTCCTACCATTGAAATTTATTTGTCTTACCATTTCCACCCTTTGAGTGATCTCAAAACTTGGTTTGATTTCTGAATCTGTTAAAGAGAAGAAGGTTAGTCTGGTCAAGCAACTTATGTTGGGAAACATCTTGTCTAGTAACTTATGTTACTAAACATCTTGTCTGGTCACTTATGTTACCAAACATCTTGTCTAGTAACTTATGTTACCAAACATCTTGTCTGGTCACTTATGTTACCAAACATCTTGTCTAGCAACTTATGTTACCAAACATCTTGTCTAGTAACTTATGTTACCAAACATCTTGTCTAGTAACTTATGTTACCAAACATCTTGTCTAGCAACTTATGTTGAGAAACATCTTGTCTAGTAACTTATGTTACCAAACATCTTGTCTAGTAACTTATGTTACCAAACATCTTGTCTAGTAACTTATGTTACCAAACATCTTGTCTAGTAACTTATGTTGGGAAACATCTTGTCTAGTAACTTATGTTGGGAAATATCTTGTCTTGTAACTTATGTTACCAAACATCTTAGTGCCACCGTTTGAACTGATATTACCTTGAGAGTACAAGGCAACGACTTGACCACAGAGTGATTAATAAGGAGCTAATAATATAAAAAAGTTGGACTGCAGATAAGCTATGAAAAACAAATATAATGAAGACACCTATGGCAAGTAATGCAGATATCACACTGGAATCTAAAATGATAAAAATAACAGCGCAGTTCACCTATTTAGGTAGCAATTTTGATTGCACAGGAAATGTTAAAAAGAAATTATGATACGAATTGGCAAAGCAACATCAGCTTTTAAAAGTCTAAATAAAATATGGAACTGCAAGTTATATAGTATTAAAACTAAATTACGAATTTTCAATTCAAATGTTGTATCAATCCTAACATATGCCAGAGAGTTGGAAAATGACTAAAGATATAGAAAGCAAGTTGAATGCATTTGAAAATAGATGTCTGCGAAAAATAATGAATATAAAATGGAACAAATTCAGAAGAAGTGATGAAATCAGAGATATGTCTGGTCAACCACTAGTGACAACTGTTATAAGAAAGAGAAGATGGAGATATGTTGGGCACACCTTGAGGAGAAATGATCAACGAATATTAAAGCAGGCATTGAAGTGGGATGCAAAGGGTTCAAGAAAGAGAGGTCGACCTAAAGAGACCCTGAAATGAACTTTGCTGAGAGAGGCAGGAAATATTGGTCTCAGTTCCATGGAGGAGATTGAGCGAGTTGCCCAGGATAGAGCGGTATGGAGAAATAACTTGCAGGCCCTTTGTAACGTATAACGGTCCGAGAGGAATTATTATTATTAATATAAAATAGCCACCTGTAACTAGTTACGGTCGCAGAGATGTCGCGGTGGAAACAGCAGCACACGAAACCCACCATTGTTCTCTGTCCTAAACTTTTTGAACGAGTGTAGGGAAATTTTGCCCTGACCCAACAATTGCTTAATCTAGAGCGAATGCCCGCCTGTCCAGCGTGTTCGTAGCGCGTTGGACTGCGGGTGACTAGTCCTCTGTGTGTGCGGGTTCAATTCTGCGGACTGGCAGAAAAGCCACAGATTCCCCAGATTCATGGTGTTCGTGGCACCGAACCGAAGGGTTACGATGTCCATGGCACGAGCCGAAAGCTCAAGTGCTTCTGGATCAGAAAAAAAAAAAAAAATCTAGAGCGAACGAAGAAGTAGACAAGCTCAACTAAAATATATCGAAATATTAAAGTATAACATTCAAAAATAGATTTGTGCAAAAAATACATAAAATGATAAGAATTCAGAAGAGTTAATGAGATCAAAGAAATTGTTGAGATATGTATTTGTCAGCTGGGTGACTGGACTTTGGTTCCTCGAAACAAAATCAGGAGTAAGACAGGGTTGTGTGCTTTCCCCTCTTCTCTTCAACATATATGTATATATAGACAGAATAGTGAAAGAGGCACAGTACGGAAAAGACCTTATTGACATAGACAATAATCACCATGACGACCAATTAAACAACCAAATCAACGAATTGCTTTTTGGAACGACCAAAGTTTAATCTATGAAGATGAAGATCAGCTACAATATCACATGAATTCATTGCTAATAGCATGTAGAAAGTACACCATGAAAATCAACAAACAAAAGACAGAGACCATGAAAATCAGCAGAACACCAAGTCAAGCAAACATACAAATAGATAACACCAGAGTAAAGCAAGTTTCTGAATTCAAATATTTAGGCAGCATTTTCACAGAGGACGGAAAACAAAAAGCAAATGCAGTGACCTACCAGCTGGTACCATTACTACAACACCCAAAGATCAAGATGGAAGTGAAAAGACAGATGATAAAAAGTATTTTCCTACCAACACTTTGTTACCAGTGCCAAACTTGGTCTCTTACAGCAACACACCACAGAAAGCTCACCACGTGTGAAATAAAATGCTTGAGGAAGGCAGTGGGAGTCACCAGGAAAGACAGACTACAAAATGAGGACATCAGAAGCAGAATGGGCATAACTTCACGCACCGAATACATCGAAAGACAACAAATGCAGTGGTTTGGACATTTAATGAGAATGAAATACAACCAACCACCAATAACAGCATACAATAAAAGAGATTGGGTACTAGAGCTAAGGGAAGACCAAGAAAAGATGGATAGACAATATCAAGACCACACTACATAAACATGGATACAATACAACAAGGGGGACTCATCTAGCCCTAGAATGCAAATTAAAGCTCCCATCCCTACGATTAACGGCAAGAGTGGACAGCCAACTACATCTTCCACCTGGGAATAGGCAATAGATAGACTGGTAAGTCAACTGTAGTGAAAATTGCTCACCGAAAGTTGGTGCGCAAACTCAGCTAATTACCACAGTGCTTCATGGACATCTACCAATATATTTTTTAGGAGACTGGAAATAAATAAATGAAAAAATAACTATCACTTACATGTGACTTGTGGCTTTAGAAGTGGCTGCCTTTCATCTGAATTGACTAAAGCATCTACTGGTTCTTCTTTCTGAAATACAAAATTAAACATAATGTAGTTTTTTCAACTTTATCCAAAGCAGCATGTGTTCTGATATAGTTGTTGTTGTTGAGAGTTAGAGTTGCAGAGCTTGTTGTAGTTTCTCAAGATCTAGGGCTCTGTGACTTGTATTTTTTTTTTTCTGCCTGAATTAGGGCATAGTCTTGACGCCTAATGTGGCACCTTTGACTGATTTTTGCATGCAGGATTGCTTTTCTTATCAGCAGTGCTCTTCACCATTCAAGTGAACCTTACTTCAAGTTTAGAAGTAATTTTATTATATTCCGCAACGCAACATACTGATATGAAGTCAGTCTCTTTTCTCTGGGCGTTTCAATTTAATTCTGCAAATATCCCAAGTATGGGTGTTTCAATTTAATTCTGCAAATATCCCAAGTATGGGTGTTTCAATTTAAATCTGCAAATATCCCAAGTATGGGTGTTTCAATTTAATTCTGCAAATATCCCAAGTATGGGTGTTTCAATTTCATTCTGTAAATATCCCAAGTATGGGTGTTTCAATTTAATTCTGCAAATATCCCAAGGATGGGTGTTTCAATTTAATTCTGCAAATATCCCAAGGATGGGTGTTTCAATTTAATTCTGTAAATATCCCAAGTATGAGTGTTTCAATTTAATTCTGTAAATATCCAATGATTTTTACTTCTAGTTCTAAACCAGATAGGGAAATAGAGATCTACATATTAAGCACTTCCTGTTTTCTGTAAAAGTCATCTGGAAGGTAGACAATCTCACAGCGACCCCACACTGTGACCCCTTAGGTCTACTGTTATTCTCCAACATTCTTATCCATAAAGCAGAACTGTAAAATGATACTTTTTTAAAGTTTAAGTTTGGTTTCCTTACTATAAACTTGATTTTCAGATTGGTTTCATCCTGGCAGAAGGGATTCTAGCTTTGTTCATCCTGGCAGAAGTGGTTCTAACTTTGTTCATCCTGGCAGAAGGGATTCTAGCTTTGTTCAAATGACGTTTAGTATCAGCCTCTGTTCCATCATGTTGAGTCGCTACACTGACCAGATATGTAAGCTGTTTCATCATGTTGAGTCGCTACACTGACCAGATATGTAAGCTGTTCCATCATGTTGAGTGACTACACTGACCAGATATGTAAGCTGTTCCATCATGTTGAGTCGCTACACTGACCAGATATGTAAGCTGTTCTATCATGTTGAGTGGCTACACTGACTAAATATGTAAGCTGTTCTATAGTTTCTAGTGTTTGCTCATCTATAAGTACTGTTGATTTGTATATTGGTATAGTATATTGGTACAGTACATTGGTACAATATTGGTGCATTACATTGGTACAGAGACACAAAGGGTTGGAGAATACCCTTATGGGTGGAGGCATCTCGGCAAAGAGAAGAGGAAGACCATGGAGAAGATGGATTCATGATGTAAATGATGATTTGAGCATCTCAGCTGCAGAGGCAGGGCATCTGGCTTATGAGAGAGAGAAATTCCAAAGGACTGTTAGGGTGGTAAAGTTCTGCTCAAGACAAACTATTTGATGATGATGACAGTACATTTAGTCTCATAAAATTCAACACAACTTACCACAGTGCTTTGTGACAAAACTTGTTGGAGCCTGAGCTTGGCATTAGAGATTGCCATTGTTTCTGTCATAAATGTCAGAGTCATGAAGCTGAAAACAAGAGCAGAAATTATAACCTTGACATCAGATACATGTTTTCATACCATGAGGTATACTGAGTGTTATATGGTGTTAGGCTCATATTATTCTTTGACTATCGGCACACACCGGGTGATTAGATAATATGGTCAACATCCCGTCAGATGCTTCTATTTTCCAGTGCTTCTCTGGTACCCAATTAAAGGCTGGGTTGACATGACGTCTGCTTGGGTCGGAAATAAATTCCACTCCCACTGTGAAATGTAGACCCCAGACCATGTACCTATGAAGTCAGTGCACTAGACACTATGCTATTGCAACTCTTATGTTGGAATGTACAAACTTGATATCAGAAAAGGAATAGTTAGCACAAGTTTTGCAAGAGATGAAACAATAAAACTATATTGACCACATTTATTTCTGATGGACTACTGGGTGGTCTACATTGACCACATTTATTTCTGATGGACTACTGGGTGATCTATATTGACCACATTTATTTCTGATGGACTACTGGGTGGTCTACATTGTCCACATTTATTTCTGATGGACTACTGGGTGATCTATATTGACCACATTTATTTCTGATGGACTACTGGGTGATCTACATTGACCACATTTATTTCTGATGTACTGGGTGGTCTACATTGACCACATTTATTTCTGATGGACTACTGGGTGATCTACATTGACCACATTTATTTCTGATGGACTACTGGGTGGTCTACATTGACCACATTTATTTCTGATGGACTACTGGGTGATCTATATTGACCACATTTATTTCTGATGGACTACTGGGTGGTCTACATTGACGACATTTATTTCTGATGGACTACTGGGTGATCTATGTTGACCACATTTATTTCTGATGGACTACTGGGTGATCTACATTGACCACATTTATTTCTGATGGACTACTGGGTGATCTACATTGACCACATTTATTTCTGATGTACTCGGTGGTCTACATTGACCACATTTATTTCTGATGGACTACTGGGTGATCTACATTGACCACATTTATTTCTGATGGACTACTGGGTGGTCTACATTGACCACATTTATTTCTGATGGACTACTGGGTGATCTATATTGACCACATTTATTTCTGATGGACTACTGGGTGGTCTACATTGACCACATTTATTTCTGATGGACTACTGGGTGATCTATGTTGACCACATTTATTTCTGATGGACTACTGGGTGGTCTACATTGACCACATTTATTTCTGATGGACTACTGGGTGATCTACATTGACCACATTTATTTCTGATGGACTACTTGGTGGTCTACATTGACCACATTTATTTCTGATGGACTACTGGGTGATCTATATTGACCACATTTATTTCTGATGGACTACTGGGTGGTCTACATTGACCACATTTATTTCTGATGGACTACTGGGTGATCTACATTGACCACATTTATTTCTGATGGACTACTTGGTGGTCTACATTGACCACATTTATTTCTGATGGACTACTGGTTGGTCTACATTGACCACATTTATTTCTGATTGACTACTGGGTGATCTACATTGTCCACATTTATTTATGTATCTGCTTGCAACAAAAATAAGGCTACTCTGACTGATTTTTGCATGACAGTTTGCTCTCCATACCACCAGGTCCCCCCATACAGGGATACCTTCTTCGACTTCAGATGTATCTTGTGGATCTAAGCTACAAGTACAGCTGAAGCTGGAATAAGGTTCGGCTGAATGGCGAGGGATACTGGTGCTAAGGAAAGCAAGCCTCCATGCAAAAATAAGTCAGAGTAGCCTTTCTAATTAGGTACCTTGACTATGCCTGAATTCATAGCGTGAGAACGATAGCAAAAAAAAATGCCTGCTCTCTCTCTCTCTACCCTGCAGATATCACCAGTGTTCTTGTTTGTGCTTGACTCTCATCTCTCTCTCTACCCTGCAGATATCACCAGTGTTCTTGTTTGTGCTTGACTCTCATTTCTCTCTCTACCCTGCAGATATCACCAGTGTTCTTGTTTGTGCTTGACTCTCATCTCTCTCTCTACCCTGCAGATATCACCAGTGTTCTTGTTTGTGCTTGACTCTCATTTCAATTAGGCAGTTTAATGTCTACGATTCTGTTTCTACATATTGAAAACAGAAGTCATTTATGATATCTGCCCACCCCGAGTGTTTACCGGGCCCAAATTTGTGGTGTAAAGAATAGAACCACTGTTACCTGCCACGCATGTCATAAGAGGGGAGTAAGGAGGTTTGGCTGAAAAAAATAATGCCCGTGTCCTAAATGTGTGACATCTATGCGTTTAGGTGCCTACCAAACCAATGTGTAGCGTATACACGTTCTTGGCAAAGATCAAACATATCACAAAGAGTGATTAAAACTGGTAGTAAAGAACGAACACAAAGTAGAAGAAGGAGAAGATATCTGCCGTGTCCATAATTGTCCCACTTGCAGCAGATAGCATTCCAGCTAATTCATCTCACCTCAGTATGTCCAGTCAGTGTCAAGTCAATATAGTTTCTTCATACAAGACTGTTGAGTTCTGATTCCCCATTCAGAGTGAAGCTTGTCTGAATCGATCCTCTCTAGCATACTTAATGAGTCTATTACTTTCATTGCTTGTATCACTGTTGTCATTTCTGTCCCACCATGAAATCCTCTCTGAGACATCATTCACTGTCGTCATTTCTGTCCCACCATGAAATCCTCTCTGAGACATCATTCACTGTCGTCATTTCTGTCCCACCATGAAATCCTCTCTGAGACATCATTCACTGTCGTCATTTCTGTCCAACCATGAAATCCTCTCTGAGACATCATTCACTGTCGTCATTTCTGTCCCACCATGAAATCCTCTCTGAGACATCAGATATCTTCATTTTCATACTTGAAGACATTGCAATGAATGCACGACTGTCCTCCTGTACTGTGCTCCTGTACTGTCCTCCTGTTCTGTCCTTCTATTTGACTGATTGATAGAACCATCATCATTACACTTCGGTGAGTAACAATATGTGCTGCAATCACTTTCTTACACATGGAGATCTCCGCAGCAGTGCCCGTATTCCGTCGCATGGTGAGGGTCCCCGGTGTAATTTAGAAGATGTTGAAAATATTTTGTAGGAATTTTAATTTTTAATCTTTGTAATGAATTTTGCCAGGACAGCAGGTTTCCAGCCTGCTCTTCTCGATTGCCTGTGGACACTGAAAAAGTTTCCAGCCTGCTCTTCTCGATTGCCTGTGGACACTGAAAAAGTTTCCAGCCTGCTCTTCTCGATTTCCTGTGGACAGCGAGTCATGAGAATCATCAGCATACCCACCCCATGACATCTACTTGTTCATCTTCATTGTCTAAGCAATGTTAGTTGATTTATTGTTTTGTCCACTACTTTCTGACATGTAATAAGAGCTCACGTCCAGTCAGTATCCATTTCATTTTCTTAGCGCAAACTTGAGGGTATCAATTCTGGAGCTACTTTCAAATATAAAAAACATATATTAGAAAATATGAAATATATAACTGGTACTTGTTAACATCTCACCTCATGAAAGCCAGTACAATGATTGCCAGAAGGCTGAGAAGCCAACCAGCTTCTTTAAAGGCTGCAGGCATGGTTAGAGCACCGGTTCCTACAATCAGGTTGAACACATACATGAACCCAACCTGAGCATATTATAGACAAGTTTGTATTACTTACGAGATGATTTTAACAAGTTTGTGTTTGTATGGGCAAGTTTGTATTACTTACAAGATGACTTTAACAAGTTTGTGTTTGTATGGACAGGTTTGTATGGACAAGTTTGTATTACTTACAAGATGACTTTAATAATCTTGTGTTTGTATGGACAAGTTTGTATGGACAAGTTTGTATTACTTACAAGATGACTTTAATAATCTTGTGTTTGTATGGACAAGTTTGTATTACTTACACAATGATTATGTGTTTTTTTTTTATGTATGCCTGCTTGCTTATGTCTGTGTGTTTGTACATGCCTGCTTGCTTATGTCTGTGTGTTTGTACATGCCTGCTTGCTTATGTCTGTGTGTTTGTACATGCCTGCTTGCTTATGTCTGTGTGTTTGTACATGCCTGCTTGCTTATGTCTGTGTGTTTGTACATGCCTGCTTGCTTATGTCTGTGTGTTTGTGCATGCCTGCTTGCTTATGTCTGTGTGTTTGTGCATGCCTGCTTGCTTATGTCTGTGTGTTTGTGCATGCCTGCTTGCTTATGTCTGTGTGTTTGTGTGTGCCTGCTTGCTTACATCTGTGTGTTTGTGCATGCCTGCTTGCTTACATCTGTGTGTTTGTGTATGACTGCTTGCTTACGTCTGTGTGTTTGTGTATGCCTGCTTGCTTACGTTTGTGTGTTTGTGTAAGTACATAAAAAAAGGAAATTGATCAACAAACAGATGATGATAAATACTATCCAGAAGTCCCCTGACTGGTCACTTTGAATTCTTCTTCTTCACTTCCTCTCAGTAACATTGAATATGCTTACAAAAATAAGCGCTCTAATTAAAAATAAAAAAAATCAAGCCATAGAAGGAAAGAACAAAAACAGCCAGAAAAAAACTGCAAGAAGGCAAACTGGAAGCTCTACAGAAACCTTTCTGAGCAGAAACTAACAGAGACTCACCCAACAATGATATCAAGAAAAACATCATAAACATCATACTCAAATCAGCACCAAAAAAATCCCCAGAGGAAGAAAAAAACACTACAAACCATTCTGGACCAGGAAACTGCAAATCAAAATGGAACAAGACCTTTCTTACTTAAATGTCACAGAACACAATAAACACCAAGCCATATACAAGAAAGAAAATCTCACCGACATAATGAAAAGTTGGCAGGAAAAAACAGCAACACTAATCAAGAAAAAACACACATCATAAAACTATGTCATCTTGTAAAGGGTCTAAATGAAGAAAATATCCCCAGCCATGCCTGCATAGACATAGATGGAAGAGGTTCCCCAGCCATGCCTGCATAGACATAGATGGAAGAGGTTCCCCAGCCATGCCTGCATAGACATAGATGGAAGAGGTTCCCCAGCCATGCCTGCATAGACATAGATGGAAGAGGAAAAACTTCAATTGTAAAAGAACCGCATACATTCTTATGGATGAGTTTGATTTTAAAAAAAAAGAAATATTCATATGTCCAAAATCAAAGAAATGACAAAAGGAATTAAAAAATTAACACAAAACAGCAGACAAACAAAACAGCAGACAAGGAAAACATGATCACAAAGAAGAAGAAACATCAGCACAAGCCACAACAGGCTGAGATACCAACTTTTCAACAAACTAAAGAAAAGAATTTTTGATACTCCGTTTCTTTGATTTGCTAGAAATATTGTCTACATGTTAAACATTGTCTTTTGTAGCTCACACAGAGGTCAGTGTAGTTTTCTGTCCAGTGTTGCTTCACTAGGTCAGTGTAGTTTTCTGTTCAGTGTTGCTTCACTAGGTCAGTGTAGTTTTCTGTTCAGTGTTGCTTCACTAGGTCAGTGTAGTTTTCTGTCCAGTGTTGCTTCACTAGGTCAGTGTAGTTTTCTGTTCAGTGTTGCTTCACTAGGCCAGTGTAGTTTTCTGTTCAGTGTTGCTTCACTAGGTCAGTGTAGTTTTCTGTTCAGTGTTGCTTCACTAGGTCAGTGTAGTTTTCTGTTCAGTGTTGCTTCACTAGGCCAGTATAGTTTTCTGTTCAGTGTTGCTTCACTAGGTCAGTGTAGTTTTCTGTTCAGTGTTGCTTCACTAGGTCAGTGTAGTTTTCTGTTCAGTGTTGCTTCACTAGGCCAGTGTAGTTTTCTGTTCAGTGTTGCTTCACTAGGTCAGTGTAGTTTTCTGTTCAGTGTTGCTTCACTAGGTCAGTGTAGTTTTCTGTTCAGTGTTGCTTCACTAGGCCAGTGTAGTTTTCTGTTCAGTGTTGCTTCACTAGGTCAGTGTAGTTTTCTGTTCAGTGTTGCTTCACTAGGTCAGTGTAGTTTTCTGTTCAGTGTTGCTTCACTAGGTCAGTGTAGTTTTCTGTTCAGTGTTGCTTCACTAGGCCAGTGTAGTTTTCTGTTCAGTGTTGCTTCACTAGGTCAGTGTAGTTTTCTGTTCAGTGTTGCTTCACTAGGCCAGTGTAGTTTTCTGTTCAGTGTTGCTTCACTAGGCCAGTGTAGTTTTCTGTCCAGTGTTGCTTCACTAGGTCAGTGAGTTTGCCTCAGTATATCATATTTGTGGCATTGGTTACAAACTGATGTCATTGCACTCCGGGCAGACCCATAGGTGCTCAGTCTCCTCCAACAGATGTCAAAGAGTATGCATATTGATGGTTCTCACGGCTCGCTGATTAAACACACTCCTCACTCTGCCTCTCAGGCCTCCAGTTCGACTTGTACAACGGGTAACTCCAAACTGCTTAAACCACTGGATCGATTCAACATCGATTTTAGTATCCTCATCCAACAAGTAGTCGCGAAGAGACAGAAGAACATTCCCCTTATCCATCTTCAACTCCCCTACAATCGATGCTGTTGATATATTCAAGTTTATGTCTAAGAGAGAGAGAGAGAGTGAATGAAGAAGTAGAGGAAGATATTGATCACTGAAGAAATATACAACTTACAATTTCCGAGTACTGAGCACCAGATTCTGTTAGTATCTGTATGCTGACCAGATCTTTGCCAACTGATGTAGCCATTTTTGTTGGTATTAGTAACTAGGACTTGACTTGTTGAAAGTATACAAGAAGGATTTGCTAGCAGCTAAAGTGTGTACAGAAGAATTGATAAATATCTCCAGTGTACGAGGGAGTCTTGATAAAGTGAGAGCACTTGACTAAAGGCTGAAGTGTACAAGAAGAAGTTCAAGTGAGAGAATTTTGACAAGTAATTGAAGTGAGAGAACTTTGACAAGTAATTGAAGTGAGAGAACTTTGACAAGTAATTGAAGTGAGAGAATTTGACTAGGAGATAAAGTGTATAAAAATACTTGGTAAAGATATAAAGTGCAGAAGAACTTGATAAAGATCTAACTTGTACAAGAAGAACTTGACTAGGAGTTGAAACGTACAAGAAAGGTGTGATAAAAAAAGCTAAAGAATAATAAATAGTATTCTTGCAAGTGTACAAAGAGAACTTGACAAAGAGTTCAAGTACAATAAGAAAGTTAGATAGATAGTCCGTCCCAGAATCTATGAAAGTTATTTATAGATGTGCTATTGTGTTGTCTTTCAGCTCATATCAACATCATGTGCCATATAAACAGACTGGAATCTTGTTGCTGTGTACAACCTAGGAGGAAAAAAGAAATAACATGATCAAATTAAGCATAAAATATAATAATTTTGTTTAAAACGCTGTCAAAAACCAAGAAATTATGATATGTTATGTCATAGAGGTAAACATCTACGGTGTCTCCTTCCATCCGCTAGTCTATGGGACACCATCGGACAAGGTGGAGTACCCGTTTAGCCTCCTCCCCATCAGGATAACATTTGTCCTATGGTTTAATTTGCTTTATTGCAGCGACCCAGCGTGTTCGTAGCGCGTTGGACGACGGATCACAAGCCCTCTGTGAGTGCGGGTTCAATCCACTTAGAATATTGGGACAACTGGACTAAAGTTGTCATAAAATCATTCAGTTCCATGTTCCTTTCAGATTTCAGCACCTCAATATCAGAAATTCATCTGTGAAAAGTGCTGTTATCTGTTTCCTGTGTTGTAGTGCCATACATATATATTATCTGTATGTTACCGACTGACATATTTTCCAAATGACTAACTATTGAGACAGTACTTGACCCATCAAATTAATCTGCACATAACAATATTAAGTTCACACACAATTGTGAAATATTTGTTCAAGTCCAATTTATAAAAGTCTTCTATATTATTGTATCATGTAAGATATTATTGTGATAACGATATCATTAGCTGGGTATAACTGAAAAATACAATATGAGTTGGCAAACTATGCCTAGACAATGTTCCTTCCTTCCTATGCCCTAGACACTGTTCCATCCTTCCTATACCCTAGACACTGTTCCATCCTTCCTATACCCTAGACACTGTTTCATCCTTCCTATACCCTAGACACTGTTCCATCCTTCCTATGCCCTAGACACTGTTCCATCCTTCCTATGCCCTAGACACTGTTCATTCCTTCCTATACCCTAGACACTGTTCCATCCTTCCTATACCCTAGACACTGTTCCATCCTTCCTATGCCCTAGACACTGTTCCATCCTTCCTATACCCTAGACAATGTTCCTTCCTTCCTATACCCTAGACACTGTTCCATCCTTCCTATGCCCTAGACAGTTCCATCCTTTCTATACCCTAGACAATGTTCCTTCCTTCCTATACCCTAGACACTGTTCCATCCTTCCTATACCATAGACAATATTCCTTCCTTCCTATACCCTAGACACTGTTCCATCCTTCCTATACCATAGACAATATTCCTTCCTTCCTATACCCTAGACACTGTTCCATCCTTCCTATGCCCTAGGTACTGTTCCATCCTTCCTATGCCCTAGACAGTTCCATCGTTCCTATGCCCTAGACACTGTTCCTTCCTTCCTATGCCATAAACACCATTCCCTCCTTCCATGCCATAGGCACTGTTCCCTCCTTCCTATGTCCTAGACAGTGCTCTCTCCATCCTATGCCATAGACAATGTACCCTCCTTTTTATGTCTAAGGAAATGTTCCTTTGTTCCTATGCCCTAGATACTGTTCCTTCCTTCCCATGCACTGTTCCCTCTTCCCTATGCCCATAGGCACTGTTCCCTCCCTCCATGCCCTAGGCGATGTTCCCTACTTTCTATGCCCTGTTTTATCCTTCCAATGCCCTAGATACTGTACCCTCCTTTCTATGTCTTAGGCAATGTTTCCTCCTCCCCATGCCATAGACAATGTTCCCTCTTTCTTATGCCATAGACAATGTTCCTTCCTTCCTATGCTCTGGACACTGTTCCCTCCGTCATATGCCCTAGACACTGTTCCCTCCTTCCTATGCCCTAGACACTATTTCCTCCTTCCTATGCCATAGACAATGTTCCCTCTTTCTTATGCCCTAGACACTGTTCCTTTCTTCCTATGCCCTAGACACTGTTCCCTCCATCCTATGCCCTAGACACTGTTCCCTCCATTCTATGCCCTAGACACTGTTCCCTCCATCCTATGCCTAGATGCTGTTTCCTCCTTCCTATGCCTTAGACAATGTTCCCTCCATTCTATGCCCTAGACAATGTTCCTTCCTTCCTATGCCTTAGACACTGTTCCCTCCTTCCTATGCCTTAGACAATGTTCCCTCCTTCCTATGCCTTAGACAATGTTCCCTCCATTCTATGCCCTAGACAATGTTCCTTCCTTCCTATGCCCTAGACACTGTTCCCTCCATCCTATGCCTAGACACTGTTTCCTCCTTCCTATGCCTTAGACAATGTTCCCTCTATTCTATGCCCTAGACAATGTTCCTTCCTTCCTATGCCTTAGATACTGTTCCTCCTTCCTATGCCTAGACACTGTTTCCTCCTTCCTATGCCTTAGATACTGTTCCCTCCTTCCTATGCCTAGACACTGTTTCCTCCTTCCTATGCCTTAGATACTGTTCCCTCCTTCCTATGCCTAGACAATGTTCCTTCCTTCCTATGCCTTAGATACTGTTCCCTCCTTCCTATGCCTTAGATACTGTTCCCTCCTTCCTATGCCTTAAGCACTGTTCCCTCCTTCCTATGCCTTAGACAATGTTCCCTCCATTCTATGCCCTAGACAATGTTCCTTCCTTCCTATGCCTTAGATACTGTTCCCTCCTTCCTATGCCTTAGATACTGTTCCCTCCTTCCTATGCCTTAAGCACTGTTCTTGCATAAATTAATCTTGTGTGACACTGTTCCTCCATCACTAGGAAATATGTCAACTGTTTAATGACGTAAATTCGTTGTTGTATAGATAAGACATGTTCTGTTGAACATAATGAATTCATTGTAACACATTGTAATCATTAGTCCTTGTTGTGCCCAAGGTCACGTAAGGCAAAGACATAAATGTTCACTCAAACCATGAGCAGTTTGGGATTTCCTGTCTCTCATTTTCACAGTGTAGGGCCCCAAGCCCCAAACAAACACCTCTAGTCGCCTTTAATGAGATGCAAGGGGAGACAGTGGTTCTATTCTTTACTGCCCTGGAATAAAAACATGGGGATTGTAACCCATCACAACGGCATATAAGCCAGCTCTGATTGTTTTCTCATGACCAAACAGATCGGATACCATGCTACAGTATGGATCATTTTACGACCGTTGGAATGTTTCTGTCGTAGTTTATATGTAGTGTGCTGTGAAGTTCATCACTTCTGTCGTATCATTTGCTTGATAAAGGACTTTTGGTCAAAACGTTGCTGTGTATTGTTATTGTTTTTGTATTCTGTAAAACTACAGTACTTTGTTATTTCGTGTTTCGCCATTGGTACACAGTTTTACTGCAGTCTTCCCCTATATCGATAATGCTACAGTATAACCACACAGATTACAAGTGTAGCTAGATTGGTTGATAAGAACGGACGCAAACAAACATAACACATCATGTATTGTTAAATACATGCAGACAGTAACAACCCAAGCTAATTGGTTACTGAACTGATGTCACAGCACTCTGGGCAGACCACTAGGTGCTCAGTCCCCCCAAACAGATGTAGAAGGATGGGTTCTGTGGCTCGCTGGTTAGAAACACTCCTCTCTCTGTCCCACAAACATCCAGCTCTACGTGTACAACATGTAATTTCAAACTCCTTAAATCGCTGGATCAAATCAACATCAATTTTGGTGTATTATACAACAGGTAGTAGTGACGAGACCGAAGAACATCCATATTATCCATCTTCAACTCTACGACAATCAATTACTGTTCATACAAGTCTGTCCGCTCTCAATGCTGCATGCACCTACATGTCCAGGAAAGTAGATCCACGTGAGTCTCTGGAGGTTGGAAACCTCTATAGATGACATCCATTCATGCCACAACCTGCCATTCTGGATCTTCCGAAGCATCAACTGAGTCAGAAACAACAACGACCCTAGTAAACGGAGTCCCCGAGAGTCAATGTAGGGAAGCAGTAACAAGCTCAGAGAGCAAATAATGGAGAGAATGGTCTCTCTGTGTGACTTTTATTTTCAGCATTATTTTAGAACACTACCTGTAAGTGACAATTTGTGACCTGTATGTGGTTTACGACAATTAGCATAAGTATATTGTGCTGTAATTCCCAACGTTAGCCAAGCTACAATATTTTGAAACTTAGATCCAACAAATCCGCCTGTGTATTGCCAGGGCTCGCTAGGAGCAAAGAATAGTAACACTGCAACCTACAAGGCATGTTGTAAGAGGCGACTACAGTAGGGGCCTAGGGAAGCGACTCTAGTAAATAAAAAGGTCACAGAAATCGGATGTTTTGGCCTACTTGTAGGTGCATAACTGGCACAATGTACATTCGCTCTTAGGCTCAGATCACATACAAATCACAAAGGGTGGTTTAACAAGTGGTCGATATGGGGCGTTCGAAGAAGATCCAACAAATCTATTTTCGTCTTGCTCAACTTCACATAGTAATAGTGCTGGTTATCAATCTCAGGAGATCAACCAGGGGAATCGTGTAGATGCAAACACTCTGAGATGTTGCTTGTCTGATGTGCAAGCCAATCTTATACCATGTGCAGCTGAACCAACACTACTACCTCCATTCTTGGGTAGTTTCACCTTCTTTCTTTGGGACTGTCTCCCTTCATGAACAATTTGATGGAGAGGTTGATTGTCTAGTAATGGTTGCTACATTTGTCTGAGTCATTAATGTGGAAGTCTGAAAGCGAATGATGAAGAACAAGAAGTTGTCATGTCAGTGATTCTTCTTTACAATCGGTTTCATATGCTTTAGCACTATGACTGGTTACATCACCCACATGTGGATGTGGACAAACAGTCGACACATCCTGCAAGATTGCTACCTGATGAATCTACTGAGGAAAGAACACTGGCAACAGAGACAAAGATCCATGAAAAGCAGTTTGGAAGCCATGATGAATTAACCAACACAACAACATACATCCTTCTTCTTTTCGAATGTACCATATCAACCACTTGTTAACCACTCTGTGTGATTTGTATGTGATTCGAGCTTAAGAGTGATTGTATGTTGTGCCAGTTATGCACCTACATGTAGGCCAGCACATCTGATTTCTGCGATGCTTTTATTTACTAGGGTAGCTTCCCTAGGTCCCACATCAGTTGCCTCTTATGACATGCCCTGTAGGTCGTAGTGGTGCTATTCTTTGCTTCCCTTGCGGGCCCTGGTACCACACGGGCACAACATACATCCAGAGGACTGCACTTATTGTGTAGACATTGAACAGTGAACAAGAAGAAGATGATATGCTTTAGTTCTATAATCTGTTTCCAGGGATACCGGGGGAGGTGAAGTATGGTTTTGGTAAATGCCAACTCACTGACTTTGGCACTGAATTGATGTCTTAATTCACTGTGCCTATGGTCCCATTCCTGGAAGACAAGGAAGGGATGACCAAAGGTGACTGTGGAAACGACATTAAGGATGAACATTATTATGATGGAGGAGTCTTTCAGACGAGCTGTAGTCAGAGGACGTTCTATTAAGGACATGCTACATTATACATAACAGGGAAAATTAATCAATAAATTTGTCTTTTTCTCTTGAGTGGCCACTTATTAACCACTCCTTGTAATTTGAGCTAATGAGCATTATCCTTAAGTTTTGCTGTGTTTTATGAGCAGCTAAGCGGCAACATTTTTCGTCTTTCGACCATCACAATCGATATCATTATTGTATGTATATGGTTTCACTCTCCCTAACCCCCATGACTGTCTCCACACTGATTACAGTGTGCCCCTGCAGTTTATCTCGGTAGCAGAGGTCACAGTTCAATCAGTACAGTACAGTCCAAAGCTGCGAGTCAGCTCTAGGAAGGTATCTAGCTGCGATATATGGACACCACAATTCACAATAGTTGTTTGGGTATAGGTAGCTTGCATTTTATAATTTAAGATTAATTGGTTCCTAGTTGATAGATGAAGTGTGTTTTACTACAGTTGCCTTATTACTAACTTATTTAACTTATTAACCTTTTGGCCTTATAATTCATATTCTCTGTAAAACTCAGTGTCATTCACTCATTGTTTTGTTCTCATTTGAATTAAAACTAAAGTTGTTATAACAATATATTTCATTTGCAAGCTGCAGATGAAATATTACAAAACATGTTCGCAGTGATATCATAAACAGCAAACTTACTATACTATTTGTCAACTCACTGTGTGTGTAGTCAGTAGTGTGTTCCACTGTTTGTGGCTAACACTGTGCTGCTCCTGACTCCAACATTCGTTTACGTCTGATCAACATGAAAAATATATCACATGACTAAATCATGTGACATGCAATACAAGGACGATAACAGATTTGCTCTAAATAATTGTATGCAAATTATTTTATACACATTTACTTCCCTTGACATATTGTATTATTATTATTATTATTATTATTATTATTATTATTGTATTATTATTATTATATATGGCAATAATATTTCAAGTATCTCTCTCTCTCTCTCTCTCTCTCGATTCCCATTTCAAGTATCTGGGAACATTCATAACATCGGATGGAAGATGATATCCCCGTGTGTTGCCGGGGCTCAAGAGGAGCAAATAATAGTACCTACAAGGCATGTCGTAAGAGGCGACTGATGTAGGACGTAGGAAAGCTACCCTAGTAAATAAAAAGCTCGCCCGAGTGGTTGCCGGGGCCCAAATTTGGGGTGTAAAGAATAGAACCACTGTTACCTGCTACGCATGTCGTAAGAGGCGACTAAGGAGGTTTGGATGAAATCGGATGCATGTGTCCTAAACATGTAGAAGTCTGTGTTTAGGGCCTACCAAACCAATGTGCAACGTATACATGTTCTTGGCAAAGATCAAACATATCACAAGGAGTGATTACCATTTGTCGTAAAGAACGATCGCAAAGAAGAAGAAGAATAAAAAGCGCCGCAGAAATCGGATGTGTTGGCATACTTGTAGAATGTAGGCGCATAACTGGCACAATCGCTCTTAGGCTCATATCATAAACTGATTATCCAGGGAGAGAGAATTGTGGAGAAACAAGTACAATGGCGGACATAGCACTTGATTGATTTAATAACCTTTCATTGTCAGTCTCATCATTTATTTTCAATGTCCATGCTAACGGGCATACACGCGAACATACGCACATAGACACACATACGCGCGCGCATATATATACGAGTATATATATATATAGTTTGAATTACGTAATACATTTCGAATAAACATCAGATGTGATTCAATGCTCGTGATAGACAAACAGCAGCAGCACATTTGGAACATAATTGGACGATACACATGCATAGTAAGATATGTTTTAGAATATCTCATCACTGACAGAAGAAATATCGGCAAGATAAAACCAGACAGGTCGTATCGTATCAAGGATAAGAAAATCCACACAAATCAACCACATTTAAAGTATTACTAGATGCAGCCAATAGGAGACAGGCAAGAACGTAGTTCTACAGAAAAGTGGGGAAATTTAAGAGAGTTGTGGGACACCCTATGCACGAACGAATGAATAGGTCAGGAAGAGAGAAGCTAACACGGAGTAAACTTTGTGACTAACACACAAGCATAAATTGGAAACATATTGTTCTGTCGAGCTCAGTTGCAAAGCGAATACCTTTTGTTGTTTGTTGATTGCGTTCGTTCTTTTTTATCAGTCACATTAACCAGTCGTTGTGATCTGTGTACTTTACGCCAAGAACATGAGTACATTGCATCCCCGTTAAGTATACGGGAATGATGTCCAATGTTTTGATATATTGGGCGCATTCGACTGATGGTTGTGGGGCGCATTCGACTGATGGTTGTGGGCGCGCAGGCGTCATGTTATTATTGCAGTACTACTATTAATAATAATTTAAAAAATATTAATATAGTTGAGATGTTGAGACTTTCTCCAGAAAAAAACAAACAAAGTATTGAGTAGAATGATAACAAAATAAAATAAGATTACAAAAGTGGTAAGATCATGTTCATTGGAATGTGGCGAAAAAGCTGGAAAAATCTTTTATTCTTCTTCCTCTTCTTTGCGTTCGTTCTTTACGACCAATTTTAATCACTCTTTGTGATATGTTTGATCTTTGCCAAGAACGTGTATACGTTGTACATTGGTTTGGTAGGCCCCTAAACGCATAGACTTCTACATGTTTAGGACACATGCATCCGATTTCAGCCAAACCTCATTATTCGCCTCTTACGACATGCGTAGCAGGTAACAGTGGCTCTATTCTTTACACCCCAAATTTGGGCTCTGGTAACCACTCGGGCCTCATGTTTTCTCGAGATTAAAGTTAAAGTCGGCAGAATAAAATAGGGCGCCATGGATATATGACACGGGCGCCACTTTGGACAGAGCTGCCATGCTATACGTCATGTGGGACAGGCATATCAGAATTTTGATCAAAGTGTATGCATATTAGCCAACAGGACACAAATTTGTACGGTGTACGGGTAACTGCAAGATTTCCAAAACATATCTAAAAACTTACATTAAAGTACCACGCCTGAAGTTATAATGTAGCATGGTATCAGGTCTGACTGGCCATAGGAAGGATCCATGGAATTAATCAGTTCACAATGTTTCATACCGACTGTCATTGGCGTATGTACGCAACATTTACTTTCATTTATAGAAGTGGAAGGTATCATTTGTTCAATATGTCACCTTTCTTTTATAATATGTAATAGGGATACGCCTTTGCAAACATTCGCCAATATTTTGTGTATTACTGTAAGTTCTAAACTTTGATTATCATTTTGTTGTGCTTATGCAAAGTTATATAACAAAAAACGTTTTATGCATCAACCAATCTACCTATCAATTAGTTAAACATGAATTCGTAAGGTCGTGAGGTATATAAGACTGCATGCAAAAATTACTTGTATCCATCAGGTAGATTTCGTACAAATTAAACCTTAGTCTGATAACGAATTTTGGAACAAACTATAGTTAGTTTGTTCCTTTCGTCAAAGGCGTACATAGGGCAGATGTTTTAGATCTCCATGTGATGCGGTTCGTTGCTAGCAGTTGGAGATCTTGTATGGTTTTACATCCCAATAGTTTACTTTCTTGTTGGATTGTTCTTCGAAGAGTGGTCTTAGGTCTTCCACGTTTTATTTTCCCAACTGGTGACCACATAAGGACTTGTCGATTTAGTCTCTTTTCGTCTGATCTAAGAACATGACCTAAATATTTCCACCTTCGTTTCCTTATAATATTTGATATGGGTTGTTGGTGTGTTATATCTCTCACTGTGTTGTTAGAAACGAAGTCACTCCATTTTACTTTCAGTAATTTTCGGAGACATTTATTCTCAAAGCTGTCCAGTTTCTTATCAATTTTCTTTGTTGATTTCCAACTTTCACAACCGTAGGTCAGTACAGGAATCACACATGACCTAAATAATTTAACTTTTGTCCATATACTCAGGTCTTGAGATTGCCAGATATTTGTTAATTTAGTGAAGGCACTAGCTGCTATAGCAATATATATTTAGAGTTTATTTCTTTCATCGTGTCTCCGTTGTTTGACACTTTACTACCCAAATATGTAAAATGTTCAACTTTCTCCAGTGTTTGGCCATTTATTACGATGTTGTCTGTCGAGTTTGTGAGGTCCATAATTTTGGTCTTGGCAGAATTAATCTGGAGACCAACCTGTTTTGCAAGTGTACAAAAATTGCTCGTTAGTTATTACAGATATTACCGTGTTAAATTACGACATCACAGATATTACCGTGCTAAATTACGACATCACAGATATTACCGTGCTGAATTACGACATCACAGATATTACCGTGCTAAATTACGACATCACAGATATTACCGTGCTAAATTACGACATCACAGATATTACCGTGCTAAATTACGACATCACAGATATTACCGTGCTGAATTACGACATCACAGATATTACCGTGCTGAATTACGACATTACAGATATTACCGTGCTGAATTACGACATCACAGATATTACCGTGCTAAATTACGACATCACAGATATTACCGTGCTAAATTACGACATCACAGATATTACCGTGCTAAATTACGACATCACAGATATTACCGTGCTGAATTACGACATCAGAGATATTGAAAACAGAAACTTGCTACAATCTGAGGAAGAAATGACATTGTTATCAACCAAGGACATCGTCCCAGAATTCACGTTAAAGTTTGGATACATATACTTTTCTTCCGCGAACGCTCCATTTCGACCACTTATTAAAGCACTGTTTTTTGTTTGTATGAGATCTAAGCCTAAGAGCGAATTGTGCGTTGTGTCAAGTTATGTGCCTATGGTGACTAGGCCATCACATCTGACGCATTGTCAGTATTTTATTTACTAGGGTAGCTTGCCCTGGAGCGCTCTTTCTGACTATATGAGGTCGTTCCGGATTAGGAACATTCTCAGTCATTAGGGACACGTGTGCTTGTCACGCAAACGATCATTTTTTGGCTTTTTAATTGACCTTTAAATGATCTGAGTCATGGTGTTTGAACGTCATCTTACTCTGTGTAGGATGATCGGCGCCCGAAAAGTATCGCCCTTAGCCAATGCTTGGGTTTGTACCAGTCAAGCATTTGCATTATCTGCCATACTTTTCTTTTACTTTATCCACTGTTAGTTTGTTCCTGAGTAGGAGTATTCTTAGCCATTTCGGGGTGAGTGTCGCCACTTGACAATTTGCAATGTCTACTCTGCATTGTCCCTGTCCCCGGGAAACACTGGACTGGGGATGCGCACATATATTCTAGAGGTTCGTTTCAATCGGTGCTAGCAACGCAACTGAAATTTTGCGCTCGCCAACATCACCCACCTCAGTTCTTCCGGGGATGTTAGTTGTTAATGCAACAGTACCTTGCCCGGTTGTCACAGGGAATGCAGTTTCGTTAGGCACTAAAACGCAACTTTAGGATTTGCACTTGGCCAACCGTACCCAGTAAATGTATCTGCGCTAGGCCTTTGCTACGGAGTTTGCCGCAATCTTCCCATGTGTCGTCACGATACGTTACAGTGTTTTCAGAGACACTTATCGAGACTGTTGATTTGTTACGCATCGTTCTAATTGATTCTTGCACCACAGCTATATAGCAATTTTGGTGATGCCATTTGCTCCAAGGGAGTTGGCATTTGTTCACAGTCGACTCGTAGACTGTTATTTCTTACGTTTCAGCAACTCTTCTTCTTTTCTTCTTTGCGTTCGTTCTTTACGACCAATTTTAATCACTCTTTGTGATATGTTTGATCTTTGCCAAGAACGTGCATACGTTGCACATTGGTTTGGCAGGCCCCTAAACGCATATTCTATACGTTTAGGACACGTGCATCCGATTTCAGCCAAACCTCCTTAGTCGCCTCTTACGACATGCGTGGCAGGTAACAGTGGTTCTATTCTTTACACCCCAGATTTGGGCCCCGGTAACCACTCGGGCGGTTTCAGCAACTATTTTGGCAACTTTTCATCGGTCTTCGGCCAGGAGATGCGTGCATTTGTTCAGTGTTTTTGGACTTGCCTTACGTTTCCGTACTTGCACTACTACCACTACCTGTAGCTCTTCCTCGATCCCTACCCGCTTAGCCAGACAGGAACCGTTGTCTGTTTCCAGGGTAACCACGTGGAGGTGGGGTAGGATTTTGATTAGTGCCAGCTCACTAATCCTGGCGCGACGTTGTCCCTATGCGCCTTTGACCCCGAATACATATACAATCCGTTGGTTCCTATATTTTTTCGTCCACCCACTATGAATTTAAACGTAGTAATAGCGCCTAATATGGCACCTTTGACTGATTTTTGCTTGCAGGCTTGCTTTCCATATCATCAATGTCCACCGTCATTCAGGCGAGCTTTACTCCGACTTCTGAGGTACTTGTAACTTAGGGTCCCAAGTAAAGGATCAGGAAACCTGTAGTTCAACAGGTAGCACAATGAAATATTTTTGGGTCCAAGTTGGTCTAGAAACACGAAATTAGCACGGCACGGGACTACTAGAGAAGAATGTTATCCCAAGTTGGTCTAGTAGTACATCACGGGGCTACTAGAGAAGAATGTTATCCCAAGTTGGTCTAGTAGTACATCACGGGGCTACTAGAGAAGAATGTTATCCCAAGTTGGTCTAGTAGTACAGCACGGGGCTACTAGAGAAGCTTATTATCCCAAGTTGGTCTAGTAGTACATCACGGGGCTACTAGATCGACTTCGCTATCGGCGCCCCACTTGGCGCCCATTACATCAGCTCTTCTACTTCCAACGCTCCATATCGACCACTTGCTAAACTACTTTTTGTGATTTGTATATGATCTGAGCCTAAGAACGATTGTACGTGGTGTCAGCTATGCACCTACAAGTAGGCCAGCACATCCGATTTCTGCGACGCTAATTGTTTACTAAGGTGGCTCCTACCGTAGTCACTTCTACGACTTGCCTTGTAGGTCGCAGTGGTACTATTCTTTGCTCCCTTTGCGAGCCCCGACAACACTCGGACGACAGCAACTCTAGATACATCTCTGTCACGTGTGAGGTGTCAGACATCTGCCTCGAGTCATACCCAGCTCGTCTATGACATCCTACCCTCATCTTACCATTGGTCTTCCTCTCCTTCATCTGCCCGGTGTCATGACGCCCAGAATGATCTTTTCCAAATAATCATGTCGTTAACATTTTTTGTTTACAAAACTGTCTTTTAGGGCAGTGTAGGACAGGTGGGACGTGAATCTGGGGAATTTAATGGCTGCATGGTTAGTGCAGTCGCAGCGAAGCTGTTCAGGTTAAGATTTTTCATTTATGCCCATAACAACAACAGAAAAAATCGTGAATTGAACGCGGGTCACCCGCACATGGGAGCCTCGCCCTAATACATACGGTCATAGCCTCGCCCTAATACATCCGGTCAGACGCTCCTCGTCGTTTGATATGCCCCTAAATATTTCATTTTTCTAATTTTCACCGCAATTATATTAAAAGTTATTGCAAAGTTGACATAGTTCTTTTTTTATATCCATGGTATTTTGTGTACTCTTCTGTAGTACTTGCATTCAAACACATTAATCCATGGTATTTTGTGTACTCTTCTGTAGTACTTGCATTCAAACACATTAATCCATGGTATTTTGTGTACTCTTCTGTAGTACTTGCATTCAAACACATTAATCCATGGTATTTTGTGTACTCTTCTGTAGTACTTGCATTCAAACACATTAATCCATGGTATTTTGTGTACTCTTCTGTAGTACTTGCATTCAAACACATTAATCCATGGTATTTTGTGTAGCATATCCTGCAAGACTGTCCTCTTCTGTGTGAACTGAGAAGCAACATGTGGCCACACTCAGTCGACCTGAAAACTAAGCTTTGGGAAACCTGACAGACCTGAAGCTGACTGCACAGTTTGTGGTCCACAGTAAATTAAGCACGTGGCCAGAGATCGCTGAAGCTGTCTGAGCAGTTTGTGGTCCACAGTAAATTAAACACATGACCAGAGATCGCTGAAGCTGACTGCCCAGTTTGTGGTCCACAGTAAATTAAGCACAGGACCAGAGATCGCTGAAGCTGACTGCCCAGTTTGTGGTCCACAGTAAATTAAGCGCATGACCAGAGATCGCTGAAGCTGACTGCCCAGTTTGTGGTCCACAGTAAATTAAGCGCATGACCAGAGATCGCTGAAGCTGACTGCACAGTTTGTGGTCCACAGTAAATTAAACGCATGACCAGAGATCGCTGAATAAGAAGAAAAACACATTAATCCATGGTATTTTGTGTACTCTTCTGTAGTACTTGCATTCAAACACATTCATCGATTTATCAATAATCCATACATCACATGCATCTGTTTCTATGGGAGAAGTAAATGCAATTTAAAATATGTTGTGTAAAATATATGCAGAAGTTAAGCACATATGTGTATAAGCACAGAAGAAGCATATGTAATGCTCAGATGAAACGCAACGGATCAGATTACCTTGATGTATTGCTAACTCCTTCAAAAAAACCCAAAAGAAAGTAGGACCATGTCGTGTGGAATTATCTGACGTGGTGTACTCTATGGAACTGCGAAACGGTATCATGTTTACACCAGACTATAAAACGACAATAAAAGTACAACGAAGGACATAAGAGAAATGCGACGCCTCATAAAATCCAGGCGCTAGGAAAATATAGTATTGGCCTCGTTCCAAGCGAACTCGGAACGCCGAAGGCCAACTGCAGGTTACGTTATCGTTGGCTGCAGCGTCTAAAACTCGACCTGGTTGATTTTCTTGGCTGCTGTGTCTCGCTGTTAACGTTCGATAAATAGTGTCAGATACTTCTCTCTCCCTGCACTTCGAGCAAGTGGCAGGAATACTGAGGCTATGTTTGGGTTAACCAACAGACAGATCTGAAAAATGTAAGCTTATTGTGGGATTTGAAGATATCGAAATGAAATGATGTACATAGTATAGTGATTGTCTGATTTTCAAAGAAGTCCAAAGACAGTTTGATTCGTAAGATAGCGGTTAAATTGGAAATAAACGAGACCCAAATGAACGTATTTCTGTCTGTGTTTATCCACATACTGATAAAGAAATTTCGATCGAAACATCGACCCTGTGTGTATGTGTATATGTGTTCCCTTTCCAAAACTGCAAGTTAAATCTCAATGTTTTAAAGTGTTTATTTCGCGTTTAGTTCCCACACAGAAAACATGTGTGCAGGGTCGAAAGGCGCAAATATGACGACTTCTCGATAAAATAGCAGCATAAAGGCTCTGATCACAAAGAATGATATAGTAGTAGTTATTAATTAAAGAGCGAACACAAAAGATGACGTGCCGTTTTACTTGCAATCCTTGCAATTAATTTGTGTAAAATGATACTAGTGGGGTGAGGCGGATCAACGTAATTGGTAAGCGTTCGTCTATCGACTCGAACACGAGTTTCGTTGTTCATTCTAGGATCATCTTCATTGCACATCGGACCTGTCTATAATTGCTCCGATCTACTCCCAAGCATGTATCTCAGAGTGTTTAGGCTAACAACTCCAGTTCTGTGTTGATTGATGTATCTACTAGGTTTTCTCTCGTGGTTTTCCCGTCTTGCCGCAACTATCGGTATGCACAACTTGCGCAACCCAGATAGAGAATACCCTTTATCTTCGTCGTTGAAATCTTCAGAGCGTATGTTTTCTCTGAGAGCGTTGATGATATCGCTTCTGTCCAAAAAAGACCCATTCTCAATCGTAGCATTGTGGTGGAGCAGGGGTGTACATTAGGCACCCAGATGCTACTACTGTGTCTCTAGCGACCTCTACTGGAAGAATATGTTCCAACTACAAAGCAGAACTCTTAGCCCTTCTAAAGGCAGCACAGCACATGAATAAGCTGCAAGCACTTGCAGGAAAGATGATATTTCTTACAGACTCACTGTCAGCTATACAAGTCCTGGAGGCTAAATCCGCTGACAGCACAGTACAAAACCTAAAAGAGAACTTGCTCAGCTTTCAGAAAAGGCAAATTCACTTGCAGTGGATTCCATCTCACTGTGGCATTGCAGGCAATGAGAGTGCCGATGTCTTAGCTAAGGCGGGCAGTGCCATAGAGCAAATTTACAACTCCTGTCTTTTCAAGAGGTCAAAACCCTCACAGAGAAAATATGTAATAGACTGGAAGACAAACACTGGATATGATTATGGAAAAGACTCCCTCAAAGACCTAAGTAGAACAGACCAGGTCATTATATTTCGACTGCGCACCAGACACTGCAGACTCAACAAACACTTATATAGACTAGGAATAAGTCAAACAGCTCTCTGCCAGTGTCAGCAGGCGGAACAGACACTGGAGCATATCCTGCAAGACTGTCCTCTCCTGGGTGAGCTGAGAAGCAACATGTGGCCACACGCAATGAACCTGAAAACTGACCTGACAGACCTGAAGCTGAGGTCTCTCTCTCTCGCGCTTTTTTCGTTTTCGGCCATGTTTATCATTCTAATTGTGATATATGCACAGCCTTTGCTAAGAACGCAATTTTACGTCACAACGTTCAGTATCAATTGGAGCTCTGGTGCTTATCCTTCGGTGAGGTGTTCTTTCAATAAGCGTTTACTGGGTTCGCTCTCCGTTAGCCTTTTGCTGTCCCCAGCCAAACCCACAAGGCAGCAGGTTGCTATTTTCTTTCAGGGCAGCTACCCTTAGACGACCTGCTCAACCGAGATGTTGAGCGTCATCTGCCCAGCGAACCCGTCTTTTTATGGACAACTTGGTTTGTCTTCCGTCCAGTTTTTTGTACGGTTTGCTTCGCTAGCCTTTGATTGTCTCCAATCAAACTACAAGGCAGCAGTAGTTCCGTGCGAGCGGAAACGCGCACTGGTTTCAACCTCTGCTGGGCGTTCCAGTTTTCTGCACGTTTGGGTGGTCTGCTCACCCTCGTGGCTGCCACGTCGTGCACGTCTGTCCACCGGTGGACCCACCAGTGCATCGTCAGCATGCGTGCTCGCTCTGCCCTGGTGCTGCCTCACCATTTCCGTCTGTTCTCTCGTGCTCACATTTGCCTCTGCGCTGTCCAAAATTTGGGCTAACTAGGGCCCCACCCCTGAGATGGGGGCCCGAGTTTTGCTCTATGTGGGCCCACGTCTCTTCGCTGAATGCACATCCTATATGTTTATTTATTCGGCCCCTCCCCTCAGGGCTCGGTGTTTCGCTGCGTGAAATTCAACTCGGGGTCCTACCTTCGGACTCCGAGTTTCGCGCCTTGTGGGCCGACTCTTCTCGGGATGTACCCCTCATCCCTTGATGTTTATCCATCCGGCTTTTTCCATCGGCCGTGAGAGACGAGCATTAGTTGTCACTCTGGGATTCTGCTCGTCTGTGTTGCGAACGGATCCCATCCAGCATGGCTACCTCTGCATCTCTATCTACACCCTGTTTCCTAACGTGGGGCCCGTGCCCACAGGGCCAATTTCATCGTTAAGGGGTGGGGTGGGGCAATGGACTCGTTCAAAGTTTAACTAATGTTCATGATGTTGCACAACCGATATATTGACTTTTGGACGTCTGTTTACAAAAACGAATGTTGCTTCACAATCACTTTACTCAAGTTTAAAAATCTTCAATAAACGGAAAGTACTTATATCTAGGTACATTTCTAACTCCTTTTAACAAAGCTTTGAAAGCGGGAAAGCATGTGTTATTGTGCTATAATCGAGACATATTGTTTTTAAAAACTGTAATGTGCCGACATTTGCCAACCATGTCATGAAGGCCAAAATGGGCTTATACAGTGCAATCTTGAGTATGTAATAGTATTGGACAGAGCCACGCATATCATATTTCCGCCACAGAAAGCAGGTCTGAAGTTTGATTTGGCTTGGAATGTTAGGTACGATGGGAAAAGCAATCAAGATACATCAAGGAGGTTTGACTCAAATACAAGTTATGGGCCATTAGTTTAATTACCAGAGTAATTGATACTCACTTTGCAGCTGGATTATACAGGTGTCCTTAGAGTACCATTTTGTAGTTGTATAGTTAGCGAAGAAGCATTTATATATAGATTACAGTAGAATGTCATGAGATCTTGTTTTCCATGATTAGTGACAGATTGAGAAAGCGTGGTTGAGACACATTTTTAGACAATGACACGTCTGAGTGGTTACCGGGGCCCAAATTTAGGGTGTAAAGAATATAACCAATGCTAACTACCACGCATGTTGTAAGAGACGACTAAGGATGTTAGGCGTGGGGCTCGCTACCCTACACCGTAAAAAACACTAGATGGCTACAGAACGAAGAGCGAACCGAGTAAACGCTGGCTGAAACCGGACACATCGCCGAATGATAACCACCAGAGCTCCTAATGGTGCTGAAGATGTGACGTAAATCACACCAATGCTAAGGCTGCATGAGATTTTCACATGGATAAAATGTATGGGGAAATGTGGTACATGGTCCAGGAGAGAGATCCATGGCAGCTCTCTCTGATATTATAGCCAAGTAAGCCAATCTATCAGCTCGTTCATTACCAATAACGCCTGCGTGCCAGGGATAAAAATGGTGATTTCTCTGATCATTGTATGTACCAGTACCTTCACCAAGATGCGCCTCACCATTGCTGATTCGACTTTACGAATAATGCTCATGGAGTCACTGAGTATGAAAACACGAGAGTAGTTGTGAGGTGCCAACCATTTCACTGCCTCCGTAACCACCCGAACCTCCATTGTCAAACTGCTTGTGGTGTTGCGTAGGCCCCACTGGCATCTCTTATTATTTTTTCTCCTGAACGTGCTGAAAAAGCCCACGCACAGCGTTGTTGGTGAATGACTGAACCATCGATGTAAATAACCACATCTGTATCATTGATGATGTCATTCAAGAGGGCCTCCTCCTTTACATTAATCAGTGATGGATTATTTTGTTCACATTTTTTCTTAATAGATGTAATAACTATGAAAGCAGTCTGAAATTGAGGTGGTACAGCAATCCATTCCTCTCCTTGTTCAATATAAAAGGAGCGAAGGCATGGCTTTGTGAGAAAGCAGAAATAAAATATACAAATTCAACCGAATGTGCAAGAAAACTGTCATTACCGTTTCCATCTTCATATTTAGCTGAATGTGGATTTAGTGCCATAACTGATTTGCTGCTAAAAAGGAATCGGCTGGATGTAACACAACGAGGAGACTTGAGACTGGAGCTAACTAAATTGGAACCTAACATAAAATCTCTTTGCAGCATGCATCAAGCGCAATGATCTCACTAAATGTAAGTAATAAATAATTACTAATAATTAAAATAATATAGATAAATCTATAAAAATTATTTTGTACTTGAATTTCAGTTCTCCATTATATCTTTTGAAAAATTTAATTTGTTTCCTCAACAATTACATAGCGACTTCTTTCTAAAACCTATCATTTAAGTTTCTTCAGTGAACAATTCAACTTTGGAAATAAAAAAATTGGTATATTTTACGAGAAGTCACTCGTACGTAGGAAAGGGGGCACATACACATTTTTGAAAGGATTTGGTGGGGCATGGCACAAAAAAGGTTGGCAAATATAAGTGTTACAGAAGAGACCTCCGTATATCATGGACATATCAGATAGCAAATATAAATATATAAATATATGCAGAAAGAACTCAAAATCAAAGAAAACTAACTGATGCTATAAATAAGAAAATTAAAGTATGTCGGACATATAAAGAGAAACAAGGGCTGGAAAGTGTCAACATGGACGGAGGCGTCTCGGCAAAGAGGAGAAGAGTAAGACCACGGAGAAGAGGGATTCAGGGAGTAACTGATGGGTCGAGCATGACTACTGCAGAGACGGGACATCTGGCATATGAGAGAGAAATTCCGAAGGACTGTTGGGGTGGCAAAGTTCTGATCATGTTTCTTTTCTTTTAATAAATGATGATTTCCGGCATGGTGACTTTTCTTCGCAAAGGTCACTTGAGATTGCAAGGTCATATGTGCCAGGTCCCCGTGGCTATCTTATAATAGAGAGCAGGGCAAAGGCGCAATTCTAGGGACAACGGCGCGCCAGGATAAGTGAGCTGGCACTGATTAAGATCCTACCCCACGTGGTGATCCTGGAAACAGATAGAGGATACTATCTGACTAAGTGGGTAGGGATCGAGGGAGAACTACTCTGGTTTAAGTAGTGACCAAGAGCAGTTACACTATATTTGATCTACTCGCAATATAGAGAGAAGAATCCCCAAGTGACTGTCTCTACACATCTCTCACTGCCGATGGGAAAAGCGAAATAAATAAGCCTACAGGGATGAGAGGTGCATTCATAAAAGAGACGTGGGCTCACATGGGGCGAAACTTGGAGCCTTGAGGTGGGGGCCCGAGTTGAGCTTCGTGTCCTGACAGTCTTGAGGCATAGTGGATGTGAGCACGATGAGAGGCCAGTTAAATACGGTGAACAGGCACCGAGGTAGAGCAACACGCATACGGACGACACACAAGCAAGTCCACCGGTAGGGCAGACATGCACGGTATTGAAGGTGAAGTGGCGAAAGGCGTGGCAAACTCGGGGTGAGCGGACCACCCAAGTGTGCAGAAAGACTGGAAAGCCCAGCAGAGGTTTGAATCCAGTGCAGCCTCGAGGATGGGGTCTCCATCAGGAAAGCAATAATCGCGATTCTCATCGCAGAGAATCACTAATGCCTTGCAGTTAGATTGGGGACAATCAAAGGCTATCGGAGCAAACCACACACAAAACTGGACGGCAGGTAAACCAAGTAGTCCAAAAAGACTGGTAACCTGGGCAGATGACGCTCAACATCCCGGAAGGGAAGGTTGTCTAAGTGTAGCTACACTAAAAGAAAATAGCAACCTGCTGCCTTGTATGTCGGCTGGGGACAGTCAAAGACTGACGGAGAGCGAACTCATTAAACTGTGAAAAGGCTGACATGACGGCAGAGCACATACTGCAAGATTGCCAGTTGTTAGCAGGCATAAGAAACTAAACCTGGCCCCTATAACACAGAGCTTCGCGAGAAGCTGTACGGAGAGAAGGAGTTCCTAAAAACAACTGCAATTCATGAAAAATTTGGTTCATCGTTCTAAGCGGGATCGAGAGAGAGAGAACTCAGTACACGCTGGCTGAAACCGGACACATCGCCGAAGGATAAGCACTAGAGCTCCAAATGGTACTGAAGATGTGACGAAACACACGTTCTTGGCATAGGCTGTTTATATATCACAATAAGAATGATCAAAATGGCCGATAAAGATCGATCGAGAAGAAAAAATAATAGAGAGAATATATAGCAACCGAACTGTGGGACGACCAATCCTTCGCAACAAGAACGTCTGCAAGCATGAAGTGGCTAGACACGGATACATCAAACTGAGGATATAGTGCCAGATACATGTCTAGCCGGAAGCAAGGCTCTAAGATTTGGTAAACTCAGAATAAGTGTGCTTGCTGACATGAAGCGTGACAGAAGGAAGCAGAGGCTCACACAATATAAATAAACTATATGAGCATCTACATCGAATGTCTACCGAGGCTATAAGGATGTCATCATCGTCATTATCAAGTAATATAACTACTAATTTGATTTAACAACATAAGCCAAGTTTCAGTTTGGAACATCTTCCTTCACTCAGCATATGTGCTTCCATCTCATTCGTAATATCTCCCATAGCGTCCAGCAACTGACCGTAACAGTTCGATGTTGATTACTCATGCCTACTCATGTATGTACATGTTGTGCTGTTCGTTTCTAGCCATCGTTAATCTCAGCTCGTGTAAACCAGCAGTTAACTGGAGTGGTATAAATGAAAATCCTTCTCTTTGCGGCCACACTCTATGAGGGCGTTCGAAATGGCAGTTCTATCCCGATATGGTGGTAGAGCCAGCCAGCCTGTCTGCTCTCTCATTGCCAACGACATCCATGTACCCCGGAACGAAGATAAGTGTAATTCTGCAAATTGTAGGCGTTTTTATGTGATTCAGTCCATTGTTTGCGCACCGAACCAGCCTCCACATTTCAGATCATACTCAATGAATCACTCAGAATGCACGTACGAGCTAAGTTAAATTTAGCTACTAAGGCCCCCAATCAGTTGGGAACATTTGCAACTGTTAAATGGGATATTGGTAACCTCACGGTAAATCAATATTTTCTCATCAGAAATGTATCAAAAGTGATTTCATGTTTTGAGTTTCGCCATTATACTTTCCGACGTTAAGAAAAACATTTGATAAACGCGATCTCTCCATTATATAAAGGTTATGTTGTCATGCAGTCACAATGAAGCACGATGAAGCCAAAACTAGGCTGTGCATAATTAAAGTATTGTAGTTCTATTATTATAATATGTTCAAGAGTGTAATATAGTAGTCTTATGCTTAACGCTTTGACTTTCTACAAGAGATTCATTTAAATTCCGTACAAACATTCCGAAAGAATGAATTATAAGTCTCAAGGGGTGGAGAAAATAGCGATGAATGAGGAAAGTTAAATATAGTCAATAGGTATGTGATGCTTTATAGCTTTATAATTTATGATCCCATGTAGAGCCTCATTGAAAAATATAGTTAAAAGATGTGAGAAAAAAAAGATGGTGTAAAGGAGGGGGAGAGAGGGAGGAATAGAGGAAAGAGAGACTTCAACTACGGTTCCCAAATGAGCACGTGACTTGTGTGCGCATGCGCAAGGGACGACATTGCACGACCAAAGCTTGCTAAACTGTATCTGCCATTATAGAAATGGCTTGAACTAAAAAAAATAATACTGGAAACTAACATTGTTTTTTCGTACGAACATGTCTCCTTACCGGTGCTATGTAGATAATCTTAATATGACTAGTTTCATGAAGCAGATTCTGTGATATGTGCAATTTTTCCAGGGTAGGAAAAAGGCCACTAAATTTCCCAACCACCAAGGTAAGCTTTATAAAGTTTATTAAGAAGCATCAGCTGGCAGAGTGAGTGATCTTGAAACATAAATGCAATTCAATTAAACATTATTTTGTAACATCAGAGTCATGAGGTGAATCATGGCATTTGAAATTGTTATAACGAATATGTCCAGACATTTACATAAGCAAGTACTCGGGGTTATTGCAGAGAATGATATTGTCTTGCTTCCAATCGTGATTTGTATTATAGTCTGCACCGCCATCTTTGATTCTTTTCGCCGCTTCGCAAGTCGTTTGTGATTTCGGAGGTGATGCTGACCTCCAGTCAACTGTTTGTCACTGTTTAAGCATATAGTTCAGTTTATAAACATCTATTTCACCCCAACAATAGTTAAACATTTTACAATTATAACGGAACATTTTCTGCAAATTTGACAACAAAAACATTGCAGTCACTCTGTGACACTCTGTCAGAAGTAGTAGTCAGACAAGACTTAAATTAATGATCGAGTTTATTTGTTGTTATGGCTGTATTGGCTGGAGTCCGTTTCTTTTTAGATGTCTTAAATTTGGTTTGCTAAAGTTACTTATTTTGCAGGGAACGAGTGATTTGAAACTTCAAAACTAGCTGAGTGTTGAGTTGAAATATTTTAGACTTTAACATTACTCAATTTGTGCACAATAAAATACAATTTTACTGCCTTGTAGTTCGATTGGGGACAATCAAAACCTAGCGGAGCAAACCGTACACATAACTGGACGGTAGGCAAGCCAAGTAGTCCAAAAAAAGAATTGTAACCAGGGCAGATGACGCTCAATAACCTGGGAGGGAAGGTTGTCTAAGGGTAGCTACCTAAAAGAAAATAGCAGCCTGCTGCCTTGCAGGTCAGCTAGGGACAGCCCAAGGCTAACGGAGAGTGAACCCAGTAAACGCTGACTAAAACCGGACACATCGCTGAAGGATAAGCACCAGAGCTCCAAATGGCGCTAAAGATGTGACGAAGCACACCCATGCTAAGGCTGTATGAATCAGATTTCCACATGAATAAGAGAATTTGGAAATGAGAATAAGGAAATCTGGTACATCAGTCTAAGCGGTGATCGTAGCTGTGAGACATATACCATTTAAAATAGTCAGCAATAAGAGACACAAAGAGACACAAAGCCTAAAGGTATGAGAATGAGTATTAATTATGAATCTAGACCAAGATCAAGAAGTTAGTCAAACAAGTACTTTAAGAATAAAAAGTTGGGGATTATGACACCATAGTTACGATGACAGTGTCACTGTGTACACATATGTTTTATTGTATGGACAAATTAAGTTAGGGCAATCAAATATTTGGAACATGAACACCTATCATAATAAATGTAATATATGTGGATTCAGGGTTGATTTTATAGAGTAATTTCAAGATTATCAATCCGTGTGCTGCCAGGGCTGCAAGGAGCAAAGAATAGTACGACTGCAACCTGCAATGCATGTCGTAAGAACTGACTCATGTAGGCCCTAGGGATGCTAGCCTAGTAAATAAAAAACAGCGCAGAAATCAGATGTGCTGGCCTACTTGTAGGCGCGTAACAGGCACAGTGTACAATTTCTCTTAGGCCCAGATCACATACAAATCACACAGAGTGGTTGATATGGAGCGTTCGAAGAAGATTATCAATCATTGAATGGGTACAGAATAAATGGTTACCAGCCAAGAGACACAGTTGAATCATGACTTTCGTTATTTTCTTTCCAATCCAGCTGATATCCAAAGATCTTTCACCTTGCCTTGCAGTATAATCAAGTTTTGTTATTTGGTAAGTCCAATCGTCATTTGCTCACATAATATAGTTACAATGTAAGTCAGCATTGACATAATAAAGTCACAGGAGTATTGAAATGAATAAATTCCAGATCTGTACCAACTGTTTTGCTAGTCTTGCTAAATTCAAGTGTTCAAACACTGAAATGGCAGATTATAAATGTGAATATATAGATGGATCAAATACTGTAATTTTGTTTAGAAATATACAATATGGCAATATAAATATTATAAAAGTTAGTTAGAAAGTATATATGTGTGTGTGTGAATTGCATACACCCTATTAAAAAAAGCATCACATAAATCAGATATGCTGGTCTACTCTTATGCTCAGATCACATACAAATCACACAAGTGTGGTTAACAAGTGGTCGATATGGAGCTTACGAAGAATTATTATTGCATACACAAACCAATGCTCCATTATATCTATGTGGTACCACAGGCGTTGCCCAGACATGGTAGTAGATTAGACGCTAACATTCCACACATACATTTCTCAGATTTCCACTTTGAGGTGATTTTGACAAATTCAATAGCTCAACCCAAAGAGTTGATGAGATTAGTGTCTCGTGTACAAGTTATGCACATTACAAAACAGTCATGTAACAGTATCTAAATAAGAGTAAACTTACACCAATGCCAGGGACAAATTTGAGATCAAAATAAGTGCAGTTTAATACCTACTAGTCTTGTCATGGAACAGCACAAAGCATATGGTCAAGTCAATTGTGCTAGACCTCATACCCAAATGGTTCAAATCACAAGGAGTTAGTAGCTAATGAGGACATTTATTACAACTATATATGAAATCTGGTTGAAAAATTTCAGCGAAACATTTAATATATCTCTCTGTCGCGATCACCACTTAGACTGATGTACCAGATTTACACATGGATTCTGCTGTTGTTAGTAGGGACTCTGTCCCTCCGTCAACTTCTCATTTATTTCGATATTTCGAAATTATATATCCGGCCAGGTTTAGTTTCTCAGGCCTGCTAGCAGTGGGCATTCTTGCAGTAAGTGCTCTGCCGTCATGTCCACCTGCTCGCAGTGGCACAGGCTAGTTGTGCCAATTTTAAATTTGTTATACAAGTGATATCAGAGTCTGTTATGGCTGGTACGGGGGCGGAGTATGATAACTTGTTTGCTACGGGACAGACCATCTTTGGCGGTGTGTTGAGGGTGATCTTGCGACCACTTCTGTGTCGCCATCTGATTGTTTTAGCTGTTGATTCGTAATCAGTCTGGGGCAGTCGCCCTCTTGCCTTTGCTAGCCTGTCTGCCTCTTCGTTCCCCTATGTTGCAGTATGATGGGATCCACTGTATGACTGCGTTTGAATGAGTTTGTTAGTACTCTGAGGATCCCGTTTAGCTGTGTGCGGTTGAGCTTTTAGTGCTTTGAAGGCCGACTGAACGTCCGTGATTATCACTACTTTGTTGTGTGCAGCGCTGCTTCTCTCTAGGGTAATTTCTGCTGCTACTCTTAGTGCCTCCGTCTCAGCACGGTAGTTGTTGAAGTACTTTCCTATGGCTATCGTCTTCCATTTTTGTGGGAGTTTAAGCACCATACCTCCTCCTCCATCGCTAATCGTGTTCTTTGCAGATCCGTCGGTGTCCACACTCTCTCATGGTACTCTGTTACTATGAATTCTTCTGTAATCGCCCTCCTTTTTGCCTGCGGCCCCTTTTTTTGTATACCAGGTATTGATTCTCTTAGCTCTGGCATCTTGGTCTCCTGTCATGGGTGGCTGAGCAACAGGTTACCCATATGATCATCATATCAGACTAGATGAATATGCTTCAAATGATTGAATCTGGAAGTATGCGTGTGGAATGGGTGGACATCATTCAGAGATCACATCTCAAGAAAATGACTTGCCTTTACAGCCTGGACATGCTGGAGTGCGGGTAACGAGCGCGCTGACTCTCTTGCAAACAATGCCCCGACGCAAGTGGGCAGAAGTATGTACAGAGCCAATATCATCAATGCGGTACACTCTCAATTGTATGACATGGGCGGGTCTCAGACACTGGAGTGAGTTCGAGAATTAGGAGTTAAGTTTGAACATGCCAGACAGTGTCGTCTTCGTGGTAGAGAGAGAAGATATAGTAATCAACTTCTCATGGGTACTGTGAGAAAATGGACTTTGGGATGGCAGCTGCAACGGAGGACAGAGCACGAATGGGGAATGCTCAATGTGCCATGACGTCGATCACATAACGTAACATCTATTGGTATTGATACAAAAATATTGGGACATAAGTATGGAGAAAAACAAAATATATTTAGTATATGTGTTTTTCATGTTATTTCTTCTTCGAACACTCCACAATGACCCCTTGTTAACCACTTTGTGTGATTTGTATGTAATCTGAGCTTAAGAGCGCTTGTACTATGTGCCAGCTATGCGCCTACAAGTAGGCTAGCACATCTGATTTCTGCAATGCTTTTTATTTACTAGGATAGCTTCCTAGGTCCTACATCAGTCGCTTTACGACATGCCTTGTAGGTCGCAGTGGTGCTATTCGCTGCTTCCTTCGGCCCGACACCACACTGGCGCCACGTTTCTTATACCACACAATAAGATAATTAGCACAATGGGTCGCCGATAGCAAAGTTAATAACACCACTGTGCTAGTGACCACATGCTGTTGAAATTCCAGGTTCGAGGCCAGCTTAGTCTATAAAAATTTGATGCTAATACAGTATGCTGTTGTACTACAGACTGCGATCCTTTACCTAGGAATCTTAATTACAAGCGCCTCTGAAGTCGGAGTAAGTCTAGTCTGAATGGTGAGATACCGTTAAGGAAAGCAAGCCTTCATGAAAAAATCAGTGGCGCCATGATTATACCTGAATTCATAGTGGTAAACGATTATTAAAAAAAGCCTACCATAATGCATGTTGTCTCTGTATGCTGATATGTGTAGCTGGAATAGAGTAGAATTACGCCTGCTAACAGACATGACTCTACCTACGTTAATATATTACATCTACAGGTTGTCATTTCCATTGCCAAATTATTTCCCACACTGCCTTGCATATCTAACACTGGTAAGCAATTTGACTTGTTACAGGCATCATTCAATCATTCATGCTTTTTGTTGCCATTCAATTACCAAAAATATGTTGTTTATATTTTTGTTTTGTGTAAATATATTTGGTCATTTTTTTGGGCATAATTTCATATATTCACTATGTGAAATATTAACTTTTAGTGTGCTATTTAGTTTTTCTCAAATAATGTTGCAGTAAATATGTGAAATATTTCTTAATTTAGGGTGAGTTAACTCCTTGTGGACCAAACTTCCCCACACTAAAGGACGTTTTTTTTTTCTTAAAAGAAATTTGCCCTGGTCCACTAAGAGCTTTTTTTTTCTTTCGTCCGCTACATGAACTACGTGAACTCCTAGAAGCCATAAAGAGACTGAAAAAGACACCAAGGATCAAATTAAGTCTTCTTTGTGCAACTGCATGTCAGCTCTCCATAGAATGCCTAGATCAGCTGTCTGCCAGCAATGAAGTATTACTGCAACAGATTCCAAGCACTGTGGTATCATGAGAATGAGACAGCTGATAGACTTACAAAAGCAGATTCTTTCTCTCTCCCCAACACCCACAATTTCAACTAAAGCACTTATCAAAGGGAAATGCAAATGTGCATACAGCCATAGAACAGACAGTACTTAACCAAGATACCTCATCTTAACGTTAGATATAACCCAATCAATCACTATATTTAGGCTCTGCACAGGACACTGTCGATTACAAGCCCATCTCCACAAAATCAAAGCTGCTTTTCCTTTTAATTTGGGAGAAGGCACGCCTGAATGGCAGGGGACAAGTGATAAAAATGGAAAGCATGTCTTCATGAAAAAATCAGTCAGAAGCGCCATACCAGGCGCTCTCTACACCTGAATCATAGTGGTCAAATGCAAGAAGAAGCAAGCTGATCAAAATGACCAATGCATGTGCCAAAATGACCACAAGACTCCTGTCCCCTCTTCAATGTCTTGAGATCTCAAACCTGACCTGGCGAAACTAATTTGGAGGAGAAATTGTGGTGTGCACACATGGGTGGTCCACTGCTGACAACAATACTCATGGAGACAACTCATCTCGCTCTTTAGATCTGAGCATAGTAAACTGGTCATATAAATTTGAAAATCGCAGTGGACAAAGAACATTTTATTGACAGTGTTATGGACAGGTTGGAACTTGCTAGAGAAGAATTCAAATTTTATTTCACAAACTTAAAAAAGGATGAGGCATATACTAATTTTTATAAACTCTTATCAACCCATCCCCCATTTTAACTACACATACAACCTTCCTCTGAACAAATTCCTGCGGATGTCGATGTACATTGATCGACATGTTTGTTAAATATTATATAGGGTAGATTTGAAAACACCTTTAAAGATTTTGAACCAGTACTATGTTATTTATGAAAACAATATGCACTTTTTGTTAATGGCACAACATAATCTGACTTATAGCTTGACATCTAGAACTTGATTGATATTAAGTTGGTCATTATTTGATACACTAAGTACAAACATGTTGATACATATTTTGAAACAATTTTACACTTGCAGATCTCCTTGGGTCCATGTCACAATTGTCAAGTTGTAATCATGTGAGTGTTGTTAGGAAAAAACATTTTGTTGAAAACAGTAAACATAGTTATTGTTTATCACTTTAAAAAAAAAATGTGTGTACACTGAAGAAGACTTATTGGTCAATATATTCATTCATGTCTGCTGTAGCTTTTGCTGTTGAAAACTATGCTCTTTCATAGCTAGTGTCAAGTTTGCTCAACGTTGTGTATATCAAGGCTATTTAAATTATATTTTCCAGTCAAGACCAACCTACCGTGAAACAATTTGATCAACAGAACAAAAATTGTCTACATTTTTATGTGCATTTGAAGTTTTATTTGCGTGACATCCCCTTTTTATTCCTTATAAATTTGTTGACTTTCTATTGCCTATTCTTCTTTAAAAGCTCCATAACGACCACTTATTAACCACTGTGTGATTTGCATGTGATCTGAGCCTAAGAGCAATTGTACGTTGTGCCAGTTATGCACCTACAAGTAAGCCAGCACATCTGATTTCTGCGATGCATTTTATATACTAGGGTAGCTTCCCTAGATCCTACATCAGTCACCTCTTACGCTATGCCTTGTAGGTTGTAGTAGTACTATTCTTTGCTTCCCTTGCTTGCGCCGGTATCACACAGGCGAATGTGCTATTCAAATCTTGCCATACCTCTTCAACACCTCTGACCAAGCTCTTAGTAGCCCTTGTGAGTTGTCGGCTGACAGAAAAAACATGTCTTCATAATACACCCTATATAACTGTTTCCAAATGATGACACAAATTAGTGATAGAAGAAACTCAATAATATAACAAGCCAGTGCTAAAAAAAAAGATCAAAATGATAATGAAAATATTATTTAAAAAAAATCAGTTTAACTCGGTGAGGACGTTATACATGAGTGCTAGAGCCAGTCTGTGACATCAACACTTCATCTACAGTTATTCTCATTGATTAGAACACATAAGAGAACCAAAATGGATATCTTAACTGTTCTAGTAGTATTACTGGAAATTGTTGTCATGTTTGCTTGACACAAATCTCATCTAACAGTTGCAGAGGCAGAAATCATTTCAGTTGAGTACACTATCTATCCTGGTTAGTGAACACCTCTGCATTATCCCCACAGGCTGGACAGGAAAAGGAAAAATGACTTCACTTAACAAGAATAATACTAGAATAATTTGAAAAGTAGATTTATGTCACCACTAATTTCTCAATATTGATAGTGCAGCCTGTTATAGATGTTTTCCTCCCCCATCAGTAAGTGTATTTATTGTTGCAGTTACCATTCCACTTGAAGGGCTAGCACACAAAGCATTATTGTGAAAAGTGCCTCCTTCAGGTATGTGATGGCATCATGATGTACAAGTAGTCATTGTAATTGATGTTTCTCTCTGTGTGTGTGTACACACTTTCAGTAATGTTGATTTATGTTAACCCAACAACACTTATTACACATTCTGTTTTGATATGCCAGTCATTGCAATTATCTTTTCAATGAAGAAACATACAAACTTAATGAAAAGTGGGAACCTGATAAGTAGAAGTGGAAAAGGCTAAGAGATTTGCAAAGTGCGCAGATGTATAAATAAGTTATGTTATTTGATCGACATCATGTCACATTTGGCATTTCCATGCGTGCTCAGTCCTCTGCTGTAGCAGCCATCCCCTTGCTCACTGCATCCATGAGAAGTTGATTAAGATATCTTTTCTCTCCACCTTGAAAGACGACTGCTTGGCATGTCCAAACTTAACCCCTAATTCTCACAATCAGTCTAGTGTCTGAGACTCGCCTATTTCACATAAATGAGCACAGACTGCATTGATGACATCCTCTCTGTCCATACTTCTGTCAGCGTGAGTCAATAAATAAGTGGAGAATGTTGTTGGGAACTAGCTGTATATGATCATAGGATCTTCACTTCTAGTTCTCTAGCTAGGGAAAGAATAGTAAGTCTTGCTAAAGATATCATCTAAGAAAGGTAGAATGTCTACAATCCTTCCATCCATTTCTTCTTTGTGTTCGTTCTTTAGGTTACACCAATTTTAATCACTCTTTGTGAAATATTTGATCTCTGCCAAGAACGTGTATACGTTGCACATTGGTTTGTAGGCCCCTAAACCCAAGACTTCTACACGTTAGGACACATGCATCTGATTTCAGCCAAACCTCCTTAGTCGGCTCTTACGACATGCGTGGCAGGTAACAGTGGCTCTATTCTTTACACCTCAAATTTGGGCCCCGGTAACCACTCGGACATATTGTTGGATCTGATGCTCCCTGTTTCTACCAAATATAGATCTAGCATTCAATAATCCAGACTACTGGGGTTAGACTCAAGACTATGGATGATGTAACTATACAGAAACATAGCCCTCAAATAGATACTGGGCTCATCAGCTCATGGGCATGTTCAGGAGCACCAATGCTTTCTCAGGGAGTACACACCAGCTTACATTGAAATTGGAGTAAGACTTTTCGGAATGGCGAGAGGATACTGGCGATAAAGAAAGCATACCTTCATGCAAAAATCAGTAAAGAGGTGCAATATTAGGCAACATGACCGCCTGAGTGGTTACCGGGCCCAAATTTGGGGTGTAAAGAATAGAACCACTGTTACTTGCCACGCATGTCGTAAGAGGCGACTAAGGAGGTTTGGCTGAAATCGGATGCATGTGTCCTAAACGTGCAAGTCTTATGCGTTAGGGACCTACAAACCAATGTGCAACGTATACACGTTCTTGGCAAAGATCAAACATATCACAAAGAGTGATTAAAATTGGTCGAAGAACAACGCAAAGAAGAAGAGGAGGCAACATGATTATGCCTGAATTCATAGCGAGCAAATGAAAAAATCCTCAAAAAGTAAAGAGAAGGCTAATAGTCATCTGATGTGTTGCTCTGTGGTATTAGGACAGTTAAAGAACATAGTTAGAAATGTTTTGTAACCACTGAAGAAGGAACATGTATGCATCATGCAATTAATGACTGCTCAGATATCTTACATGGGACTGCCACTATAGATCATCACTGGATTGATGGAGACAGCTCATCAGAAATGTGTTTAGATTTCTGGGCATGGAAAAGGATGCAGAAGTTAGACAAGAGGGCAACATTCTCATTATTATTCCACATCATTATTGGGTGTTCTCATATGTAGGATTAAAAATATATGCTATGGTTTTAAGTATCCTAAAGGTGTCACAAAAACATCTCCAACCTCTCCTAAACTCATTTTGAAATCCTGTCTAAGATGTACACAAGCAGTTTGCTAGTGTTCTAACCCTGTACTTCACACAAGAACAATGGGGAGTATCTCAGTTAGTGATCTATCCTTATGATTCACAGAAAAGAAAATGGGAGTCTCAACGAGGATGCTACAGCACCAGCACCATCAGAAAAATGATACATGTATCAACTCAATAGAGAGCAAGTGATAAGCTCTAGATTGTTCACAGACATCATCAAAGACAAACAAACTAAAGGAACCCTTTTTTTATACCACATGATGATATATAGGATAATATGGCGTTAGGCCAGTTTTTTTCATTGCGTTGGCACACAATGGATGATGGCGTCAACATCATGCTGGCCGCATTTACTTGTCAGTGCCTGGCATCCAGTTGAGGAAAATTTCACACCCACTAGAATTGAGCCAGGACCACTATCCACAAACAACTACACTGCTGTGTCTCTCTAAGCAACGGTAGATAACATTATTTATTCACAAATTTTAGAATAATTAACATTGGATAAAGCTTACATGACTATCACCAGGATGTGTTCTGTGAAGCTAGCTAAAACCTTAGGTTATTTTGTTTAAGTTTGATTGATAGGAACATCATCACTGTGTTTTGGTGAATAGCCATGTGTGCTCTGATCTCTTTCTTACATAAGAATACCTCAGCTGCAATGCACAAACTTTGTAGCACAGGCAAGGTTCCCTGGTGTAATTTAGTAATTAGCATCTGAAAGTGTATGCAGAAAAAAATTTACATGTTTGATTTGAATTTGTTTGTTGACTATTTCATATTCTTTTTGTACCCAGGTCCTAGTCCAGACTTGTGAACTGCTCGCAACGATCTCTCTGAGCATTTACTTGTCCTTTTTGTCCATTTTAAAATGCAGCAGCAAGGTAAGACTTACTTGTGGGAGTACAAGCTTATGAGACTTGACAGTTGACTAAACTTGCTTTCCTGGGACATAATATTAAGACATTTGATAGAGTTAAATTGTAGACACATTTCAATTTTGTACTTTGTTTTCAACAAATAAACAAGGAACAGGTATTAAGAGCTTCCGAAAAAACAAATAGACAAACATGGTACTAGAACCACTTACCCTAGTCATTACGACACCAATCGCCTAGCCTAGCAATACGAGCGCTCTTACGGACACAATCAATGAGCCATTCTAAAAAAATGACTCACGGGGAGTGTCTTTCTCAAACACTCGTTACAGCTTTACTTTGTTTTCACACAGCTGACTCCTGTGTTATGTTACTGTGGTTGATTGTTGAGGCATAAATCTGTTTTTGTTTCTTTTGTTTTTAGTAATGAAACGCAACATGTCATCAGATTTTGGATGGGGCAGTGGAACAGAAGGAAGTTTAGTCCAGAAAAGTACTGCTCCAGGCAGTGGATCATGGGCCTCCACTGCTAGTGAGTTTAACATATTAAAATTTGTGATTTAAGATTTGTTGATTGTGATAAGTTGCTCAAATCTCAGGAAAATGTTTCCATCAACATTGTCTCCTAAAGTGAATTGATTGAGTTGGTATTTTTGAAGTGCCAGGTTATCTTTTCTTCTTGTGCAATCAAGATAGTTGTCATGCTAGTGTCAAACTTGTCATGAGTAAGTTATCAGTCTTCACTAGTTCCACATGTAGCCTCATAAAAGCTCTTTTGCTTCTTCCTGGTTTTATCGACAAATCATAAATCCTTGCATTTGTGTGTGTGCCGTTCTTTTGCATTTAGATATATATCATGCCACATGATATGTTGTGAGGGTAGTCTTATACAGATGGCAGTCTCATAAAGGTGCAGCTTCTCTGCCTCTCCTAGTTTAAACATGATAAAAGCAACATCATGATGATAGGTGTGACCATGACATATCTATATCCTTGTATTTGCATGTGTGCCCCGATATATCCCATTCTCTGTGCCGTAGATGGCACACTTCAAAAGATCAGCATGTGTTTTCTGTCTTGGTTGTCTCCCATCTTTTCAATTTCCTGGCAGTAGATTTGGTTTGTTGCCTGAGGTTTCCATCCTCTTCCTTGGCCATGGTATTACACACCTTCTGCATCTTGTACAGGAGGTTCAAGATAAAAGTAGCCTATCAATGGAGCTAATCTGGCATATATTTATGAAAATGAGAAGGTTTAGTTATGACGTAGTATAGGTCACGGTTGTGTGACGGTATGTAATTGTGGTGCGGGAAGGGCGATGAATAAATGTTATGTAGGTCGAGCTAGTCAGAACCAGTTTAAATAGTAAATAGACACAACGGCAATAGGTAACTGGCAACTTTTGATTTGTCAATGGGGCTACTTTTATCTTGAACACACTGTAGAACATCAATATTTCTTCACCTTGCTCGTTCCATAGATGTCCTATTGCTACTCTAAGTTTAGCACAAACTGCACATTGTTGTCTGCCCTATCCTCTGCCAGGTTATCTTTGATTTGCCTATCTTTTGCTGTCCCTCAAGTTGACTACTTAACAGTGATAGTTATATGATCATTTATGAGCATGTGTCCAATCCAGCATCTGCCACATATACAAAATCCTGAACTTCCTCTGTTTTCATTTTGTAACATAATTGGATTTTGTGATTTGTGGTTATTTTTCATTATTTTTGTTTTTGCAATATTAACTTTACACTCAATTGTTTAAGCTGTTCTGGAAATTATGTATTTTCATTTGCACATGTTCATATCCACTGACCAAAAGACTAATATTGTCTGCATAATCGTTTCCAGTACTGAAGTAAGTGTCCATCTACTGATTCTACTATCCTTTATGGTTTTTGTCATCAGCTTCAGTTTCAGTTTGGAATATCTTCATTGCACTCGGACATGTCCATAGGTGCTCCGATCTCCTTCGCAATATCTCCAACAGTGTCCAGCGACTGACCGTACCAGTTCTATTTTGATTGATGAGCCGACTCGTATACCTCTTGTACCGTTCTTTTCTTGCCACACCAATCTTCAAACCCAGTTCTCGCAATCTAGTAGTTGACGTGGATTGGTTTAGATGAAGGTCTTCTCTGCGGCCACGCCCTATGAGGGCGTTCACGATGTCAGCTCTGTCCATTGGCTGGCCCTCTGATATAGCGGCAGAGCCAGCCAGTCTGTCTGCTCTCTCATTGCCAACGACACCCATGTACATTGTATATACATTGTGTAAATATGGAGGTACTAAGAGACTGTTAATAGTTTTCATGATATATTTCATACTTTTTATTTTCCTTCTTTGTGACTATAATTATTTGCAATTTGTAGAAAAATATATTTTTAGCATCACCAAAATTAGGTCACCGATATCACATATTACATGACACTGATACTAAAACCACATATCTTGATAGTACATTCAATTAGCTTGCCAACCATATATAACATGTACAGACATGAAGTTGTTTGGACAATATAGAAGGCAGTAATCAAGAAATTTGTAACTTCTAAATATTTCCACATTTTGAAGACACCAATTAATAAATAAGAGAAAATGATGCAGAACTGGTATAGTAAGCAGCCCATAAAGAACTAACACTTATAGTCTTGATCAGGACTGTAATCTGAGTCATTAGATGCCATTTTATAAGCAAATGCATGGTTTTTGACAAGAGCAAGGAAAACATATCTGCAGAAATTATCCAAAAAAGGGCGCGATTGGAAATGTCAGTGTAATAAAGGCAGACATCTTAAAAATAAATATTTTGAAAAAATTATAAGTTTTGCACCATGTAACATATATTATATGCATTTAAATGCATAAATAATACAACAAATACGGCTAGTTCCGGAGTCATGTAGTATCTCCTTTATAAATGAGATTTTTTAGTACCAAAACGTTACAGGGTTAAGATATCAATTTAAAATTTGGCACATACATAGTTCTATCATAATTGTAGGTAAAAGACTAAAGAATACCCCATCCATTTGAAGAAAAAAACCCTGAATATTTTTAGTAACTAGGTCTTATTTTTCAGAGTGAATTGAGTATGTCTTATTATTATTCCCATGTGTCAACTATATGTCACAGAACGATTTAAAACAGTTAGTTGCCCAACACTTTGGTTTATTTAAGAATTGCAGTTGAAAAGAGTGGCTAATATGATCTAGTTTAGATAATTTTAATGACTTCAACATGGCCACCATTTCCATGTCAATCAGACAAGTAATAAATGTAAAAGATCATTAAATCATCATTTCAGATGTTAACAAAAACCCCATACTGTTCCATTCATTGCTTTGTTCAACTATTTGGCATAGTGTAAAATGTCAACTATTTCTAACACTGCATTTCCTTCTGATTGAGCAGTTATTTCCCCTTCCACTTAGCTATAGCTTATAGTGGCTCCTGTTATTGAACGTGTGTGTTACTTTATTGGAAGCTCACTCCAGTGCTAAATATTGCTGCACACCATTCTGCTGGGAAAGAATTACCTTTAGTCTGCGACTGCTTGTGGTCCCAATATAAAATTCCATATATGATGGCAGTGTCCACAGTCAGCACCAACAATAGGCACACCTGGTTGGATTTGTCTTTCTTGACTTTATTTGTAAACTGTTTTAGTCCTATTTGTAATTTTTAGATTAGGATAATTGATCGTCTTTATCTGTGATTAGTCATTTGTGTATGTTTAAATAGACAAGAAATCAATTTTGTAGCATAACTTATTTAGTACTTCTCTTGTCATACAGATTTAGAGAGCACAAATTCACCTTCCTCTTCCTGGCATACCATTGGCAAATCAGACAATGCATCAGATACAGGTGATGATGTTTCGTCTGTCAAATCTGGATCAACAATCACCAGTGTGACTAACAATAATACACCTCAGTCACAAGACTCAACTATCACACACAACACTGGATCGCTTCAGACCAGTTCTTCTAGTCCATGGAGTACATCAAATTCCACCTTGTCCACTATGGATTCAAACCCATGGGGCAACAGCAGTTCTTCAGTAGCCTCAAGTATTGGCTCAATGGGGTGGACATCAAACCCAAGTCTTTCGCTTTCAAGCACCAACAATCAAGGGCATAATAACATACAAGGGTCTAATATTATTGGCAGTAACTCTGCTTTCACCTCCACCATCTCCTCCAGTTCATCCACTGTTTGGCCTACAAGCATGTCAGGAAATAGTTTAGCAAATACCACAACCTTGCCACCAAACATGAGCAGATTGCAAGTTAATCCTCTGTCTTCTCAGTGGCAAACTGGCTCAATACTTGGAAATATTGGAGACTTTTCAAAACCCTCCGAATCAGCATGGAATCATCCAACTTCATCTCTCATTGATAATAGTAAAGATCTGGGTGGGGCCAGTTCTGATCCAAGGATGTGGGCACTTCCCTCTGACAAAGCAAGCGAAAGTCAGTGGGATACACCTAAAAGTCAGTGGGGGACTAATACTTTAACTGCTGGTGGGGACCAGGGTGCAAGTAGTACAGAGCTTTCATTTGCTCAAGCCACACTCAAAGGACTTAAAGTGCCACCTGCAGCAAATACCCCACAGGTTGTGATCAATTCTCGGCAGGAAGAAATCTTACGGGCCATTGAAAGTCATGAAGGGTGGGGATCGCGCCCTATACGTCAAGACACCAGTTGGGACGTGGAAAGCTCACCCAAATCTCACCGCAAATTTTCCACCGATGGCGCAGCTCCAGCTTCTAATGTCTGGAATAATAGCAATGGAACAGCTATTTGGGAATCTGTTCGGGCAAATCAGGGTAATAGTTCTACAGAAGGAGCTCTTGGCAATAATTCTTATAATGTGGATAAGGATAAGCCAACTTGGGAAATTCCTCCTAAAACCCCAAAGCCCACCCAAGACCCCAATACTTGGAATGTTGGAGGTAATTCAGATCCAAAAACGTTTGGAACATGGGGATCTTCTACGGGTGGTGCAGGGGATGCTTCGAATAAAATGTGGGGTCAAAAACCAGAAGTAGACTCCTGGGGGGACAATGGTGGAGTTCAGCGAACAACTAGTATTTCATCATGGGGTGATGACGGAGATGCTGGTGCTTGGGAAGATCAGCGTCGTATGGCAAGTAGTGTTGGTAATATGCAGGTGTTGGTTCCTCCTAGTCCTGGTATGGGAGGTCCTTCTGGTATTCCTGGAATGCTTCCACAAGGCATGCCTGGTATGAATGCATCTGTGATGGGCCCTGAACCCACTAATTGGAATGATGGACAGAAGCTAGGTTGGAACACTCCAAATCCAGCAGCATTAAATCGCACAAGCATGGATGAGCCTTGGAACAAGCCACCACCCACTAGAACCGGATGGGGAGACCCAACACAAGATGGCGTTGAAGTCGACAATGGAACCGGCGTTTGGGCAGCAAATACACCAAAGCAGGTATGCCCAGTTATCTTTTACTATTGTCATTTCAGCATTTGTTCCAAGAAAAATGTCATTTGTGTGCATTAATTGTTTAGCACAAAAAATATGTAATTCAGTGATTTCATTATCATCAAATAGCTTGTCCTGAGTAGAACTTTTACACCGCAACAGTCCTTCGGGAAACTCTCACAGGCCAGATATCCATCCTCTGCAGCCGCCATGTTCAAACCATCAGTTACATCCTGAATCCAGTTTCTCAGGGGTCTTCCTCTTTGCTGGGATGCTTCCTTCCATAATGGTTTTCTCCAGCCCTTCGTGTCTCTTTATATGTCCAAAATACTTCAGTTTTCTTATTCTTTTTTTGTAGCATCAGATAGTTTTCTTTGATTTTAAGTTCTTTCTGAATTGGTCTATTTGTTCTCTTCTCTGTCCATGATGTATGGAGGACTCTTCTATAACACTTAATTCAAAAGCACATATATGTTTTGCCACTGCCTTGTTAAATGTCCATGCTTCACACCCATAATTTCATATATGTACATAAAATAATGAATATAATTAAGAAATATACATTTTTCATATTTTCTATGTTAAGATTATAATTGTATTATTTATTGTTGAAATGAAAATCGCGACATATACATCACCACCATCTACAGTAAACAAGTTGTTGATTTTGTAGGCACCACCTATACATTCAGTAGTTTACTATTGCTTTCTGAAACCATATTTATTGCTATCACATTAAAAACGGTCCGATCATTTTCCTAATTTAACAAATTAATTTGTATTATTTTAGCTTCCTCCTCAGCCTAAAGTTCCTGGCTGGGGAGAATCTGTGCCTCAGAGCCAGTGGAATGCTGCTGTCGGGGCCAAACCAAAGATCCCTGGATGGGAGGAAGCCTCCTGGGCAATGGCACAACAAAGAGCAAAGGTAATGCAATGTTTCAAAACTGTCCTGTCTCTGTGAATGTTGTATACAAGTCATTTCTGCTCAGTGGACCAATAAGAAGCAGCAGCATATGAAGAAGAACTCAATGAAGACAACAAGTAGTTTGTAATGACAACCAAATTAACTGATGAGAACAAATGTTCCTCTTTTGGTGTGGCTGGGCAGCCAATGTGTGTACATCATTCAGGGGTCACGACAGTTAAAAGTTACATGTCGGCCTGTGTGTGTGGTCTCCACTGGCACCTTGCTCTCTGCATTGTTGTTGGTGTGTTTGCTTCACAATCACAGTGCTCCAAATCAAATCTATTATAAGCATCACTTATTTTTATTTAGACCAAAAAATTCAAACTGGTATATTTCAACTTTACACATGCACCCAGATTCTACTTTTGCTCATCTTTATATGCAAATTTTGAGTTTCATTTTCTGAACTGTTATTGTTAAAGAACTTTTATACTACATGGAAAGCAAATAGCAACAGTGGAATGCCCATGTTAAGTCTTATCAATGTGTTTGATGGGTGATCTTTATGAGCTAATCCAATAGTGTGTTTATAAATTAACAGTGTGGGTGACTGATTATTTTATTAACAGTTTGTAATGGTGGTTTTTTTTGGTGTGCAATTAGTTTGTGGGTTGTGGGAGGTGTTATTGGTTTTATTGATGCAGAACTTGATATTGTTCACCCAATCATTTACCTTTCAGTTCACAAGTTGCATAGTCTTTGTTTACAGGGTTTGACTCTCAAGAAAATTTTATTTTTGCTCAAAAACATTTTTAAGCGTTTAGTTCTATAAAGTACAACATTCGTACTATCGATTACACAAAAAATTGTTTTGTTTTGTTAATGTATTAGCCATAAAAAATTAATAAGAAATGATTAACCCCAACCTTTTTTCTTCCACATTCCAAGTTTAAAATGGAATTTTCTCAAAATCATTTTGTTCCCATTTGGTACCTGTTGGAAATCTCTTTGAGTTTTAACTAATACTAAAGCTAGATACATGCAATTTGAGATGAATATTCCACATATAATTTTGTAGCTACTGATGCATTCAAATTACATTTTTTCGAATATTTATTAAAAATAATTTTTAATGCGGACGGATGACACATTTTTTAATGGTTTATTGCCAAGCAAGCATAAATATAACAATGAAATATATTTCTTGAAATTTTACAGAAAATAAATGTGTCAGTAGCTCTTGATATGCTTACAATTTATGAATCATCCCATTATTTATCAATATATTTGTTTCTTTTGTAAAATGTAAGATTCTAAATACATGAAATTTTTTTAAGATGGCCGCTGTTGTCATGTCAAGCATGCACTGTTTTTTTTTTTAAAGCATTAAACTAGATCTACATTAATAGCTAAACGTGCCCATTATAAAATTTCAAACTTAATAAAGCGATATTTTTTGTTTCCTGAGCCAAACCTCTTACGGGAAATGGTTGGATTAACAGTTTAGTGTAATTGTCTTCTCATATTTGTGATGGGAATATCTACAAGAGGAATAGCAAAATATGATTAGTTATATTGTCAAGTGGTAAGAAGTCTTGTGTTTGCAGTTTACACACCTTTGTGCTACCTGTGGAATATTTCATATATTGCAGTCTATAGCTTTGGATACTGTTTGACACCAACACCTTAGTGATCAATTTTAAAATGCTGCACACAGTTTTGCAGATTTGAATTCATTTAAAATTAAAAGAATTTCCCAGAATATATAATGAAACAAAGGATATCATTTCTATATGCAGTACATAATGAAGTCATCATTTATAATAGTCAGCATACATTTCATATTTATTATAGTAGATGAGAAATTTGGTGAGGTATTTGTTTGTGTGTGTTGCATGCGTATTCCACTGTCAGAGAAATTATGCAATTTGATATTATGTATCACATAATGATCACTTTGATTTGTGAAATTGTTTCTGTTGTGTTTCAATCTGTTATAACATTGCTTTTGTTTTTCTTGATTATAATTATTATAATGATTATTTGGACTTGTGACCTGATTAGATTTTGTATTGCTAGAGTAAATGTGATGTGAATGTTTGAATGGAACTACTCTTGCAGTCTGAAAGATACCCAGAAGAAGTTTCTACCAATTCTGTTGAAGTGGGATTTTGGAATGGTTTGCCACAGGATAATAGTACATGGAACGACCCAGCTGCCTTGAGAGGTGTAAGGAAAATAACTGGACAGGTCTGTGGCTTTTGGGTTGGGGGGAATATTTGATAGGACAAATATAGGAGACTGATAAATAATACAAACTAACTGATAATATTAATGATGAGGGCCGGGACCAGTATGGTTAATTTTAATTAATACAGTACTTAGAGAATTAATTGCAACTCTTCTTTACAATATTTATTTATGTTTACATTTGCATGATGCATAATGGAGAGTGCAGTGGATTTATCAATTGTTCTGATGCTCTTGGGTTTTCATTTGCCTTCCTAGCATCTCATTTTATTTCTTTTATTGGCACATTTCTTTTGTACTGTTAGTTATTTAGTAACCATACACACACCCACACACACATATATAATATGATAGCCATTATTCCAAAATGGGGGATTTCTATTCTGTTTCTTCAACTTGTTCACCAAATTAATTTCAATATTTGTGTTTAAAGAGTATTGTTGAGATGACTTGTAGAATTATTGTTTGTATATGCTGCAATCAAATATGGAAGGAGGCCTGATGAACCATGTTACCAGATTCTCATATTCTACTTTGAAGTTATTGTAAACTTAAGCAATTATTTACTAAAAGAGTTATTGAATTAAAAATGCTAGTGGAAACTTTTGGAGAGAACCATTCAGGACAGTCAAACCTCAGAACGGATTTCCATGCTCTTACCTCTGAAGCCGGAGAAGACACGCCTGTGTGGCGGGTGACACTGATAAAAAGGAAAGCAGGTCTTCTTGCAAAAATCTCAAACGTGCCATACCAGACTGTACCTGAATTCTTAGCAGGCGAACGCAAGAAGAAGTAGAAGAATTACCATGCTGAAGGACGTCAGTGACTGACCTAATAAAGTATGGGACAGTTTTGATAAAGTCTGAATAATCTCTACTAGCAAAAAATGAATTTTTGTTTCCAGTGAAAAATGTATAGTTGGTGAACAGATAAGTTCCATTTGAAGTGAACAAATTAGAAGATTTAAAGAATGTCACTAAAACCAAGCGGTAAAGCACCATTTGTCAAAGTTATATAACCACACTATATGTTTTAAGACTTCAGTCTGAATTAAGAGATACATATATATATCAATGAAAACTGTTTGAAGAAAGTCTTCATGGCTTTTTGTTGTGATCTGTCCATGTAAGAAAAGAAGCAAAATATGAGAAGCTGACTGTGCACATGAAAATAGAATCATGATGGACCACCCAGACAATCTTTGATGATTTAATGTTAATGTCAATTTATTAGTAATTATGTCAGAACTAAAAACTGCAGATTCATGATTTCATAGAGACTCAATAACTTTCATGAATAAACATATCAAAATAAGTATTCATCACTAACACATGTATCATCAGCATTTAGGGTAGCCAGAGCAGAGTTATCACATAAGAATGAAAATCCAACAGTTTGTAGTGTATAAATTGTGCTGTCATATAATGGTTGTAACTGAAGTTAGCTAAATGAGATAGCTCTTTCAGCAACGGGACAGACATACAGTCAGATAACATTAGCATTATAAACATGTTCACAGATAGAGACCATTCTCTCCCTCCCTTGATACATTATGCCCACAAGAAACATAATATTTTTGCTATGTTCTTATTTATTTATATAGTTGCACACTTTTTCTAAAAGAAACATACATTTTCTGTAGTATCTTTCTCTTACCAATCACAAATTCATTACACTGGTAGTGAGGTAGTTTTTTTTTGGTCAAGTGTTGAGATAAAAACCATTTATTAGTATCACATCTCTTGTCTTGTATTACATTTTGTTCCTAATGAAACATAGTGTGGAAATTGTATCAAACATTGGTAGAATTTCATTGCAGTTCATGTAATCAAGCCAGCCTTATAGATTTGGCTGGTTAGTTCTCACGATAACAAAACGCACAGCCCACCCTGAGTGATTATTGTTGTTTATCACAGACATTTCTACAGATATTCTATTAAGATTTTGCAAACATAAAACCCACACAATATAGTATCACATATATTGAGTTACATTGTAGTAGGGTATTATCACTCCGTATATAAATATATATATATGTAGTCATTTTATTTATTAGGAGGGCATTGCGTTAAGTGTTAACTTTGTATTTGCACAATTTAATGAACATAATCCCTCGATTAAATTGAGAGCTCTTAGTACAAGTCCTTATTGTAATGAGAAGAAATACAGTTGTGTTATTAGATGTTATTTTTGTGATCAAAGCAGGACAGAGATTAACTGGTATTATTCTCATGACATTTCTATCAAGTATCCATTTGAGTATGTCAATCATGATCTGTAGAAGAGTCTTGTTACAGTCTGATATGTCTTCCATTCTACAGCAGCTACAACAGAAGTACACCAGCAGTGGCAGCCATCCTCCCACACAGATGAGAGCTAAGCTTCTTCAACATCTTATGGATATGGGATTTCGGTAGGATTTACTTTTTCTTTCAAATATTTGGGGCTATCTATTGATGGACACTAGTTCTGGCGATTATTTTCTATTTTTGTACTGGTAAAGCTATGTTTTCTTTTACCTTAGTAGAGAAGCTCTTAGTGTGCTAGCTAGAGATCTCTGTGAATATCTGCTACTTTGATATACAATTTCAATAGTTATTGTGTATGCAGCACATATACTACAATCATGTTCCTGTGTTTGTGTGCAGAGACCTCAGAATTATTTACTTTACTTTTCAGAAAGAGGAAGCGCAGAATGCTCTGATCACCAACAATTTGAATCTTGAACTGGCTATAAGTATGTATCTTGTTTTCTTTTAGTTCATTTGTATATTAGAATATGAACATTTGATTTCAATGCTGCAAAACAAAATATGAGTTAACTAATTCTCGACAAAGTTTTCTCTTGGTCTCTGGACAAATATATTTTTAGCTATAACAATAAGTCATACATAGGATAGTTCAACTCAAATGTAATATCTAAATATGATTTCATTTATATGTCAAATTCAAGACAAACGCATGTATTTTTACACAAAGTAGTTCCCCATTAGCACATATAATGCAGTTCACTATGTCAACAAATTCATATAAGTATGCATTAGAAATTGATATGAGACAATAATTCAACTTACCAAAGGGGGGTCTTTATCTTGAACAATAAGTTGAAGTCAGTCAGTGCAATTGCTTTATTTATATAGGTCATTCAATTATGAATATATTAAACAATAAGAAAAATTGTAATTGGATGCATGGTTTGTTAACTGCCACACACTAGCAACATTACTAGCAGTTGAAAAATTCCTCCAATTTCAATTGTAAAAATCCAGATTTCAAAGTGATGTAGATCTTTCATTCAGATCATCATGTGGCATTTTCTGTGAGAAAAATCTTCTGAGGGGATTAGAAGTAGCAGCACCTTCATTCTCTTCACATAGATTGTGGCTTATATCTCTATCCTAGCACCTGGTTATGACAATGACCCCTTACAATTGATTTTGAAACACTGACATTACGGTTACTAATTTGACACGTCAGCTCTGTCTGATGACCCCCCTATTATGACCAAGCAGATCTGATACCATGCTACAGTATAACTCCAGATGTGGTACTTCAAAGTGGGATTTTTCTGTATGTAAAATCTGATAGTTAACCATCTACAAATTTGTGTCCTGTTGGATACATATTATGGATATACTTTTGCCTGAAATTCAGATGGAACTGTCCTACATGCTGTAGGAGTTTTATGGGAGCTCAGCATTTTCTCAGCACAAGTCACAAAAAGTGATTAACTTGATTGATATGAACAAATGCAAAGATAAGAACAAATGCAAACAAACTCTTGCTAATAGATACATTAAAATCAACTTCTGCTTCACTTTCTTCACTACCTATAACTAATTTTAACCAATCTTGATCCTCTGTAGTCAAGTCATAAGACATTGTAGGTTGAGTTATTAGCAGAACATCTCTATACAGATCTCTGTGTGAGCGCTACAAATGACAGTAAAGTTTATACAAGAGACAACATTGAATATATAGACAGTATTTCAAGCGAATGAAAGACAGGAAGGAAGGATCTCTAACATTGAATTGTTAGAAATTATTATTTTGTCATGGTGGATCTTAAAATGAATGGCTAACTTGAAAGTCTCAAATTTCTAGCCAAAAGAAAACAACCCAGATGAACTGTGTTTGTTTTCGTTTACAATTGACTGCATGTAGTTCTCTGCAAATGTAAAATACGCTTGAGAATTGAAAGGAACTAATAGCGTAACATATAAAAAGTCTGGTTGAATGGATTAGACCAACGGTTCCCATACAGAAGACCAGGGTTTGATCCCCAGTATTGTCAATTTTTTTTGTCTGTTGTCATAAAATAAAATCCTAATCTGAACAGTTTCACTGTGACTGCACTAGCCATGCAACTATTCAATTCCTCATGCTCATGGCACACCTCCTTACCCAATCTCTCTCTTCTCTTGTCATTCACCATCCTAACAAGCGATAACACAGTCAGAAAGACAGTTTTGTTGACATCCAAAAAGTAATATAATGGTTGTCCAATCAACTGTTGAGCTAAACGAGTTATTCGAGTGATCTTCTATACAGAATAAGTTAGTTTGTGACTATAATGTTAATATATTATTATTATTTGTAACTAGTCCCTGAGACTTTCTTATGTTGTCATCTGGTATAACCTGTAGTGTTTTTTGAAAATATACTGCAGACAGTAAGGTATGTTTGAATGAAAGAGTGAATTATTGATGAAATTTGTTTCCTCTATCAAGATGATTATTTATTATACATATTATTTGCTAATCCACAGATGACCTGAAGGCAGGCAATGTCAGCATTTCCAGAAAGGATCTGGACATGGATGTTTTCCAGACCAGTCGGCCTCAATCACGCATGCCATACATGAATAAGGGACTAGGTGGCGATGATATGCCTGACATCCGCCCTGATCAAGTGCCTACCTTTAATAACTTGCAGAATACTCCATATCCTAATGCTCAAATACCAAACCAATCATTCATGCAAAGCAATGTTAGTGTGCCTCCATCTAATCTCAACCCCAACAATTCCAGTATTAATCCAAGCCTTCAACGGAAAATCATGCAGATGATGCAGCAACAGCAGGCCCCACCATCTTTGAGTCAAAGAGGGCCAATACCCCCAGTTGGCAGTGGCACAAACAGCCAAGTTCTACACCAGCAGCAACTGCAATTAATTCGTTCCCAGCTTCATCAAGCTGTCACTAATGGATTCATATCCCCACAACTGTGCAACTACCAACTTCCTCACAACATTCTTGTCCTCTTACATCAACTGCTTCAGTTTCAAACTGCTCTTCAGACTGCTATGAGCAAGCAACAACAATTGATGCAGCAAGCTAGTGCTACAGGCAGTCGCAACAACCCACAGTTGGAGCAGATGTCTGGAATAATCACCAACATCAACCAACAGATCATTAATGTTCAAAAGCTACTTCAACAATCTCAGAATACTTTATTCAGCACTCAAAAACCATATAATTTAAGCCAGGTCTCCTCCGGCACAATGACACCACAATCAAGTCAGCAGACAGGCATAAACATGATTGACAGGTTAGATGCCCTTAGCACTGATCTAGCTAATATCGCTTTACAGAGTCAGTCTCGTCTAACTACCCAGTGGAAACCAGCTGTTGATTCAACTGCCATCACTACGGATAATTCGATCACCACCACCACATCAACTACAACAATTGGTAAAATCAATGATGAAACTCTGGACAACAAAGCTCCTGGAGGCAAAAGCATACTGCAGAATTCCTCCTCACACAACCTGAACCTTATTGCAGGTGGACTGGGAATGACTGGTGATAAAACATGGTCATCTAACATGTCAACCACATCCTCCTCAAACTGGCCTTTGTCATCTAGTGACAGCACATCTAACAATTCTCATGCTGACATTAAAATATCCAACTCCACCAGCATTTCTACCTCTCTTTTGGCAGGCTTACCCTCAGGCCTATCAGACGTCATTCCAGAATTTGTTCCTGGCAAACCCTGGCAGGGCATAATAAAAAATGTGGAAGATGATCCCCATGTGACCCCTGGCAGTATTCAACTGCAGCGTTCACTTAGTGTTAACAGGGTACATGATGATTCTCTCAACAACCTTGATGGCCACAAGCTAAGCAGCAACTCATGGGGAATGAGTATGAAGACTGATAATAGTCTGGGTTTAAGTCAGCTGGGCAGTCGTCCTCCTCCTGGTATGCCATCTTATGCCAAGGGAACTGGAGGACAGCAGTGGCAACCTGGAGGAAACTTTAACCGACAGACCTCATGGCCCCATTCTACAAATTCTGCTTTTACTAAAGGTAAGCCTGATATACATATTTTCTTTATTTTATCTGTCATCGCGATTAAGCTGAGAAAAGTGTGTGCTTTTGTTTTTTAACCTTCATTTCTGTTCTGATAGTCCTCATCAACAATGGCTGAACATGATCTTACTTCACCCCTCCAACTGATGGCCCTGGTGACAGACTGCTTATTTACTTAGCCATCTGATTAAAGAAGCTGGTATCAAAGAGGAACGGCAAACCTGCTTCCCAAAAAACTGTTGCTGAACACGGATTTCAGTCTGAGAGGCACAGCCTCGCTATAATCTGAAACATTGTTAAAAAACAGAAGCTTTGTTGATACTAATTCTGGCAAGTAAAAGAACCTGTTTTCATTTTCAAAGTGCCAAAATACTGTTGAATTGACTATCACTATCCTACAGAAGGTCTCCCATTTCAGGTCTCTCATTTACTTACCTCGAAAATTTGAGATAACATTGGGAAGTTACTGTATGTAATACTGCTTTTTTGGGTGGTGTAAGACAGGGGGGACATGAGCCTGTGAAATTTAATGACCTCTTGACTGCAGTCGCTGCAAAACTTTTCAGGTTTTACATTTTTCTTTATGCATCCAGCGGAAAGCTCCTTGGCCATACCGCAGTTTGGGACCCGGTTCTCGCATGGAAGCCTATACTTTAATCCCTTTGACCAGACACCCCACATTGGGGAGTAAGGTTTGCTATATGTCTCATCTAAAAAAAAGTGAGAAATACTTGCAACCAAGCTAACGATATCTTCTTGAGCTGGTCCAATTATTTGCTTTGATCTCCCTTATTCTACTAATACTTCTTTGGTGAAGGACAAGCATCTGGCACTAAATAATATCTTGGAAGTCTAATTGAATGAAATGGATAAAATAAACTATAGGATAGATAACCTTGTAGAAACTTTTGACAGAGCAAGTTCTTCAATGTAAAGGGTCTAAAGCCGAAGAATGGACTTCATTGCTACAGGTTTTACCCCATATGGCTTGGCCCTTCTCTGCAGAACTGGAGTGATACCTGTCAAGGTTATTGCATGAACTACATATCTCCGGCAACAGTACTAGGGTCTCTGGGAAAATGCACTCGTAAACAGACCGCCACTGTCTGGATTCAAACCCATGACCTTTGGAACGCGAGGCAAAGACTTAGCCACAGAGACCCCAAGTTCTTCAATAGCAGTGCATGAACATATCACAGCCTCTATTGAGACTTGGCTGGGAGCACGCCATGGCAAAAAATGCAAGAACAGGGTCATGTAGACTTCATTAACTTGCCCTCACAGAAGATGAAACATGTCAACATATTGGATGCCAACAATGAAAATAGGACTATACACACCATACAGTTAATGACTATTCTCACCTCTGAAGTCGGAGAAGGCCCGCATGTATGGCCAGGAAACCAATAAAATGGCAAGCAGGCTTTCACACAAAAATCAGAAGCGCCACTCAAGACACCATGGCTACACCTGAATTCATAGCAGGCGAAGGCAGAAGAAGAATGACTATTTGCGAATATCTTGCACAGAATATGCTACGACTGTGGATTGTACTTGTTTCATGGAGGCAGCTCATTGCTCTGACTAAACCTGAGCAGCTCATAAACCTGAGAAACTAATTGCAACAGAAGAAGAAGACATCATGTTATAAGATATCCTTTAATATTGTTTTTGTTGTTGAACACATAAGTGGAGCTGTTGTCCTTAATGCTAGTATTCAATGACTATTATATATATATATATATATATATATATATAATTTCCTATCGTACGTTAGACGTTTCATAGGGCCTGCAAGTAGTTTCTCCATACCACTCTGTCCTGGCCAACTCGCTCAATATCTTCCATGAAATTGAGGCCAAATATATCTTGCCCTCTCTCAGTAAAGTTCATTTCAGGGTTCCCTAGGTGTCCTCTCTTTCTTGAACCCTTTGCCTCCCACTTCAATGCCTGCATTGATATTCTTTGATCATTTCTTCTTTAGGTATGCGCAACATATCTCCATCTTTTCTTTCTTATAGCAGTTGTGACCAGTGGTTGATAAGACATCTCTCTGATTTCATCACATCTCCTGAATTTGTCCTATTGCATGTTCATTAGTTTTTGTTGACATATTTTCAAATGCATTCATCTTGCTTTCTATATCTTTCGTCTGTGGCCTAGGGTTAGTGACTTGGTCTATTAACCCGACGTTCTGAGTTCGAATCACGCTGCGGACAGTTTGCTTGCAAATTGTTTCCGTTGATTTTAACAAAGGACGATGGCGCCACCCGCTCAGAAAGCAATGGCAAACTACTGAACGTATAAGTGGTGCCTAGAAAATCAACGACTTGTTTACTGTAGTTGATGGCTACGTCCTTTGGGATATGCCACGATTTTCATTTCATATACAGAACTGAAAATTGCTACCACATATTTCTGATGATTATCATTCCATGTTTCTTTCAGTGTCAGGATCCGGCTGGAATGACAGCACAGGGGCCATCAGCTCATGGATATTGTTGAAAAATCTGACGGTGAGTAGACTAATTTGTTGCTATATACTACCACTAACATCATTTAGTCACAAAATATATTTGATTTTTTTATCATGAAATCTTAGGTAAAATCTTTATTTATGTGAGTATAGGGTTCAACAGGTCATGCAGTGAATAAGATAACATGGGTCAGCAAACATGAGTTGATCAAGATCTAACTTCACCTGCAAGTGAGATAACCACCCTAGAGTCTCTACTGCATCCACTCAACTTCATTCTAGTTTAGTTCATTGAGTATGGATTGTTCAACAACAAAACTAATGCATAAATAGCAGCATTGCTGTTACTGCAGACACAATAACAAGGAAAGCAGGCCTTCATGCAATAATCAGTCAGATGTGCCACAAATGCTGCCCTGACTACATCTGAATTCATTTGCCAAAAAGTTTTGAGTGTATACACCGCTTTGGTTGGACTAGATTAAACTGTAATCCTTTAATTGAGGATCTAAACTACAAGTACCTCTGAAGTGCTATTGCCAATCTTCTTGAAATCTCTTTGGAGCAGTCACCATTATTGTTAATTATTGAGCCCAGGTATTTGTAGCTCTCTACACATTGGAGTTCTTCATTGTTTATTTGGATGTTAGGTATAACCTTTTGCTTTGTCAGTTATTAATTTTGTGTATTCAAAGATAGATCTTGGTCTTCACTGTTTCTTGGTCGTCACTGTTTCTTGGTCGTCACTGTTTCTTGGTCGTCACTGTTTCTTGGTCGTCACTGTTTCTTGGTCGTCATGATTTGGTTTTCCAAACCCTCTTTGCTGGTGGATACTAATACTATATGTTGGAAAATGCGTCTTTCCCCATTTTCTGGTGTTGTATATGGTCGAAAACCTTGCTTTAGTCTATGAAACATGCATGCAGGTCTATGTTGTATTCTCTGCATTTCTTGATAATGAGTCTTACTGCTGCCTTGTAGTTTGATTGGGGACAATCAAAGACTAGCGGAGCAAACCGTACACAAAACTGGATGGCAAGAAAACCAAGTAGTCCAGAAAAAGACAGGTTTTCTGGACAGATGACGTTCAACAGCCTGGGAGGGTAGGTCGTCTAAGGGTCGCTACCCTAAAAGAAAATAGCCTTGCAGGTTTGGCTGGGGACAGTCAAAGGTTGACGGAGAGCGAACCCAGTAAACGCTGGTTGAAACCAAACACATCACCGAAGGATAAGCACCAGAGCTCTGAATGGTACTGAAGATTGTGATCGTACAGCCATTCTTGGTGTTAGGTTGTTTATATATCACAATTAGAGATAAAATCGGCCGTAAAAGAACAATCGCGCGAGAGATGAGTCTCATACCATAAATATGGGCTCTAGTGCCTCTACCTCTTCTGAAACCTGCTTGTGTTTCGTGTATTTCGTCTTCTAATTTTTGTTCCATCCTCTTCATGATGATTCTTGATAGGATTTTGCTGGCATGGCTTATAGGGGCAATAGTTCTGTAGTTGGTGCATAGTTTCAGGTTTCCTTCTTTGGAATAGGTATAAATACTGATCTTTTCCATTCCTTTGGCCAGGAGGAGCTATTCCATATCTGTGTGCACAATTTATGATATACCTGAACACTGGCCTACCCCGCCTGCTTGAATCAGTTCCCTGGTATATCGTCGCACCCTGGTGACTTCCTCTCTTCAGACTTTTGATGGCCAGGCGCACTTCATCCAACTTGGGCTCTGGTTCTCTCTTCGCTTTTTGTTATCATATGTGGATTTTTAGATGTCTTCATACATGTTTCTGCAGTACTCACGCCATCTTTCTAGCACATCTTTCTTTTCTTTTAATGTTTTGCCATTGTTATCGTTTATGACTTGTATTGATGGGCTGAAATCACGTCATTATATTAATTTCGTTGTATATGAGGTGACTGTTGTTTCTTGTCTTTTCGGATTTCTTTCTTGACTTCTCTTGAGCAGTTTTTATATTCAGTGCTGTTTTGTTTTAACCCCGTTTGTTTTAGCTTTCTTCTTTCTTCAATTAGCTTCAGTGTTTTTTCAGTTATGTAGACCTGTTTCTTGTGTACTTTTCTGGGCATGATGTTTTGTACTGTGGAGATTAATATATCTCTTGCCTGTGTTGCCAGTTCGTCACGTGTCATATCTTCTTGAGCCGCCATAAGTATGTCAAATGTGTTTTGTATTTCTATGTTGTATTCTAGTGGAATGGCATTTGTATCAAAACGTATAGGGCCAGCTCCTTTCTTTATTGTCTTCAGTCTTAATTTATAATCTGCCACCAGCAGTACATGGTCGGAGTCACAGTCTGCTCCTGGTAGTGTCTTTACTGATAGAATACCTGTTATCCATCTTCTTTGGACCAAGATGTAATCTATTTAGTTGCCCACTATTAATGTTTAAACATTTCTGGTTACCTCCAAACCACAAAAGGTGCAGTGCATGCCAGAGTAATGTTGTAGTATAGTGTCAGAGCTGCTTGGTCATAGAGAAGACTTGATGTTAGGGCTGATGCATGTCCTTTGCATGCCTTCTAAAATGGTGACAATTTGTGATTGTTTCCATATCTTCTTTGACACAAAAATATGAGAGAAACAAAGTTTGTTTGTTTTTTTGTGGTGTAAAAGGCTGAAATATTTGTCCTGAATTAGTTATGCCCACTTGACTTGTAAAAAATCTTGATTCTAACTGCATGTAGAGAATCTGTTTTCTACAAAATTAGCAGACATTCTGTGATTTTATTTTGTTCTAGTTGGGATTAGAGCTAGTGTAGGTCAGACAGAAATGATTGAACATTTAAGTTAAATCCTTTGACAATACCATATACTATTTTCTATTTTGTTTTCTGTTCAATTTCTACATTTTATCATTCATTAAGGTGAGATACAAGATCTATTTGATACTTTGTTAGTATTTGAATGTAGAGGATTTACAAGGCTATGCTACCAAATTTGTTTGAATTTATAGGGCATGTGTTTGAATATAGAGAGTAGTTTTGACTACCTATCCCCTATGTATGTATGTATGTATGACTCAATCAGATCTATAGTTTGTTCCAAAATTCGTGATCACACTTAAGGTTTAATTTGTACAAAATCTATCTGATGGATACAAGTAATTTTTGCATGCAGTCTTATATACCTCACGAAGTTACGAATCCATGTTTAACTAATTGGTAGGTAGCTTAGTTGATGCAAAAACGTTTTTGTTATATAATTTTGCATAAGCACAACAAAATGATAATCAAAGTTTAGAATTTACAGTAATACACAAAATGGTGGCAAATGTTTGCAAAGACGTAACCCTATTATATATTATAAAAAGCAATGTGACATGGTTAGTTTTTTCTTCATGAGTGTTTTGTGTTATTATCTTTGGCGATCAAATTGACATACCTTTGGTAGTTGTTGCCAGTCCCTGGTATTGTGAGGCAATTGGTGAAGGTGAAAGCAAATGGGATGTTAGCTATTAGATTCGGAGTCTGAAGAGTCGAAGAGATTGACTACTGCTGCGGGCTGGAGAAAATGCAAACCATTTCGTTGCCAATATGCCTCTTCTTCTCGGAGCACATGCTCTTCACATTTGTTCCAGTATTCTATATCTATTTTGCGAGGGCATCACTTGTTAGGACTTTTACATCACGAAGTTTGAAAGTCTTGTTTACTGCTGCAACTTGACCTTTGACTGCAGCCCACACAAGTTCAATGGGATTGAGATGTGAATGGTAAGGTGGTAATCGAAGAGTAGTGTGGCCGTGCTCAGCAATGACTTTATCGATTATAAAAATCTTTTGACTTCTTAGTCTGTCTCACCAGTTGCAACAACTCAGCTTTGAAATTGTTGCAACAAAACGATATATTTTCTTTTGCAAGCCACGCCATGATGTCTTGCTTTGTGCTTGATGAGGGGGGAATTTTGTCTGCATGCACCACTACATTATGATAGGAGGCATTGTCCATTACAATACACGACGGCCTATCCAGAGCAGGCAGAAGTGTGTTCGCTAACCAATCCCTGAAAATAAGTCCGTTCATTTCGGTGTGGTAGTCCCTACCATCTGTAGACAGTGCTTGGAAAAGAAGTTTTGCGCCACTGACAAGACCATTTGCTTTGCTGCCTGCATGACCTATCACAATGCGTTGCCCCTTGCTGCTTGGAATTTCCCCTTTCTTAGTTCCGTCTAGTGATTGCCATTCTTTATCAAACGTATGGTGAGCATTTACCCACGATTCGTCCAGATATACAATATCGTAACCTTCCGTCCTACGCTTCCGTATCTCCTGCAGATATTTGCATCGTGCAGCTATCAGATGCGTTTTCTCACAAACTATATTCCGACCTGCACTAGATTTCTGAAAAGTGATACCGCTGCACCTAACAACTCTCCATAAGGCGGTTTTAGATATATCAATATCACATTGAATTCGCAGACATGATTTCAATTTACGTAGTGTAACCACATCATTGGCCTTAAACATTTTATGAATCTCTCTCACAATAACATCTTTATCGAAATCGTCAGTTTTCCGTTTCCGACCTTTTCTGTGTTCCTTACGCTCATCACTACAGTCCTGTTCTATCCAACGGCAAAATGACATTCTACTTATACCAAGAGCATGTTGTTTCTCCTCTTCGGGTCTTGTAAGTTGTGATATAAACCACCACGTCTGGCTTCTCTGCAGAAGTAGCTATACAGTTGTGCAGTCACCTTCTGCATGGTAGTGAATTTACACTTCAAACTCATTTCTAATACTGATAATAAAATAGTACCTTCCGCTTCAAGTAATGCAAATAAATGGTTTGTGACACGCCAATGACAATCTTTCACATACAGTGTGAAATTATTAATTTCACGGGATTCCCAATTTTAACCACTGCTGAATTGCACGTGGAGCGCACTTTGGCATCTTGACGTCAATACTTCACTTTCGATCGTAACATTCTAAAATCATACCAAATCAACATCGCTGTTAAATTAGTAATAACATATAATTCAAATCTTACATAACTAAAGTTTTGGGTGGGCAAAAATACTTTTGGAACGTCTACTGTTACCTATCTAAAAATCAAGAATTTCTGTCAAGTGTATGATTTTATATCGGTCTGTAAAGATGATCACGAATTTTGGAACGAACTATAACACTCTGCTGCAGTATAAATCAACAGATGTGTTATTGTAAATTAGAGTTTTATGTTCATAAAATGTTATCAGCACCAAGTATATGTCCAATTGAACAATATTTCTCCAGGTTATCAGGGTGTTGAACAACTGAGTGTTAGAAACAATATGAACAATTTCTGGATTTTGTTCCATTTAGAAATGCTGAATTTCAAAACTCATATATATATATATATATATATATATATATATATATAATAGTGATAAGTTGTGGTGCTATTCTCTATAATGGGGAAAGGAAAAGAACATATGAAAGATGGTTTGCATGAAGTAAATGGCTAAACAATTGTTGTGATGATATATCTATTTATATAGTGTGTAAACTGATACATAGTTTTTATACATGATTAACAGGTTGACCCTAACACTGTACGGGCTCTATGTACGCAACACGGAAATCTGATCAACTTCTACTCGCTCGCTCAAGGTCAACTTGCCCTAGTTCAGTATGGTAGCAGAGACATTGCATTTGGAGCCCAACAACGCCTCAACAACTTTCAAATGGGCTCTGCTGTGATCACAGCCGACTTTTTTGCAGAGACAGATGCCCAACGATTTACATCGCAGATGCCACCTCCACAGCCCAGTGTCATTCCACAGATGAATGCTAGTCCTTGGTCACAAGCCCCTCCTTCTACTCCACTTCAGAATGTCAGTGGGCGTAGTGGTGATCCCTGGGGCAACTCCATGCTATCTCAGCAAAGTTCTAAATATGGATCTGCTGTGGAGAACTGGGGTTTGTGGGATAGACCTGACCACAACTTCAATGCTCTTGGTAATATCCTTGGAGGCGAATCTATGTAGTAGATTGCAAACTTGTGCAGATATTGACATATAAGATTGTCTTCACAACTGTTTCAAATATAACTTGCTAATCAACATTGATATGTAGCAGTACTTGTTTCTGTTTGTTGAACAAATGCTCTCTCTCTCTCATGTTGAATGCAAAGTATTTGTTAAATGCTGGCTATCTATATAATATGTATGTAATAGTTATATACTATACAATTAATGTGATATACCATAGTTACATGCGGGTTAGCTATAAGAGGATGGATTCCATAAAATGTTACCCATTTGGTTGAAATTGTGTTCCATGAGTCATTGTTTTCTTGGAAGTTGCCTGAATGCCATAATGCAAATATTGATAGTTCTGAGCTTGTGAATCTGGTCATTTGCATTTCTTTGCTGATATAAAGTTTATGATGAGTTATTGTATCAACATGTACATTACAACTGTTATGTATGTGAGATTTGTTTCTTGTACTGTTAGATGTGACACCCAGACTGCTGGTATGTTCTTACATACCTCATGCTGTGTCATGTGTGGTATCTGGAGCGGTTAGACATATGCATGGTTACCACATCAATCAGTGTCTCATGCCAGGTGTGGTGTCTCATGCCAGGTGTGGTGTCTCATGCCAGGTGTGGTGTCTCATGCCAGATGTGGTGTCTCATGCCAGGTGTGGTGTCTGGTGTGATGAGTCATGATTGGGCACTGTTTGTACTACCAGATGTGGTATATTCATTTCATAGAGACGAGATATGCATAGACAACAATATTTGTACTGTCAGGTACCATAAAAATATACTATCTAGACTGATCAGTGTGATATATATATATACACGTAAACACCACTTGTATTATCAAATGTAGTATCTGGATGGGTCAGTTATATAGACAGTATATATACTATCAAATATGATGTCCAGACTGGTCAGACATATGCTCAGACCACATGTACTATGAAATGTGATGTCTGGACTGGTCAATGATATAGGTTGATGCCACTCGTACTATCAAATGTGATGTCTGGACTGGTCAGCGATTTAGGTTGATGCCACTTGTACTATCAAATGTGATGTCTGGACTGGTCAGCGATATAGGTTGATGCCACTGGTACTATCAAATGTGATGTCTGGACTGGTCAGTGATATACACAGACACCATTTGTACTATCAACTGGAATGGATTGGAATGTGTCTATAATTTGCTGTCAGCTGTGGTGTCTGGATTGGTAAGGTGCGATTTAGTGTCAAGCATCCAAGTCTTTCAGAATTCCTGTGGTCTTGTGTGGTGATGGGATGGCCACCCCTCAAGCAGTACTTGATTGGAGCCTTTTAAAAAAAATGTTTAACTATCAGATTTTCATTGTTATTTTTAACATAAATGCATTCTTATTATTTAGATAACAACTTGTTCATTTTGTTGTTATGCTTGTGTATTTTGATAAAATCAATTGTATAACTGATATGTTATTCAGAAAAAAGAAAGAAGAAAAAACCTGAAAAAAAAATTTGCAATTATACCTGCCATTTTATGTCAAAATTAATTTATATATGTGACTATATTGCACAAAAACGATGTGAAGTGTATAACGTATATTTAACATGTCTTTTTATGCTGAAAGCATTTTTTCCTTCTTACGACGGTCGGTTTTAAATTATTTTTACGTTTGTTAATACTGGTTTAAAAGCATGAAAATAATATGTCAGAAGAAAATAATATTCTCAATTGGCAGGTGGCCAACAGCCTGTGATATCATGTCTCAGTGTGCCTGTTATGTTCTACATATGTGACCAAAGTATGCATGTTTCTACCACTCTTGTGTGTGTGTGTGTGTGTGTGTGTGTGTGTGTGTGGCTGTCTGAGTGTGTTATGTTCTACATATGTGACCAAAGTATGCATGTTTCTACCACTTGTGTGTGTGTGTGTGTGGCTGTCTGAGTGTGTTATGTTCTACATATGTGACCAAAGTATGCATGTTTCTACCACATGTTTGTGTGTGTGTTTCTACTAGCATAACAGCGTATCAGATGGTGGTGGTGCTGCCACTGAATCTGTTCACAATTATTATAACCTTTATGCAACAGCCAATTGTTGGCCAAGTGTTGTCAGAAATTCTAACGGAGATTCTACTGCTTCATTTTCAGATCCCCATCCCAGCCAATAATTTATGCCCAAACTATTTTCACTGTTTATTTTGCTACATAATATTCTATGAATAGTATGTCTTTCTGTATATGTGTGTCTCAGATTGATGATTAATTGTGTGTGCAAATTTCATTTTTCTAAAATGAGCGGAAACACTTTTATGACAACCAAGCAAAAAATAACCCAAATTTAAAAAAAAAAAAATTCCTTAGCTAAGTGATATTTGTATTTATTCCTTTGCATAAGTCATATCGTGGTCAAATGTATTATGAAATATATATATATCTCAGCTAATTGCCATATTGGATGCATGTTGACACAACTACTACAAGTCGTCAATGTCAATTCCAGATTGTATATGTAACTTCAAATTCATATGTTTGTAAATATATCTATGCTGGACACAAACTGCTTTGACAAGATATTCTTCTACTTCTGGTCTGTTTGTGCAATGTAACATGTCTTCACCACCACATGATCACTGTGTCTTGTTGTTGGAGGGAGAGAAGAAGCTGATTATACTGTATGTTTACTCATGTTACTAATGCCTTTCCTGACATGTATTTGCCAATCATATTGTCACATGCTTCTCAAAATGACTGATGTGTATTCCAAAGATAGAAATCATCATTGAAACTTGATTATATTGCTACATTTATATTTGTTGTTCATTGCCTGTTGTTGGCGTGCTCTCAAGAGCTCGGTGATCGGTCCATGCAGTGTTCCAATGAGTATTAATTTGTCATAGATTATAGCGCAATTAATGATTTATATATAATCCACTTCCTTCACTTGCCTTGCATTCATCGAAACTTCCATTTTAAGCCAGTAACTTTCAAGCCTTTTGAAAGATGTCTTGTGCTTTTTGGTTTTTTAAAATTAAACATTTCTTCTTCACTGTAGTTTATATATGTTGAAACACATTGCTATAGCAGAGTGAGACCGAGTGTCAAACATTGATTCTCAGACTATTGAAGTTGTGTGTCTGCACATGATGAGGAGCAGTCAATCCCAGACTATTGAAGTTGTGTGTCTGTACATGATGAGGAGCAGTGATTCCCAGACTATTGAAGTTGTGTGTCTGCACATGATGAGGAGCAGTCAATCCCACACTATTGAAGTTGTGTGTCTGTACATGTAGAACATTGATTCTCAGACTATTGAAGTTGTGTGTCTGCACATGATGAGGAGCAGTGAATCCCAGACTATTGAAGTTGTGTGTCTGTACATGATGAGGAGCAGTGAATCCCACACTATTGAAGTTGTGTGTCTGTACATGATGAGGAGCAGTGAATCCCAGACTATTGAAGTTGTGTGTCTGTACATGATGAGGAGCAGTGATTCCCAGACTATTGAAGTTGTGTGTCTGCACATGATGAGGAGCAGTCAATCCCAGACTATTGAAGTTGTGTGTCTGTACATGTAGAACATTGATTCTCAGACTATTGAAGTTGTGTCTGTACATGTAGAACATTGATTCTCAGACTATTGAAGTTGTGTCTGTACATGTAGAACATTGATTCTCAGACTATTGAAGTTGTGTCTGCACATGTAGAACATTGATTCTCAGACTATTGAAGTTGTGTGTCTGTACATGTAGAACATTGATTCCCAGACTATTGAAGTTGTGTGTCTGTACATGTAGAACATTGATTCTCAGACTATTGAAGTTGTGTCTGCACATGTAGAACATTGATTCTCAGACTATTGAAGTTGTGTCTGCACATGTAGAACATTGATTCTCAGACTATTGAAGTTGTGTCTGCACATAATTGTCAAGAGGAAATTACATATCAAGTAGTGACGTAATGTATTTGAAACGTCTCACAACTAGGCCGTAGAGCAATTCAAGTTAAGGTGACTAGTATTTTGCCCTCACTAGCTTCGCTTTTATACCTCTGCTGCAAGTTGGCAGCAGGGTAGACTAGCATGTGTTGTGACTTGAACATGGTCACTTGGGATTGACAAGTCAGCACTTTTAATTGTGCCAATATATGTGGGGTCTCTACTATGATGCATGGGCCCCAACAACACATAAACAATGATTATGATTGTTACAAATTTTGCTAACATTCTAACACTCATTCCCACTGACTGCTAGTTGGAAATGACTTGTAGATATTTGACAACCATCCTACAGATATTTTGTATATATGTATTGTTCTAGTATAGTCTCTCACTTAGCAGAAGTAGCTGTCAGATTTGTGCAATGATGGTGGTGGCATCTATGACAGAAGTGAAAAGCCCACTGATTGTCCTTGTTTTGAAAGCATTAAGTCTTCTACCTCTGCAGCTCAACCAACACCGGCGTACAACATATCATATATAGACGACAATTGTGCACATATGTATCTCATTCTTGACCTCTCTACCACTTGTTGATGTATTTCTCAGTTATAATTGCTTGTTTCTCATTTTGTTGACTGCTCTTTCCAAAATGACTAGATATCTCACCAAATAAGTATTTGCATTAAATGCCTGTTTATGATCAGATCTGTACTTTCTCAATTTGAACAAAGAAATCATGATTTATTATTAACCTGTGACAAATAGAAATGTGTACTCTTATAATTCCATCATTATTATTATTATATGTAGTCTTCATGCAATTTTATTTCTTTATTTGATACAATGATAAACACAATAACAAATCCGACCACAGTTAATGATGTAGACAATGCAATCACATTTGGCATATTTCATATCTCCACATCATCGCCATTGTTTGACAATACTGTATTCTCTTATATATCCTGGGAGGTGGCAAGATGAACTTGTCAGTCCCACAAGTTATTATTATTGTTCTTGTTGTTGTTAATGATATGTCATTATTGGTGATGGTGTGAACAAAGCGGTGGTCGTCATCCAGTCTTGTTATCAGTTGACATTGATGTCAGGAAAATAATCTTAGTGTCATGTCATATTTATTGTCAATGCCGTCGCTCAATAAATTAATAAGACTGTCACATTTGGTGCAATGTTTTCTCACAATGTAGGTTATATCATTTCTTTGATGTTATTGAATGTAATATCCAGCATGTTCATTGACTCCTCACTGTTCTATGCATGCTGATGTTGTGCTCAAGTAGTCCATGAACTGACAGTATCCCGATGTGAAGATGGCAACAAATTATTATTACTGTATATCTATTGTTCAAATCAGTACAGACATAGGCAGATATTTTGTCTCTGTTGTTGTTGTCGTCACAATCTTATTTATACCATTGCCTATTTTCTAACAAATTAGTGTACAAATTGTCAGTAATCTGGTCAGTGATGTGTCACTTGATATGTGATCTCACTAAAGTAACTTAACTATGAAACTCACCAGATTCTGTTAGTTAGTTACTCTGTCTGATATGTGATGTCATTAAAGTAACTTAACTATGAAACTCACCAGATTCTGTTAGTTAGTTACTCTGATATCAAGTGTTTCAATGAACAAGTTGGTGAATGTTTACTAGACATGCCTTTGTATTAGTTACTCTAGGAGTATAACACTCCAATACCATGTCTGGCCCACCCTCCTTGTTTTTCTTAATATTTCATTTAGTTGGTGCTTTCTTCTCTATGACAAAACACTTCTTTTTTTAACCAAAATATTAATTGTGAAAGAATATTTCATATTTTTGCATTTGTTGTTTGTTGACTTGTATTTGCTGGCTAAATGCTATGTATATTTGTTTCTTTAGTCTCCTTCTTCCTTTGATTTCAATATAGTCATTGAAGTTTTTGTGACTTATTTTGCACAGGGTGCTTGCTCATCATTGACTTGTCAGAGAGTTGTCAAGCTGTTGTTGACTGTACTTATATATATATATATATATATATATATATATATATATATATATATATATATATATATATATATATATATATATATAGATATATAGATATATATTATGTTCTGGAATTTGTGAAGCACACACACACAAACACTAATGTGAAACTGATATCATCATCATCATCATCAATGTGAATTATAGATGATGCTCTCAACAAGTTTGCAAACAAACAAGTCAGTTATTGATCAATTATTGACTCTTATCTTCACTTCATGTCTCCCTATGTTTAAAACAAACATAATGGAATAATATTCATGTCAATGATGAGTAGTAGTATATGTTTTTCATTAATCATACTATGTGCAATCTGTGTGCCTTTCACTAGTAGAACAGTTATTTTTCTAACAACACACAGTTAACCAACACTTATGTCAAGAATGAAACTTTTTGCCTTTCTCTCTAGTCATATGTCATTTATATATATATATATATATATATAAATTAAAAAATATCTACATACACATATATGTATGTATGTATGTTACCACCAATGTAGCCAACGGGATAAGTTTCATACCAGTTTCAACATTATCAAGAAATGTTATTGTTTAGAATTATTCGATTGGAATAGGAGATAGATATGATTATGCAAACAAAAATGTAAAAAAAAACCCTCATAAAAGGTGCAGTGCTGTGACTGCAATCAGAGAAGAATGAATCAAATGTCAAGTAAGAAAGTTTTGCAGTGTACAACAGACACAATTGATGTTCTGATCAAATGGGGTTTTTTCTTTTCTCAAGCATAGCATACAAAATGAACAGATTTGCATTTTTCTTTTCTCAAGCATAACATACAAAATGAATAGATTTGCATTTTTCTTTTCTCAAGCATAACATACAAAATGAATAGATTTGCATTTTTCTTTTCTCAAGCATAACATACAAAATGAACAGATTTGCATTTTTCTTTTCTCAAGCATAACATACAAAATGAACAGATTTGCATTTTTCTTTTCTCAAGCATAACATACAAAATGAACAGATTTGCATTTTTCTTTTCTCAAGCATAACATACAAAATGAACAGATTTGCATTTTTCTTTTCTCAAGCATAACATACAAAATGAACAGATTTGCATTTTTCTTTTCTCAAGCATAACATACAAAATGAACAGATTTGCATTTTTCTTTTCTCAAGCATAACATACAAAATGAACAGATTTGCATTTTTCTTTTCTCAAGCATAACATACAAAATGAACAGATTTGCATTTTTCTTTTCTCAAGCATAACATACAAAATGAACAGATTTGCATTTTTCTTTTCTCAAGCATAACATACAAAATGAACAGATTTGCATTTTTCTTTTCTCAAGCATAACATACAAAATGAACAGATTTGCATTTTTCTTTTCTCAAGCATAACATACAAAATGAACAGATTTGCATTTTTCTTTTCTCAAGCATAACATACAAAATGAACAGATTTGCATTTTTCTTTTCTCAAGCATAACATACAAAATGAACAGATTTGCATTTTTCTTTTCTCAAGCATAACATACAAAATGAACAGATTTGCATTTTTCTTTTCTCAAGCATAACATACAAAATGAACAGATTTGCATTTTTCTTTTCTCAAGCATAACATACAAAATGAACAGATTTGCATTTTTCTTTTCTCAAGCATAACATACAAAATGAACAGATTTGCATTTTTCTTTTCTCAAGCATAACATACAAAATGAACAGATTTGCATTTTTCTTTTCTCAAGCATAACATACAAAATGAACAGATTTGCATTTTTCTTTTCTCAAGCATAACATACAAAATGAACAGATTTGCATTTTTCTTTTCTCAAGCATAACATACAAAATGAACAGATTTGCATTTTTCTTTTCTCAAGCATAACATACAAAATGAACAGATTTGCATTTTTCTTTTCTCAAGCATAACATACAAAATGAACAGATTTGCATTTTTCTTTTCTCAAGCATAACATACAAAATGAACAGATTTGCATTTTTCTTTTCTCAAGCATAACATACAAAATGAACAGATTTGCATTTTTCTTTTCTCAAGCATAACATACAAAATGAACAGATTTGCATTTTTCTTTTCTCAAGCATAACATACAAAATGAACAGATTTGCATTTTTCTTTTCTCAAGCATAACATACAAAATGAACAGATTTGCATTTTTCTTTTCTCAAGCATAACATACAAAATGAACAGATTTGCATTTTTCTTTTCTCAAGCATAACATACAAAATGAACAGATTTGCATTTTTCTTTTCTCAAGCATAACATACAAAATGAACAGATTTGCATTTTTCTTTTCTCAAGCATAACATACAAAATGAACAGATTTGCATTTTTCTTTTCTCAAGCATAACATACAAAATGAACAGATTTGCATTTTTCTTTTCTCAAGCATAACATACAAAATGAACAGATTTGCATAAATTATTCCTGAAGAAACTGAACAGTAGATATGCATAAGTCAAGTGCCGAGACAATACCAAGAATAGATGTGCATAAGTTAGTTAGCGAGACAATACCAAGAATAGATGTGCAGAAGTTAGTTAGCGAGACACTCCAAGAATAGATGTGCACAAGTTAGTTAGCGAGACACACCAAGAATAGATGTGCATAAGTCAAGTGCCAAGACAATACCAAGAGTAGATGTGCACAAGTTAGTTAGCGAGACACACCAAGAATAGATGTGCATAAGTCAAGTGCCAAGACAATATCAAGAGTAGATGTGCACAAGTTAGTTAGCGAGACACTCCAAGAATAGATGTGCAGAAGTCTAGTGCCAAGACAATACCAAGAGTAGATGTGCACAAGTTAGCGAGACACTACCACACAAAATGAAACTTAACTTGCGCTGATGGTTTGTCATGGATATATTTCTTCTATGTGCCCTGCTGTGTTTTTCCAAGAATTGGTTAGCATATGAGTGAAGTCTGTTGTACTTGAAACCAAGCTTACTTCATATTTGATTCTTATACATGGTTAGTATAAAGTTTGCAGTCTAGCCAATACTTGACTCTGATCACAAAATATCAATTATGTTGAAACATGTAAGATACATATCTGTCGTGTATGCAACCGGTTCATATCTTATCCATCGCAACGGCTTTACGAACATTTAAACTTAGATATATAACTAAAAGTTCATACGATTTCTACTAGTCCTCGTTCATGTCAGAGGAGGATCTGTGATGGTATTTTGTATCTCACCTCATCAATTTGCATTCCATATTGTCTTTTGTCTGGTACATCATTAGCAGCATATCAACATGGTTATTATCTGCTTCAGGAAGATCAAGTCAGTATTTCCTAGTGCTAAGCTAGTCAGGACAGCCAGCGCCAGCACTGACTGCTAGCTCCACACTATATATCACACAGAGCTAGCATTAGAGACAACCATGACAATTTATGTTACCAGATTGTGAGAGATCTTGTCAGACCATTCCCTCCTGCAGTATTATTCACTTTTGCTATGTGATGACAGTTCTCTCTTCCTACAAGCTGACAATAACTCTGACAATGTGGCTGCTGTCATATATATATATATCTATGTTGTTTATATTATGTGCATTGTTAGCAGGGCCAATCAGCCATAACAGATTCTTGTATTCTTGTAAACAAATCTTGACTATATATCAAAGATGTATATGGGTGGCCAGATTTACTTCCATTCTGTAACCATATCCATTATACAGATACAGTGGTGATGAAATCTGTGGCAGCCTCGTTAATATATTTTGTCTCTCAATGATTATTATGGTTATTAATGATGATTCTTTGATTGATAAACACTAATCTTGCTTTGTACATAAGTTACTGCATTGATATCTCTTCACAAGCTGACACTGCAAACTGGACAACTGTGAACTACTCACCATATTTGTAACTTATTGATTGACTGTATCATATATATATTTTAGTTATTGTTGTTGTTGTTGTTGTTGCCATGAATGTCAATGCTTGTGTTGAAGTCAATAATAATAATATTCACTTGTTGTTTCATTCTTGAAATGCCATTCATTATTAGGTAGCACTTATGTTTTCCTTGGGAGGGCAGGTTTTGTTTGTCTATTTATTACTTGTAATGTAACTGGAAATTCTTAGAGTAATAACTGTGTGTTGCAATCACTTTCTTCACTAGTGTGATAATACTTATGAGATGATGATGATGATCTGGTGAAGAACTCAACATCATACGGTCACACTATCATATTAGACTCACTCTTACCTTTGAAGTTTGAGAAGGTATATGTCTGTATGGCAGCAGGGTGAACACTGCTGATCATAAGGAAAGTAGGCCTTCATGCAATAATCAACCAGAAGCGACATACAAGATACCCTGACTACGCCTGAATTCATAGTGGACGAATGTGAGAAGAAGAAGAATAATATGATTAGACTCAGTGAATGTTTCAGACATATAACAAGATGGCTTATGTTGTTGTTGGAGGAGGAGAAGGAGACCATTATGGAAGGAGGCACCCCAACAAAGAGAAGAATAATATGATTAGACTCAGTGAATGTTTCAGACATATAACAAGATGGCTTATGTTGTTGGAGGAGGAGAAGGAGACCATTATGGAAGGAGGCACCCCAACAAAGAGAAGAATAATATGATTAGACTCAGTGAATGTTTCAGACATATAACAAGATGGCTTATGTTGTTGTTGGAGGAGGAGAAGGAGACCATTATGGAAGGAAGCACCCCAACAAAGAGAAGAAGAATAAGATTAGACTCTGTGAATGTTTCAGACATATAACAAGATGGCTTGTGTTGTTGTTGGAGGAGGAGAAGGAGGCACCCCAACAAAGAGAAGAGGAAGGCCACGGAGAAGATGGATTCAGGATGTAAATGATGATTTGAGAATGGCGTCTGCAGAGGTGGGACATCCGGCCTACGAGAGAGAGCAATTCCAATGGACTTAGGGTGGCAAAGTTCTTTCAAGGACACGCTATTTGATGATGGATGTAGGGCAGATGGCTGCTGCACTAGTGGAGGACATAATGGAAATCATAAGTCCTTCAGGAACTTGTATGGATTGTCCTATTGGTGTTGGAGTGTGTAGAAATGATCTGATGTGATCAAGGACACTTATGAAATGAACATTAGAAAAACATACTGAGGCCATTCAGTGATCACCTACTAGAGGAGGACAGCACAATATATAAGAATGTTGTTTGGAATCAAGTATGCGGTTAGCAGGAATGCACCAGAAAGATTGGTGGTTAGATGGTGCAGGCTAACCAACATACAAAGGAAACAATCAGCATACATACTCTATTGCCATCAGATAAATGAGACTGAACACCGATGAACCTGCCCATAGTGCAGCACTCTCAGTTCTTGAGCACTGAACAGCACAGCTAATCTTGTAATATCTTCATATATTGAAGATTATATACAGAGTACTCTAACATGACACTCATACTGTAAGATTTAGAAATATAACTTCATTCTAATATTGGGGAAAAACTAGTGTCAGTGTCAGATTTTGTGTGCTACAAGATCTCTGGTAGTATTTTCAGCATTGATCTTATGTACTGTCACTTAGTGAATATTTTGTTTGTATAAATTGTGCACCAGTTTCATTACAGATATTATAGAAACTCAGTTGATCACATCCATTTTGTCAACAAAAACAAATGAATTATATCAAAAGTTAATCATAGGTCAAAGGTGATTTGATCAGCACTTATATCATTGAAATGTATCATTTATGGAATCTTTCAACTGTAGATACTGCGCACTGACCATTGTATCAAAAGCATGTGATTAGTACTGTCCCCATACTAATCAGGCTACCGATCATCCTCACACATACTTATGTCCACTGACAATTATGTCTGCTCTCAGAGGTTGATATGAGTATGTTGATAATCAATATTGTATGTCTCTCCCTGACAAAGTTTCTATATACACCATCTCAAGGAATACTTATCTTGTATTTTTGTGTTTTTTATACAGAAAATTGTAACAGCAACTTTTGTAAAACTGAATCATCTCTGCTATTTAACAAATCATCAACATTAAGTTACTGAAACTTATTTTGTTTTTCTACGCTGATTTCATGTCGGTAACAAGTCAATTTTCATACTGTGAGGTTTACACCGTGAGGTTTACTGTATGAAAAATACAGTGTTAGGCCCATATTTTGTTGATTTACCAACAACACATAATGGGTGTTGTGGTTTACATCATTCCGGTCAACCCGTTACTTCCCAGTGTTTCTCTGCTACCCAATTAATACAGGATTGACCTGTGGGTCGCTTGCAGTCAGAAAAATAATCTGATTCCAGTTTGGAATTGAACAAAGTTTGTTTGTCTAGGAAGCAAGCACACCAACTACTATGCTATCTCAATGATAACCATGCATTTAGCAAACATTTTTGCTATCTTGACATTCTTTCAGTTTAACATGGGGATACCATCAGATTTGCAGTCTGAATTCATTCCAGAAAACTGACACCCTGATGGTTCTCAGGACAGATCCATAGGTGCTCACTCTCCTTGCAGCAGATAGCGAATGGCATGCATGCTGATGGTTCCTATATCTCACTTGACTCTGCTCATACTCAAACCTGAGTCTTGCCCACATTGTGTTATTGGCATGAAATTGTCAAATGTACAGCTATATAGTTGAATTGTTTCAGTTTGTGTACACTTTTTTCTTCTCTCTCTGGATAATAGTAATAATGGGTTATGCAATAAGTCAATGCCTGCTAGTTAATTCATCTGATAACTTATATAACAAGAATGAATCCTAGTCTTCGGTAAAGCCAAAACACTTCTCACTGTTAAATGTATTCTTGTATCAATAACTTGTGTTCTGGTAGCAATCCACTGGTTAGAAAACAGATGTCTGCTAACCACACACAACATGAATCCAGCATTACTTGATCAATTTCTGGTCTAACTGATGTGACATTGAACTTGCCTTGTGCCCCAGCAGTGCTGGACATAATGCATAGATATTCAATCACTGCCGCCAGCATTGACTGTTGTCTGGTGGTAGTAGCAACAACATTTAGCAATTCTTTTGTTTATATGGAAATGGCAACAAAACAAAAGACTTTTGGTGCCTCGTTTGACAGACACAATGTATGCATGTCAAGAAAAGATAATTTATTATTGCACCGTAAATATACGTGTCTTGCAGACGGAACAGTCATCAGCTGCTGTCACATCATTCCTTTTTAAAATTGTGTACATAAAATATAATCATCTTTGTTTTTGATATATATATCATTGTAGCGTATGAATGTATGTTCAGTTTGTGTCATATTTTGACAATCTACTTAGATAATGTATTATTATTATTATTTTTGTTAGCTGGGAGACAGCATTTGAGATTGGTGCAGCATGTGCTTGTATAACTGGCTTTGTGTTTGTATCTTGGTAGTAGAGGAGATGCAGTTATAGGGGGACAATTATAACATCTCAGTCCATCATTGACTCATCTCATTAGATTATGTTTGATCACAAACTTCGCTAGTTTCTGTTTTCTCTCTGTCACACTTGCAGAACTTGATAGTTGTCTCTGCTCACACAATGAGATTTAGGTTTGTCTACTTGCTGAACTTGATAGTTGTCTCTGCTCACACAATGGTATAACATTGATGCATATCATCAGCTCACCAGACAGGTTATCATTGTCTGGCTACATACAGGATATACAACTGTTCTGTGTGCCTGTAATATCAGCTCCATGACAACTAAATGACATATTTCAAAACTACCCAACTTGCAATGGGAGATGCAAGCGCATGTCAACGAAAACAGTTATTTCATCACAGAAAAAACACACTTTAAAACAGCGAATGTTGACTGTCACTACCTTTATCATTAACCTGTGATCCCGATATTTCTGTATTGAATGTAAACATCACATATCCAGACTTTGTGAAATTTTGTTCTGCGAAGACTTCCATCGTTATTTGTTGATGATCAAAGATAAATTATGTACAATGTGACTTGAAACATAACTCACATGTTAGTAAATGCTTGAAGTCTGATTGCATGATATTTTGTGTGTGTGTGTGCCAATAAAGTAATTAGTGAAGTATTTTCATGAGGAAAAGACATGCTGAAAATTGAGCAACGTAATATATCAAATAAGTTTACAAGTTTATTTAGTATTCTACAAATATATAATAAGCAGTAGGGGTCACGGAGATGATGGACTAAGTTAATAACAAGTTACAGAGCACTTTATTGTGCTAAATTATTGTGTTTTTAATATCACTGGTATGTGCTGCTTGAGCTCAGGGAAGGGGGTGTGTTTAGAGTACATATGGCAGGGTTCAAAGAGTTAATTTGGAAGCCTGAATGAAGAAAACATTTTCAAGAATAGTTTTGTTTTGTTTGTTGTTTGAGCTGATGATGAAGAATAAATATGAAGATATAGTGACTTGCAGACTTGTGTGAATTGTTTGTGTGTTTGTACTCTATAAGTTACCAGCCTCATCTTAAGAAATCTTGTCTTCAAGTAGTTGCCACTATTTCACAATTTGACATCTGGCAATATTTTCTGCAGGAAATTTTTTTTTTTTTTTTTATTGTTAGTTGAGAGTTGTGTACAAGATAGGATGATGTAAAGATGAGCTTAGCACAGAAGTTTGTCATATAGAAATATATAGCTCCCTAGAGTTCAATACTTGTCAAACATGCTTCACATAAAACACCTGATTGAGAGAAGAGAGAGAATTGAGCAGAGAAATTAAACATGCTTCACATAAAACACTTCATTGAGAGAAGAGAATTGAGCAGAGAAATTATCTGACAAAAAGAATGATTTTGTTGCTTTGAAATGTCTAACTATACATATCATGAGGAAATTGTTTGCACACCGTAATATCAGTTTGTTGCTGGAGTTGAATGTTGGGAATTGTTTATATATCTTGTTTGTTCTTGCAAGTGTAGTAGGACGGCATTTGTTCTATTCTTGGATACATGTCTCCTCACATTATTGACATAACTGCTGTATACTTTTTGCTCTGTAATCATTGATTGTAAACATTTTGATTTGAGTTGATCCACCCATGTTTTTGGCATAACTACACATTCTGTGAGATTGTAGCTTTGTTGTTTGTTTGTTGTAGTTCTTGTGATGGCTGTTCTTCTTACAATTGAACAACTAAACACTTTCATATTCCATGAGTATTGATGCCACATATTGTTTGCTCATATTGCTTGTGTATGTATGTGTGTGTCTCCAATGACAAATATATAACTGACATGCCCATGCTGGAAATTGATGTATTATGTAGTTGAACAAGTCCAATGAAATCAATTCCTGTCATCCAAGATCATCTATCCAAGACATGTCTCAGACCTGGACAGATACTATTCTTGTAGGGAGGCCACTTTATCACAGTTTGAAAACATTAAAATCTGTACACCACAAAATAGTCCAGATCTGTGTGAGAGAGGTGGGTTTCTATATGATAAGTAGTGATAACAGCAGAGTGGATGAAAAACTGAATAGTGCATCAGCTCTTGCCGTCCATAGGAAGGACAAACTTGCTAAGTCTGGTAACTTCATTGATATTTCAAGTAGTGCATCAGCTCTTGCTGTCCATAGGAAGGACAAACTTGCTAATAGTCTGGTAACTTCATTGATATTTCAAGTAGTGCATCAGCTCTTGCTGTCCATAGGAAGGACAAACTTGCTAATAGTGCATCAGCTCTTACTGTCCATAGGAAGGACAAACTTGCTAATAGCGCATCAGCTCTTGCTGTCCATAGGGACAAACGTGCTAATAGTGCATCAGCTCTTGCTGTCCATAGGGACAAACTTGCTAATAGTACATCAGCTCTTGCCGTCCATAGGAAGGACAAACTTACTAATAGTGCATCAGCTCTTGCTGTCCGTAGGAAGGACAAACTTGCTAATAGTGCATCAGCTCTTGCTGTCCATAGGAAGGACAAACTTGCTAATAGTGCATCAGCTCTTGCTGTCCATAGGAAGGACAAACTTGCTAATAGTCTGGTAACTTCATTGATATTTCAAGTAGTGCATCAGCTCTTGCCGTCCATAGGAAGGACAAACTTGCTAATAGCACATCAGCTCTTGCTGTCCATAGGGACAAACTTGCTAATAGCGCATCAGCGCTTGCTGTCCATAGGGACAAACTTGCTAATAGTGCATCAGCTCTTGCTGTCCATAGGGACAAACTTGCTAATAGTACATCAGCTCTTGCCTCATAGGAAGGACAAACTTACTAATAGTTCATCAGCTCTTGCCGTCCATAGGAAGGAGAAACTTGCTAATAGTCTGGAGCAATACAGTGGATGCAAAGCAAACAGTCGTCCATGCAAAGAGGATACAATGGATGCAAAGCAAACAGCCGTTCATGCAAAGAGGATATAGTGGATGCAAAGCAAACAGTCATCCATGCAAAGTGGATACAGTGGATGCAAAGCAAACAGCCGTCCATGCAAAGTGGATACAGTGGATGCAAAGCAAACAGCCATCCATGCAAAGTGGATACAGTGGATGCAAAGCAAACAGCCGTCCATGCAAAGTGGATACAGTGGATGCAAAGCAAACAGCCGTCCATGCAAAGTGGATACAGTGGATGCAAAGCAAACAGTCGTCCATGCAAAAGGTGGACCTCAAGAGATAACAGAGGTGATGACAAATATTGTTTATAAAGCGCACACACAGGCATGTTCTAGAAATCTCTTTTTATCTTGACTTTGTAAAGCAAAACAAGATTAGAGACAAGAAAAGAAGAATAAAAGAGGAAACTATCAGCAATAGAGGGTAACTTAATTAGTATATCTAGTTGTATGGAATGAAAAGAGGAAACTATCGGTAACATGTCAAGACAATGTGTCGATGTATTTATTAGGAGTCAACTCTCACATATAGTAGTTGACTTAGTCACATTGCTGTCCCATGAGATCTAATATATCACTTAGATGCATTACTTATTGAGATGGAGGACAGTTCTGCTACTGCTGTATATGAGACTAATACATATGTGTACTGATCTTGGACTGTATATGAATATTGAGATGACTATACTCAGGCTATGGAAGATATCAATCATATCTGCCTAGAAAATGTATACAAACCCATCGTTCTTTATCCACAATTGACATCATCATCATGATCATCTCCTGTATTTGCTATTTATGTGCACACACCCACACTCAGAAATACATCTGACTTAGAAAGCTATTCATAGCACACTTGATTCATCTGTTTGGTTGTTGTGACTATAGTCTCTTGTGTGTGACATTGATATTGTTTTAGTAACATTTCACTGAAAGAAGAGAATCATTCAAACAGTGTCTCAATGATATAACATTGTTGTTGTGTATGTGTGTGTGATTAAAAGCTTATCTTATACTACACAAATATCATTTCATGTCAGATCTCTCATGTTTTATCTCAGCTTTCTCCATGGCATTCATATTCCAACTTTTATAATACAACTTGCAGTCTCTGCAGTGGATTCCAGTGTAGGCTCCCATGCAGGTGAAACCCGCATTCAATCCCAGGTAAGACCAAGGAATTTGGTTTTCTGTTGAGGCATAAAGGAAAATCCTAAGCTGAACAATTTTGCTGCGACTAGACTAGCCATAATAATAATTCCTCTCGTACCGCTATACGTTACATAGGGCTTGCAAGTAATTTCTCCATACCGCTCTATCCTGGGCAACTCGCTCAATCTCCTCCATGGAACTGAGACCGATATTTCCTGCCTCTCTCAGCAAAGTTCACTTCAGGGTCTCCTTAGGTCGACCTCTCTTTCTTGAACCCTTTGCATCCCACTTCAATGCCTGCTTTGATATTCGTTGATCATTTCTCCTCAAGGTGTGCCCAACATATCTCCATCTTCTCTTTTTTATAACAGTTATCACTAGTGGTTGACCAGACATGTCTCTGATTTCATCACTTCTCCTAAATTCGTTCCATTTTATATTCATTATTTTTGCAGACATCTATTTTCAAATGCATTCAACTTGCTTTCTATATCTTTAGTCATTTTCCAACTCTCGCTGGCATATGTTAGGATTGATACAACATTTGAATTGAAAATTTGTAATTTAGTTTTAATACTATATAACTTGCAGTTCCATATTTTATTTAGACTTTTAAAAGCTGATGCTGCTTTGCCAATTCGTATCATAATTTCTTTTTAACATTTCCTGTGCAATCAAAATTGCTACCTAAATAGGTGAACTGCGCTGTTATTTTTATCATTTTAGATTCCAGTGTGATATCTGCATTACTTGCCATAGGTGTCTTCATTATATTTGTTTTTTCATAGCTTATCTGCAGTCTAACTTTTGATGCTATAGATGACAAGTTGTCTGTTTAGACTAGCCATGCTGCCATTAAATTGCACATGTCCACCATGTCCTAGACCACCCTAAACAATGAGTATTACAGTCAGTAACTTGACTAAAAAATGTAATAGAAGAAAAGATAACTTCAATCTGATCCAATGTGGCATCAAGAAGAAGAAGAAGTGCAAGCTGATATGTGATAATGTGTTATGTCATATCACATCATGAGAAAGTTAACCTCCCAACTCCTACCGTTGTTTGATTGACCAAGGACTGTTATTCTAGATCAAATATACATTGTCTTGCTAGTAGTAGTTGTAGCATATGATTATTGCTAGAAATGTAATCATGGATGATATTGTCTGGCACTTGTATGCATGCATGCTCTCATGTAGGTTGGGCAGTAACCAGAGAGAGATATTTCATTTTGTCATGTTCTCACATGAATTCTCATCACAGAGTAGGTGTCAGTCATTGATATCCACCTACGATTTCAACCACCACATATTTCTGACCACACACATAGTCCAATCTCTTAAGTTGATGTCGGACAGAAACCATCAACTGTTGTGATGGTCATCCCTTGCCTGGAACACTTGTCCCAGAAAATACAACTCAGTGCCTGAGAGCTATGCTGCTGTATAACCTTACTAGATGTCTGCCAGGCTCTGACCAGCAGATGTAGATTTCACCGGTGATGCAAACGGTCGTTCACCCCTAACCGGGACACTTAACCTCCATATAACTGATCAGTACCGATGTACCAATAACCATACATGCAGCTCTTCTGAACAATGTGCCTTCCTGTGAAGGCATTGCACATCCCACTGATATTTGGAGTAGTCTATTTATGAAAAACGGAAGCAACTCCGGAGACACTTCTTGAACACTACATATGAAAATATTGAAACTTGTACTTCCTTAGTGTTGGAAAGCAGAAAATGTTTGAAGTGCCACTACAAGAATCTCGTATCTATAAACCACTGCTAGTATTTATAATATATAATTCCCAAGTTCATGTCAAAGTGACAGGCAGCAGTTGAGCGCAAAGTCTGAAATCAAATCACTGTGCACACACAGCATCTAGTCCTCTTGTGTTTGATATATATATATATATATGGTTGTTGTAACATTCATGCTGCCCTGGTAGAGATTAAAGAACAACTTGTTTGACTGTTTATTTGTTCAATATTTGCATGCTTTCACCATTGGTACGCTTGTAGTATCACACACAGACACATGATTTCCCCCAAGGTACCAATGTGCCAAAGAAGAAATGAGGAAATCAAACTAACTCAAGCATTCCCATGTGACTGTACTTAAGTTTGGAGAAATATTTGTTTGCAACATAATTACATTCTCTTTGCTGCAGCATTCGAAACAATGTATTTTGATTTGTTTTGTTTTGTTTGATGAAGAACTTGAAGCTTTCAACTCCTCTCTGATAAGATGTACATTCTTGCTTGCTTGTGTATCAGCTTTGATCCAGCTCCAGCGGTGGTCAGCTTGATCTCATTATGTACCTTGTTTGATAGTAGATTTGATATTATCTCATTATATGTTATATAGACAAACCTTTGTTGTCAGTAATTGTGTTAGCAAGACATTTGACACATTACAATGACACAAACAGTCATGATGATGTAATTGTGTGCAATAATGAGCAGGTGTACCAGGACATTCATTTAATTAGATTGTTGTTCATGTATTATATGTGTCTGAGAACATGTTTCTTGTGGGATGCTCGTCTGAAATATGAAAGTGATTATTTTTCTGATATTCTTCTTGTGACTTTGTTTGCATTAATTTGCTGATTGATAAATAATTCTATGTAGATGTTTCTGAGAAAGGGAGAACGCAACTATCTGTCTTGTCAATGAGGCAGGTAAGCTGGCTTTTGAAAAGTCCACTGCCTCATTATTTTGCAACAATTCCTGGAACTAAATGGCAACAAATCTATCATGTGAGAACTCATATAAATAAATGTGTGTGTGTGTGTGTGTTCTAGGTGGGTGAAGGCAAAATGACTGTACTAGGGAGACTCAAAAAGTAACCGTTAACTTTTTGTTTGTTATAAACCAAATATGCACAAATAGAAGTGAAAGCATGAGCCATCATCTTCCGACTCAGGGCATAACAGACTGAACAAACACTTACATATGCTACGATTGTCTCCATCCCCTATGTGTCCCTGTGTTACCGCTGACCACATCATAGAACATGTCCTGCAAGAATGTCCTCCCTAGAACAAAATGCTCTCCCTACAACACAAAATAACATGGCACCAGAGATGAGCTCCAGACAAGAGTGGATTTCATAAGAATGTGTGTGATGATATCATCATCCAAATAGCAATCACAAAGAAGCAGAAGAAATACAGGTGTGACAGCACTTTGACAAATGTCTGGCTTGTGTCAGACAGTAAATCTTCTGATGGACTGTGGAGACATGCATTCATTGCCTCTTTCATGTTATCATCCATTCTGATCTCATCTTACCAGCAAATACATTCTAGATGGAGGATATAAACTCATGATAATTCCTCAGTGAAATGTCCGTGGGATATACAGAATGTCAACATTTGACATGCACATTTGGGAAACTGTGTGTGTACAATCATGATCTCACATTGTAACAGCACATATTGGTATTGATCAAGTAGTTGACATGTTGACCTGATGGCAAGAGTTCCAAGTGCTTCTCAAACAGATCACAGTATGATTCACTGTTACAAGTCCAGTCAAGTGTATTTTTGGATGTTCCAGGATTTCACCTTATACATCCCTAATGAGCTACAGTATTCATTTGTTAGCTGACAACACTGCACAGAACTTCATTGCTTTGCCGATGATGAATGTAGCCTCTCCATGTTGGCTTGCTTAGACTAGCTGGAAGTAGTGGATCCAGGATTCATCACTAGTCACTATAGTCTAGATGGCCATCCCCTTCAGCTTGATAATGTTGACATTCTGTCGTCATTTTGGGAGCATGATAGTTTTGGTATCAACTTTGCTATCACAGAATCTCTAGTATTGAAGCACGCCATGAATGATTGCTGTAACTAGTTATGAATCATCTTCAATTCTTCAATCACCTTGTCAATTGTTAACCTGCCAGTTTTCCAGTATTACTTGTAGTGCAGTGATAGCGGCGGCCGCGCATGTAATCACAGTGTCAGACATGACGTAGGAATTGTCAACTTCATGTCTCATAAATCTCGTGAAAGCTAGGATATTATTAGCTTCCTTCATCCTCTAATGAACATCTTGATATTAAAGAGAGTTGGCTATTAAAGAATGTAACATCAAGGCAAATTCAATATTTCTCACATATCAAGCGACATGTGTTCCTAGAGAAGATCATTTTGGAGGGAATGCTGCCTGGAAGAAGACGAATGAGAGGAAGACCTAGAAGACGATCGGTGCAAGATGTCACTGACAATCTGAGAATGACTGCTGCTGAAGCCGGTCAACTTGCACAGAACAGAGAGTTTTTCAGGACTGCTGTCATGTGAGCCAAGTTCCAGAATGGACAAGCTACTTCATGATTATGGAGAATGAATAGCTGTTGAGTTTTTCATTCTCCGTTGAATAGCTGTTGAGTTTTTCATTCTCCGTTGAATAGCTGTTGAGTTTTTCATTCTCCGTTGAATAGCTGTTGGATTTTTCATTCTCCGTTGAATAGCTGTTGGATTTTTCATTCTCCGTTGAATAGCTGTTGGATTTTTCATTCTCCGTTGAATAGCTGTTGGATTTTTCATTCTCCGTTGAATAGCTGTTGAGTTTTTCATTCTCCGTTGAATAGCTGTTGTTTTTCATTCTTCTTCCACTCCAGATTGAACACTCTGGGATTTGTATGTGATCTGAGCCTAAGAGCAATTGTACGCTGTGCCAGTTATGCGCCTACAAGTAGGCCAGCACATCCGATTTATACGATGCTTTTTATTTACTAGGATAGCTTCCCTAGGTCCTACATCGGTCGCCTCTTACGACATGCCTTATAGGTCGCAGTGGTACTATTCTTTGCTTCCCTTGCAGGATGCCAACACCACACAAGCATTTTATCCTCTAATGAATAACTGCTGGCTGTACATCATGACTAACCAAAGTACAGATAACTGCCACATGAACAGTGCTTCATCTGGCACATGTTTAACAGTTTATCTCCATCTTGTTTGTAGTTTGCTGTCATCACTTCTACTTCCTATAAAAACTATATACCTACACACACACACACACACACATGCACACACAATGATACCTCCAGCAGGAAAGCATAATATATCTACAGTACAACCTTCTAAGGTGTGATATTGACCTTTTTTTTTCTCTCTCTTGTTGCCATATTAAGGTTACTTTTGATGTTTTTTTTTATCCCACCCTGTCTCTCTCTCTCAAATACTTGAATGCAGAATGATATGTAATTGTTTGTAAACTATCTGCTTACATTCACCGGAATAATGTATCTTACACATGTAATATCATTAATATAAACGACTCAAAAACACCTTGCTAGCAGAGGAGGGTGTATCACATGACAAATTTAACTGCAATCTTTCTGCCGAGACATATCAAAAAATCATTTTTGTTACTTTCATTTTGAGAGTAGCTTCCTTGGCCAGTTGGTTTAGCATATTACCAGTATATTATTATTATTCCACCTGCCTAATGTTAGGGATGAAGATTTCACTTTTATCAGAGTAGATGCCCCCCTTCCCTCCCCAACCGAGCACAGAGAAGAAAACCAACACTCCAGAGCGAACCCAAGGCAATGCCAAACCAGAAATCTTGAATTTGTTAACCTTGATAAACTTCAAATGATAAACCAGAAATCTTGAATTTGTTAACCTTGATAAACTTCAAATGACAAACCAAAATCAAGCAATGTTTTGTTACTGACAATGATCCTCAAGTGCCACAAAGTAGTGCTGTCATTATGTAAGGCATTCCCACTCAACGGTGACAATATTCACAATCAATTGGTTCTGACAAGTTTTTTTGTGTTTGTTTGTTTTCTACCAGGTTCTTTACTCAACACTATATTTGATTGTATAATATATTTATATATGAACTAACATGCCCTAGTTAGTCAGCACACTGTCTGTCTGTCTGTCACTGTACTTGTATTGTCATATTTCTTCCCATCTGCTATGATCATGATTGATGATGATGATGATGATGCCGTTAACTCAGGAACAGAAGAGAGAAGAAACTCAGTGTCAAACAAAACATTGATTACTATTATTATTATTTTTGTTTGTTTGTGTTGGGTAATATATGTTGTCAAGTTGTAGAGAAAACTTATTATTAGTATTACTGTATGTTATTTGAGCTTTGAAATCTTTCAGTGATACCTTGAGGAGACTTGCTCTTCACATTTGTTAGCTTTGATGAAGCATTTTCTCAGCTGTAGAATCATCTAGTGCTGACTTGGCTCTTGTTACATGAGCTAAGCTACTGCACTCTTGACACGGTTATAGTTGGTCTTAGCAAGATAGTTTTCTCTTTCTTGGTGATTGCTGCTAGCAACAATATGAGTTGACCAGAGAGTGATAGTAGTAGAGCTCTTAGAGTGCCAGTCATCTTTGAGGAGGCAAGTTCTTATAGAGCAGCAATGATCTTAAGAGTGCAAGAGCTCTTCAAGTGGTAGTGAACTTAAGACATCAATGATCTTAGAGTGCAAGAACTCAAGTGGCCGGCATCTTAGTGTATCAAAGCTCTTAGAGTATGAGTTTGTCGTTGTCTTCCGTGGTATATCAATACCTGATTAGCTTCCTATCTATATGTTGGGAAGTATACTAGAATATAACATTATGTGCCTTCATAACTCTTGTCAGGGCAAATGTTACTGCAAGCATCCACAAGTGGACATTAGTGAGACACCAGATTTGAAGTATCTTCTATAACATGTCCTTAGCCAGCCTTGCCAACAACAACATATAGTTTAATAGCATGATTACTTCATGTCCAATTATAAAGATGTACGGTGTCGCACAATCTGAAAGCTATACATTATTTCTTGTCAAATGGGACAATTGAGTGGTCAATTTGTTAGCAGCGTATGTCCATGACAAAGCTACTGTCATTATTCTAAGCTCATCATGATGATGGTGAATTACAGTTGGGAAGACTGGGTCATCATCAAATAGCTTGTCCTGAGCAGAACTTTACCACCCCAACAATCCTTTGCAATATCTCTCTCTCATAAGCCAGATGGTCCCGCCTGTGCAGTCGTCATGCTCAAATCATCAGTTACATCCCGAATCCATCTTCTCCGTGGTCTTTCTCTTCTTCTTTTTGTCATGATGCCTCCTTCCATAATGGTCTCTCAGCAAGAGAAGAGGAAGACCACAGAGAAGATGGATACCAAGAAACATTCTATGTTATGGAGAGAAATATCAACATTAGAACTAATAACCAGTACAGAAAACCTATGATCACATTATGACAACCGGCATGGCACATGATAATGATGATATTTTCTACAACAGCAATAAAGAAGACAAGTGTATGTTGGTTAAATGAGGTAGCACTAGTTTGATGATTCTAGCATGAGACAAAAATGCATATTTGACTTGAGACCGTTTTTTGAATGATGTCGTCCAAGTTAATATCAGCATATCAGCATAACACAGGGGAGGTAACCACATTAATATTTGCTATGACATCACTTTTGTGTACTGTTGATATTTGAACAATGTGATTATCGGACTTGACATTGAACAATGTGATGTTTGAGATCAGATCTGGAATCAAATATTATATTTGAAAATTGTAATGTCCTTGTCAGATGTCTACATAATGTGTGCGGCGGCAGGAAGTTCAGAATATAGTTACACTGACTATTTGAAAAACTAAACTTAACAAGTGTTGGGGCATTGGTCATTCTATCTGAACCTCTCTTATCTTCTTGCCACTTTCCAAAGCTCATTGACTACAGCAACCATAAGAATACTGTACATTTGATTGTGAGTTTGATTTGTCATTCTATTGATTGTTCTTATTTGAAGAATACTTTTTACCTACACAAAATGTCAGACCATAATGATTTTGTTGACAAGTAATTAGATAAGAAACAGTCCTGTTTGGGAAAAGTTAGGATGGGAGGTGACCTTTAACAAGATCACAAATCTGCCAAGAAGAAAAATGACGACTACGACGACGAGAACTTTGGCAGCTGCTGTGTGTAGGGGTGGGATGGATATTTTTGTATATTCATGTTTTCTTCTCTTCTCAATCTTGAATGATATAACATGATCATGTATATTGTGCTCCTAGTTTGCTTTGAATATCAATTCCAAAATAAAGTCTTTATTCACTTAGAGGATGCTTGTTCTGTTCCCAATTTTTGTCTGCAGCAGTTTGCTAACCAGACAGTGTCTCTGTTTTCTTGTGTTGTGTTCATTGTTATATCTAAGACATGCGATCGTGTTATGTTATGTTATGTTATGTTATGTTATGCGATCGACGTCATGGCACATTGGGCATTCCCATTCGTGCTCTGTCCTCCGCTGCAGCAGCCATCCCAAAGTCCATTTGCTCACAGTACCCATGAGAAGTTGATTACTATATCTTCTCTCTCTACCACGAAACGACACTGTCTGGCATGTCCAAACTTAACACCCAATTCTCGAACTCGTTCCAGTGTCTGAGACCCGCCCATGTCACACAATTGAGAGCGTACCGCATTGATGATATCGGCTCTGTCCATGCTTCTGCCCACTTGAGTCGGGCACTGTTTGCAAGAGAGTCAGCACGCTCGTTACCCGCACTCCAGCATGTCCAGGCGTGTACAGCCAAGTCATTTTCTTGAGATGTGATCTCGGAATGCTGTTCACTCATTCCACCCGCATACTTCCAGTGTTGTGTGTTCATGTGTTCGTGTGTTGTGTGTTCATGTGTTGTGTGTTCATGGTTATATCTTAAGACGTGATTGTGTTGTGTGTTCATGGTTATATCTAAGACGTGATTGTGTTGTGTGTTCATGTGTTGTGTGTTCATGGTTATATCTAAGACGTGATTGTGTTGTGTGTTCATGGCTATATCTAAGACGTGATTGTGTTGTGTGTTCATGGTTATATCTAAGACGTGATTGTGTTGTGTGTTCATGGCTATATCTAAGACGTGATTGTGTTGTGTGTTCATGGTTATATCTAAGACGTGATTGTGTTGTGTGTTCATGGCTATATCTAAGACGTGATTGTGTTGTGTGTTCATGATTATATCTAAGCGTGATTGTGTTGTGTGTTCATGGTTATATCTAAGACGTGATTGTGTTGTGTGTTCGTGTGTTGTGTGTTCATGTGTTGTGTGTTCATGGTTATATCTAAGACGTGATTGTGTTGTGTGTTCATGGTTATATCTAAGACGTGATTGTGTTGTGTGTTCATGGTTATATCTAAGACGTGATTGTGTTGTGTGTTCATGGTTATATCTAAGACGTGATTGTGTTGTGTGTTCATGGTTATATCTAAGACGTGATTGTGTTGGATGTGTTGTCTTGTCACAGAAAATTTATACTTAATAATTATTGTTATAGGAACTAAATATTCAAGAGAATTATCTGATAAACAACAAACTATACAGGAGAATTAGAGACTTGGGTCACATTAAGCATCACAATGACCTGGAAAGAACAATATTAGAGGGTATGGTCCCAGGACGCAGAGACAGACCAAGAAGAAGATGGCTACAAGATATTAAAGAAACCATGAATATGACCATCGGCGAAGTGGGTAAACTGGCTAGAGACAGTGAATTTCAGATGCGCTGCAAAGAGAGCAACGTCCTATAAAGGATACGCACCTTGATGATGAGAGTAACTTAGCAACCATCTGTTGTATGATGAGATAATGACTTTAAAGAGATCATGAGGCTGCAGAAATGTCCTCCTCTTGTTCTACTTTGCAATCGGTTTCATATGCCCGTGTAAACTATGAGATGGTTTGACTATAAACCTGCATGTCCGTTGGAATTCCTTGTGTATTCCCTGTAAAGGGAAAAATGCAGGTGTAAGCTTCGTTCATGAGGCTATGTTTCATTACGTTGATGTATGTATGATGTTGATGTATGTATGATGTTGATGTATGTATGATGTTGTCATATGTATGATGTTGATGTATGTATGATGTTGATGTATGTATGATGTTGATGTATGTATGATGTTGTCGTATGTATGATGTTGTCATATGTATGATGTTGATGTATGTATGATGTTGATGTATGTATGATGTTGATGTATGTATGATGTTGATGTATGTATGATGTTGATGTATGTATGATGTTGTCGTATGTATGATGTTGATGTATGTATGATGTTGATGTATGTATGATGTTGATGTATGAAAGATGTTGATATATGTATGATGTTGATGTATGTATGATGTTGTCATATGTATGATGTTGTCGTATGTTTGATGTTGATGTATTATGATGTTTGTCTATGTATGATGTTGATGTATGTATGATGTTGATCTATGTATGATGTTGATGTATGTATGATGTTGATGTATGTATGATGTTGATGTATGTATGATGTTGATGTATGTATGATGTTGATGTATGTATGATGTTGATGTATGTATGATGTTGATGTATGTATGATGTTGATGTATGTATGATGTTGATGTATGTATGATGTTGATGTATGTATGATGTTGATGTATGTATGATGTTGATGTATGTATGATGTTGATGTATGTATGATGTTGATGTATGTATGATGTTGATGTATGTATGATGTTGATGTATGTATGATGTTGATGTATGTATGATGTTGATGTATGTATGATGTTGATGTATGTATGATGTTGATGTATGTATGATGTTGATGTATGTATGATGTTGATGTATGTATGATGTTGATGTATGTATGATGCTGTCGTATGTATGATGTTGATGTATGTATGATGTTGATGTATGTATGATGTTGATGTATGTATGATGTTGATGTATGTATGATGTTGATGTATGTATGATGTTGATGTATGTATGATGTTGATGTATATGATGTTGATGTATGTATGATGTTGTCGTATGTATGATGTTGATGTATGTATGATGTTGATGTATGTATGATGTTGATGTATGTATGATGTTGATGTATGTATGATGTTCTCGTATGTATGATGTTGATGTATGTATGATGTTGATGTATGTATGATGTTGTCGTATGTATGATGTTGATGTATGTATGATGTTGATGTATGTATGATGTTGTCGTATGTATGATGTTGATGTAGGTATGATGTTGATGTACGTATGATGTTGATGTATGTATGATGTTGTCGTATGTATGATGTTGATGTATGTATGATGTTGATGTACGTATGATGTTGATGTACGTATGATGTTGATGTACGTATGATGTTGATGTACGTATGATGTTGTCGTATGTATGATGTTGATGTATGTATGATGTTGATGTATGTATGATGTTGATGTATGTATGATGTTGATGTATGTATGATGTTGATGTATGTATGATGTTGATGTATGTATGATGTTGATGTATGTATGATGTTGATGTATGTATGATGTTGATGTATGTATGATGTTGATGTATGTATGATGCTGTCGTATGTATGATGTTGATGTATGTATGATGTTGATGTATGTATGATGTTGATGTATGTATGATGTTGATGTATGTATGATGTTGATGTATGTATGATGTTGTCGTATGTATGATGTTGATGTATGTATGATGTTGATGTATGTATGATGTTGATGTATGTATGATGTTGATGTATGTATGATGTTGATGTATGTATGATGTTGATGTATGTATGATGTTGATGTATGTATGATGCTGTCGTATGTATGATGTTGATGTATGTATGATGTTGATGTATGTATGATGCTGTCGTATGTATGATGTTGATGTATGTATGATGTTGATGTATGTATGATGCTGTCGTATGTATGATGTTGATGTATGATGATGTTGTCGTATGTATGATGTTGATGTATGTATGATGTTGGCGTATGTATGATGTTGATGTATGTAAAATGTTGTCGTATGTATGAAGCGCATACTAGGGCCCGTTTTAGAAATCTCTTCCTGACCTGACGCTGTGAGGCAAACAGGATTCGAGAAAGAAAGAAAGATGTATGATGTTGGCGTATGTATGATGGACATGACTGCAGGATGTACTCTGGAAACTGAGCAGGCTTTATTCTGTGCATGTGATGGTTGAGCCTGCAATGTCCTGTTCTTGGACGAAAGATTGTTGTGTGCTGTTTTCTGTTGAGTCTTGTGATGTGATCTTATGATGTGATCGTGTGAGTTTGTTGCAACAGTAATGTTTTAATCAAAAGGTATTATTATGAGTAGAAAACAAAAGTGTAAGAACAAAACTCAGGTGTTTAAATATCCTGTGTTTGTCCCTTGGCAATGTATGCTTGACAAATGAAAGGAATGCTATAAAAGAAATTAAAAGAAAGCTGAGCATTGCTTTGCAAAAACTAAAAGAACTAACTAACCTATGGAAGGAACTGACATAAGAACTAACTAACCTATGGAAGGGAACTGACACAAGAACAAGAATCATGTGTTTAAGAGCCTACGTTTTTCCCTTGCCAACATATGGTTGTGAGATATGGAACATTGACAACGCGACGGGGAAGATCATGAATGCCTTTGAATGCAAATACTACAGAAGAGTACTTAGAATATCATGGACAGAGAAAAGAACCAATGATTCTGTTCTGCAACATCTTGATATTAAAGAGAGTTGGCTATTAATACTTTGCTGTGAGAGCATAACATCAAGAAAAATTAAATACTGAATTTCGGACACAGTAAATGACATGAGTGCCTGGAGAAGATAATTCTAGCGATAACGGTGCCTGAAAGAAGAGTGCCTGTGTTCAAGACTAGATTTGCCAAAAATATCGTTGCACACGCGGCTGGCAACAAGAGACCCTGATCCTTTACTTGGGAATCAAAATTACAGGTACTTCTGAAGCCGAAGTAAGACTCGTCTAAAGGAAGAGAGACACTGTTGATAAAGAAAGCAAGCTTGCACGCAAAAATCAGGCCATAAGCACCATGGCTGCGCCTGAATTCCTAGCGGACGACCGAAAATCAAATCAAACAAGCTATAATTGTCACTTGCCCAACATTTCTGCTTGAATAAAAATAAATCATGGAGGAAAAACTCTAAATCCATTGGGGGCGACAAAAAACAACACATGTTCCAAAAGGGTTAAAAAATGTTCCCTCATCGAGTGAGCAAAAGCTTGTGTGTTGTTGGGGATCACAAGGGGCAAAGAGTAGTAACACTACGACCTTCAAAGCATGTCGTAAGAGGCGACTGAGGTAGAGGCCTAGGAATCTACCCTAGTGAATAAACAGTGTCGTAGAAATCGGATGTGCTGACCTACTTGTAGGCGCACAACTGGCACAACGTAGAATTGCTCTTAAGCTTAGATCACATACAAATCACTAAGAATGCTTCAGCAAGTGGTTAATATTAAGTGTTCGAGGTAGAAGATCTAACTTGAAGTTACAGCAAGCAAGTGGTTGATATTGAGTGTTCGAGGTAGAAGATCTAACTTGAAGTTACAGCAAGCAAGTGGTTGATATTGAGTGTTCGAGGTAGAAGAAAAAAGAAGAAGAGTCAGAAAAAAGTGGGACAAATCTTGAACATGCTTATCTGCTCCGAACAACCAGAAGTTGCATTGTGTAACTAAAAAGTGGGACAAATCTTGAACATGCTTATCTGCTCCGAACAACCAGAAGTTGCATTGTGTAACTGAAAAGTGATCAATAAAGATTGATTGACATTCAAGTGCCAGACATAATCAAAGATGTAAGAGACTATCAGGTCAGGCAGATCCAGTGCCGTGCGATATATTTTCTCAGTATCATGCAAGTCTTCGTAATGCCGACCATTAAATGTTATTTTCTTTAAAATAACCTTCGATTGTAATTTTTTTTTTAAAAAAACGTACAAAATGTAGGAATACTATTTGTAATTTTGATAATATAAACTACTTAAAAATAATATCAACTACAACAATCTACTACAGTTGTACTCTTTTAACTTTAACTTTAACAAATTCGTTAACTAGGAATGTATAGTCTAGAGTGACTGTCAATGTAAACTCAATAGAAATTTATGTCCGATTTTAAGTTTTGTTTGACTTATTGAACTTCTTAAGTAGTGTTTTATAAAGTAATGTTTTATAAAGTAGTATTTTATAAAGTAGTGTTTTATAAAGTAGTGTTTTATAAAGTAGTGTTTTATAAAGTAGTGTTTTATTAAGTAGTGTTTTGAAAAACACTTCTTTCTCCACTAGATCAAAGAGACAGGGAGTGTTAATAAAATTCTCAGAGCTATAACAGTATTCAGATACAAAGTAATTAAGTTATTTTGGCACAAATAATTTCAAACATCCAAAGGTTTCATAGAAAATGGTAGCATTCTGGATACATCACGTAATTCTTCTTGAAGATCATTTGCATTTATATCTGATTCATTTTCCACACGAAAGTATTGACTGGAGACTGGTACAATAATTTTCTAACGTTTTCTCATCTATATCCTGGAGTTTTAAAATGTCATATAAAAAACTGAAAATATTTGGTAAGGAATTTCCAGAAGCGTGAATCATTCATTCAGAAAATCCCGTCGTTTGCAAGCATATGTAAATTGTTTTCACTTTCAAACTCTCTACATGCCACATATAACTGACCATGGTTAAAGCAGACAGATCGCAAATTAATTCCAGCACATCGTTTACTACAGACGCGCTTTAAGTCCGCTCGTGTTGACCGGTTGGAACTATGTTTGCGCGGAGTGCAATTTTCATGCGTCCGCGGGTAAGACTGATCTAATGCCGTCTTGAAACGTCTGACATAGCTTATGCACGTATGTAACATACGTTAACAGCTAATAACGTATTTTTATTAAGGGACGTAATCCATGCTTACGTGGTAATATCCATATGGTCATTTTAGTGATTATATCCCTTTGACTGGTAACCTATCTTCACCGCGGGGTAAAACAAAGGTGGTTAGGCATCACAAATTAGATTTTAATTATTTCAAAAAACGAACATGTGATCCGATTTCGAAACTGTTTCTTTAGTTGATCTAAATTTATCCTGAAAAATATTTGTACCATGTTTGGTGAATTTTGGATGTAAAGTGAGGTCGTTTATACCCGGACAGCACATCCGGACATTAAGGATTATAGTATAGAAGATAACTCTATCACGCACAGGCACACGTTCCGCACTTGAAATATACCCGTCCATGCAAATGCTACTTTTTAATTCAAGTTCAAATTGTCCTAACATAATCATTTTCAATGATAATAAGTAACTACAATTGCTGTAAAAACAATAATTCTCTTGCCTGATCTACTTTTAAACACAAAAACTGACGTAGTACAAATGCAAAAAAATATTATAATGATACAGATATATTATATATCTGATTTGCTGATTTAAACAGAGCATAGCCGATTGTCACTTCTCGAGACAAACTAACAATAAAATCAAATATTGTCAATAATTGTAAGCTCAAAGCAGAACTATCAAAACGTATCACATGCAATTGTCTTTTGTGAAAATTGCCGCCTCAGCTTTTAGTAGCGGCCGCACGGTATATTATAAACAAAAATAATAGCTTGGTGCTTTCAGATCAAAAGTCTTTCGGTGAGCGCTCGCCAACGATGCAATGGCATTAAAAACCGAAATCAAAGTATGCCGAAAGCATCTAATCAGAGGCGTGCGATAAATTATAAATTGTATACCTCAATATCGGAATAACAGAAAAGTATAGAAAAGCATTGCGTAACGATTTTTAATTATTGAATGGTTCAAATTATATTTTGATTTCTCTGCTTATACTGCCACCCTTACGAGACCGCCTGATGCGGCCGTCTCTCTGTATCATAACACAGCACGACCCTGGGCAAACCCAAGCATCCACTTAGGTCGAAATTCTGTAATGACTGTCTCACATGACGTAGCGGCCGTGGAACCAGGACGCAGTGTATTCACGTTGTTGGCGAGTACCACACAAATCACAAAGAGTGGTTAGCTGGTTAGCTTGGTTGATAACGGTTGAACGCAAACCTACCCCCAACCCTCCCCCACAAAAAAACTCCAAACAATAATGAACCTTTCTTCCCGGGAGAGTCAACAAAATAAACAAATAATTATTTAAAAAAAAAATGAAATAATTAACGGTTTTGTTTTCCAGGACAGTCAAGAAATGAAACAAATAATAATAACGCCCGCCTGCCCAGCGTGTTCGTAGCTCGTTGGACTACAGGTGACAAGTCCTCTGTGAGTGCGGGTTCAATTCCGCGGACTGGCAGAAAAGCCACAGGCTCCCCAGATTTACGGTGTTCGTGGTACCGAACCGAAGGGTCACGATGTCCATGACACCGAGTCGAAGAGCTTTCAGCTCAAGTGCTTCTGGATCGAAAAAAAACCCCAAAAACAACCACAGGTGCTTTGCTTTCCTTATGTACTCATATAATATGAACATGGCATCATAGGAAATAACATACATGCTCCAAATGTGTCGTCAGTGGCGTATCCTGTTCTTTGATAGAAGGTCTGCTACAATCTGATAATTTTATACTTCATAAAATCAATGTTTCTCCAACGACTATCACATATTTTTCTAAATATATTATTATTATTATTATTATTATTATTATTCTTATTATTATTATTAAATATTACTAGCCAACAAAAAATCTGCTGATCTTGAGATTATTTTTCATAGTAAAAATGTTTTATAGCTAGAAAAATGATATAAATCTGAATAATTGAATCCATTTAAAGTAGCTCTATTTCCCAATCTGAACACTTGTTATCATTTTATGTGTGTAATATTCAATAAAGATCAGAATACTAAGAGCATGCATATTCACAGTGGCAACGTATGGGTATAAAGCATGGACATTTAATAAAACAGTTGAAAAACATATATCTGCTTTTGAATATAAGTGTTACAGAAGAGTTCTCTGTATATCATGGACAGAGAAGAGAACAAATAGATCTATCCAGAAAGAACTCAAAATGCAAGAAAACTGGCTGATGCTACAAATATGAAGGAGAAAATTGAACTATTTCGGACATATACAGAGACATGACGTATTGTAGAAGACCATTATGGAATGAGGCATTATGGAATGAGGCATTATGGAATGAGGCATTATGGAATGAGGCATTATGGAATGAGGCATTATGGAATGAGGCATTATGGAATGAGGCATTATGGAATGCGCGCATTATGGCATGAGGCATTATGGAATGAGGAATTATGGCAAAAAGTAGAAAATGGCCACGGAGAATATGTGTTCAGGAGGTAACTGATAATTTGAACATGACGGGAATCCTCCTTCTCGGTGGTCTTACTCTTCTCCTCTTTGCATGGATCCCTCCTTCCATGGTGGTCTCTTCTCCTCTTTGTATGGATACCTCCTTCCATGGTGGTCTTCTCAAACATTTGTGTCTTTTTTATATGTCCAAAACACTTCAATTTACTCAATCTTTTACTTGTAGCATCAGCCAGTTTGATTTCATTTTGAGTTCTTTCTGGATTGATCTATTTGTTCTCTTCTCGTCCGTGATATACACTCTTCTCAAACACTTATATTCAGAAGTATATCTATGTTTTCCCACTGCCTTGTTAAATGTCCATGTTTCACACTCATACGTTGCCACTGGGAATATGCATGCTCTTAGTTTCAACATACTATTACGAATAAATTATTAACGCTTTCCACATTTTGCATACGACACAGCATGTCGCATTGAGTATACGACACTGCATGCCGCATTGAGTATACGACACTGCATGCCGCATTGAGTGTACGACACTGCATGCCACATTGAGTATACGACACTGCATACCACCCGGATTTTTGACACTAGCATAGAACAGTTGATATGACGTTTTCAACCCCACGCCAATTCTGACTCGGTGGGTACATTTTAGCATCGCCCAACATTTCGTACGGAAATGTCTGCCCATTTTAGTCATTGCGACGCGTGAAAATCTCAACACAGGCGACAGTGGGTAAATAATCGCTGCACAAAATCAGTCCATGTGACAGATTTATGGGTAGTAAATTTACGTTGTCACCAGAAATATTTCAGGGCGTTCTATTAAACCATTGTTATTTGCCTCCATCGTTGAACATTTTCCGCCCATCGCTGTCCATCTTTTGTCAGGTTTCAAGTTAGTAGTGGTAATCTCATCGCCATGTTCCAGGTCTCATCTTGACAATAAATCTAACCCGCGCTTACCAATTTCTCAACAAATTCTGGTGGGTAAGGGTTTACCCGGACAATTAACAAATACTGTGTCCATGACCACAGCTAACTCTAATATGAGTTTATACTGTGTCCATGACCACAGCTAACTCTAATATGAGTTTATAGCTGACTGTGTCCATGACCACAGCTAACTCTAATATGAGTTTATAGCTGGCTGTGTCTAGGACTACAGCTAACTCTAATATGAGTTTATAGCTGGCTGTGTCCATGACCACAGCTAACTCTAATATGAGTTTATACTGTGTCCATGACCACAGCTAACTCTAATATGAGTTTATACTGTGTCCATGACCACAGCTAACTCTAATATGAGTTTATAGCTGGCTGTGTCCATGACCACAGCTAACTCTAATATGAGTTTATAGCTGACTGTGTCCATGACCACAGCTAACTCTAATATGAGTTTATAGCTGGCTGTGTCCATGACCACAGCTAACTCTAATATGAGTTTATAGCTGACTGTGTCCAGGACCACAGCTAACTCTGAGTTTATAGCTGGCTGTGTCCAGGACTAAAGTTGTTGATGTGTAAGACGAGATTTCACGTGAATGTAAGTAAATGTAAGTGAATGTACCAGGAGTAGCTGTATTTATGAAACTGTTGGTGAGAGGAGGGATCTGTGGCGAATATTTTATATGTGCAAGACACCCAGTACCTCCATCCCCCTTTCCAAGTGAAACTGTCGGTGGTATAGAGGGAATCAATAACTGTAACTGTTGGAGAAGACAGTTTTGGAAACATACATCAAGACAAAGAGAAGAAGAAGACCACGGAGAAGATGGATTCAGGATGTAACTATGTCCGCCCGTGTGGTACCAGGGCCAGCAAGGAAAGCAAAGAATGGTACCACTGCTACCTACAATGCATGTCGTAAGAGGCGACTGATGTAGGCCCTAGGGATGTTACCCTAGTAAATAAAAAGCAGCGCAGAAACCGGATGTGCTGGACTACTTGTAGGAGCATAACTGGGACAACGTACAATCGCTCTTAGGCTCAGATCACATACAAATCACACATAATGGTTGACAAGTGGTTGATATGGAGCGTTCGAAGTAGAAGGATGTAACTGGTGGTTTGAGCATAACCGCGACAGAGGCGGTACATATGTGCTATGAGAGAGAGAGAGAAAGAGAGAGAAGATCTGAAGAATTTGTTAATTAAGATGGCAAAGTTCCACTCAGGACAAGCTGTTTGATGATGCTGTCACCATTGTGTAGATTTAATCAAAATAAAAGAAAACAGAAAAAACTGAACGACTTGAATTATAGTAAATTAAACCTTCCCAGCAGTCAAGGAAATTAAAGGAATAATTAAAAGCAGATGATAATTTGTTACGCAATTGTATTCAGAAGCCGGCAGAAGACAAGGCGCCAGTCGCACGCTATGTGGGAGTAAACTGATGTCGCTATCTATCACCAAGGTAACCGATCTCTAATCGGGACAAATGAAACTAAGAAATAATCACATTTCACCAGGATTATTCGTCGAACAAGTCTCTGTCTTTTGTTATTTTACATCAGTGGTTCTTAAACTGTTGATTTAAT